>JAZKJV010007323.1:0-432635 GCA_037367405.1 Ottelia alismoides
TCGTCCGATTCCGGCCACATCCATCTTCGTATCGATCATCGGACCGCACCATCACACTCGCCTCTCCTTCCGCACATTCTCCGCCCTCTCACTCAACCCAGCTCGCACAGGAGCTGGGGTTTCGAGCTCCACCGTCTACCCCTCGCCGGAGCTCGACCGCCCCGCCTCACCGACCACTGTCACCCCCTCTCACAGGGTCGAGGCAATTTGCCCTCGACCCGCGAGTTTGCTGGTGCACTTTGCAGGGACATCCGAGCCCATCTGAGGGCTTGGACCATCTGGTCCAGCAGCTTCGCCTCCGCCGGACTCTCCAGAGCTCCTCGGAGCTCCATTAAGTCATCGGAGGCCGCCATTCGACGCGGGAGCCCACAGAGCTTCTTCTCCGATCATCAGAGCCCGCGAGGAGGCCGGGAGTGCGCGCAGCGGGCCGGCGAAGGTCGCCGGCCATCAGTTCTTCCTCGACCTCCAGCTACCGTCCGATGCACCTCCAGCTCCAGTTTGCATCCCAACCGTTCATCTGAGGAGCCACCAGCAGCGTCAGATCTTTGGAGGAGCGATCTGGATCGTTCAATCGTCGAGGTTTAGCCACAACGCCTCTCCACCGTTCGATCTCCCATGTGGTCAAGCCCGGGTCGTTCGATTAGCACCGAAGACTCAGCGTTGGGCGCCACCGTTTCTCAGCCGTCGATCAGCACACGTGGCGCCCATCCGACGGCCTATCTAATAAAGGGTAAATATTCCCTTAGGCCCCCTGTTTACTTTATTTCGTATTTAGTCCTGTAAATATCATAGTCAGTTGTTTTTATTCTGGTAATTTTGCACTTTGGACCTTGCCTTTTCTGCTATTGACATGTATGCCCTGTGCGTAGTGTAGCACGTGCGTCGATACGTGTTTTGATGGGTTATTTGCATGTTTAGCTCTGTAGTTCTGGGTTGTTATTGAATGAATGAAACTTTCTAGTTAATTGCATATATACCCCTGTGCGTGGTTTATTTGTGCATGTGCGTATATTCTTGGGTATTTTATAGTAAAGCCCTCAGACTTTTGGTACCTGTTATCAATTAGTCCGAGAACTTTACTTTTATTGTAATTAGGTCCCTGTGTGCCCCAGACACGCGCCTCGCGCGTGACTTCTTAGGATTTTTGCTCCATACCCCCTGGAGCTTCTGGTATTTACGTACAGGTCCCTGTGCACTGTACCTAGGTTTTGATTTTGAATAAAATACCAAACTCACTCCAAATTCAATGAAAATTAGATACATGGCTCCTGCCATGTTGTAAAATTTTCTAGAATTTTTGGAGACATTTTTGCTTTTTTTGCTATTTTTAAAAATTCAAAAACAGCCTTTTTCTTTACTGTCTGATTTAAAAATTCACAAAAAAACTTTAAAACTCATCTAAAAATTATAAAAAATTAGCTACTATGAGTTTTGTCTTGTTTGAGTTTCCAACCAATTTTGGTCATTTTTCATTATATAAAACTCATAAAAATTGAAAAACACTAAAAACTTCATAAAAATTCTAATAAATAATTTAAAAATCCAAAAACAATAATTTCAGTGCCTAAATTTTTCTTGTTTCTTCTTCTATACAGGAAAATTACCTCCAAGCCTTTTAGGGACTTTTAGATATTTTATCTAAGTCCCTCAAGCTCGGCTGGACATTGTTGCTGTTTTCTTGCATTGTTTTATTTTTAGAAAATTAAATAAAAAGAAGAAAAATACCAAAAATTACCCAAAAACAATAAAAACATAAAATACATAAAAATATTTTTATTTGAATTTTTGAGTAATTTTTGATGCATTAAATAATTGTTTGAATTGGCTTGTTCCTTTGTTTTATTATTTCCCTTATTAAGTAAAAACAAAAAAAATTAAAACAATTAAAAATCCACCAAAAACACTTTGATTTTATTTTTATTTCTTTTTGAGACTACTTCGTAGGCTGCGAGGCCATCACGTGCTCCTTGTGTTCGACCCTGGTCGCTATACCAGGTTAATCTAATAGCGAGACCGCTCTTTCATTTTGATTGATTTTTATCTTATTTGGTGGTCTATTTTTCTTGATCGACCACGCTTGGTGACTTGAGTCGCAACGACCCTTGACGACCTTTTTACCCGAGTTGCCAGGCGTGTCATCAGAATGACGCCGTTGCCGGGGAGCACGGCTTAGTAGTTTTTATTTTTACTTTATTTTCTTTTTCGCTGCTTTCCGCGGCTCTTTCTGAGTCCGCGGCTTTTCGCGGCTTTTTGTTTTTGTTTTATTTTTCTTTCTTTTCTTTTCTTTTCTTTTTGTTTTTGATTGATTTTGCTTGTTTATTTCCTTTGCAATTTCTGCACATATACCCCTGTTTTTATTTCTTGTTTATATTTGATTATTTTATCGGTTTGACACTGGTCTTTATTCTTGCGAGGGCCCGAGGACCGAGGCGACAACTTTCGAGAAGCCGGCGCAACCGCGGGACTTGGAGGCGGCTCCCTTCTGCACGGAGCCGCAGGAGAGCGTGAGAGAGAGAGAGAGCTGAGTGGGAGAGATTAGAGTAAAGTAGTTAGATTTTATTTTATTTCATTTGATTATTGTAATAATACAGAGACAGACTGTGGACTTGGACTTGGATTTTGTAGTGGGTCTGTTTCGCCGAGCACCGGTGTGCTCGGGGGACCCTTAGGATTTTTCGCGGCTTTTCGTGGTTTTGTTTTTCTTCGCTGCCTTTTACGGTTTTATGCGGTTTTTCTCGAGCCCCTAGATTTAGGATTTTCTGTTTGACTGTGTCGTAATTAGTAGGATCCAAACACTTAATTATCTGCCTGCACCTATAGTTCGTTAATTGGATCTACTAATAAATCATTAATAAAAATAACTGACTCACTCCCTTCGTAGCCCACATGCCGTAGCCTGCCCTGCCAAGCGCTGCTCCTGAACTCGATGTGTCGGGAGGAGGAGGGGTAGACCGAGACCGGACCCTTTGGCTTGAAGGACCTATGACCAGTTAGACGGTTCTGTCGAGTAGAAGTTGCCTGTTTAGGACTCGGTTTTCACCGCTGCACCATTTAGGTAGTTTATTTCCTGCTTTTCAATTTTGCGCGGATCACTTTGCATGTAGAGTGCTGGAGACAGGTACATATTTCTATCTTTGCATGCATCATTGATTTCATCGCGGATCGGCTTTTTCGTCTTCTCCCCCTGTTTTTGACTTAATAATCAGGAGAACCGAAAAATTCGTTAGGCCTTTTGTTTAAAATTGGGACTGTTTAAGCTATTGACCCTAAAAGACACCTGATCTAAAAATCTGTCTTGGGGAGAGAAACCCCCTCATTGGATGTTTGATTGTGCGAGAGAGTGACCCGTACACTAGGTAGAGCCCTCCGGTGCTATTCCCGACTGATTACCGACTCTTTCGTGCGGGACAGTTGGTTGGAGTAGTATCGGGTATCCCAGCAGGTCACGTAATCGCTCTGATAGATTGATTGTTCACCAAAATAAAACTTGACAAGATAATTTGACCGAGCCTTTACGGTCTTCAACTCGCGTTGCGTTGGTGAACTGAGGGGTTTGTTTGTCATCATAGTTTCTCCAGATCCCATCCGCCTTACTCGCTACATCACGATGATGGGTAGACGATCTCTTAGGCAGCCTTTGGCTGCACCGCTTTCGGGCGCGTCTACCCGTTCATCTAGGTTGGCTCGTGAGAGCCGAGACCCGCTCTTCGAGCCCGAGTATGATTCCGCCCTGTTCTCCCTCGACCCCCTTTCTTTCGGTTCCGAGAGACCAGTGCCAGAGGAGAGATTAGCAGATTTATCGGCACCTGAGTTCGGATCATTTGATTTTGCAGACACCATGGCCGGCAGTTCTGACGATCGCAGTCGAGGTCCACAGCCTGAGCACTTTGTGTTGGACCAGGGTGCTATCAACTCCACCCTGATCGCCTCCGTCGAGACAGTTCAGCAGCAGTTAAGGGATCAGGAAGCGTTCATACTGGATATGAGGAGAGAGATGGAGGAGATGAGAGCAGAGAGAGAGAGAGAGAGCAGCGGAGAGACGGGCCGAGGATCCCGGATGATGCAGATGCAGCAGCCGCAGCAGCAGCCGCAACGGCAGCAGCCACCGCAGCTGTGGCAGGAGGACCACCGAGACCGATGCGGGAGTTGCACAACCCCGGATCGACACTGATGCATCACTGGGTCGTGCTACCAGCTATCGTGGGGGACTTCAAGTTCCCCCCGAACACCTTGCAGTTACTCCCCCGTTTCCACAGGCTCGCCACCGAGGAGCCCCATCTCCACCTCCAGGAGTTCCTCATGATTTGCAGCACTGTCCACGACCGTCAGGTGGACCAGGACACCATCAGGATGATTGCCTTCCCCTTTTCCTTGGCAGACAGAGCAGCCACCTGGCTGAAGCATCTGAGGAAGTTTGTTTACACTTGGGAGCAGCTCCGCACCGAGTACTTGCATAAGTACTATCCACTCGGGCGGACCAATGCAGCGAGAGCCCTTATCAGCAACTTCTCCATGCTCCCCAACGAGCAGTTCCATGAGGCATGGGAGAGGTTCCGAGAGCTGACTGATCGATGCCCGCACCACGACATTTCCAAGACCAACCTTGTGCAGAGCTTTTTCAGCGGGCTGACACCAGAGCTCCAGGGCTTGGTGAACGCTTCTTGTGGCAGGTCTTACTTCGCCAAGGATCACGACCAGGTCTGGGCCATCTACGAGGAGATGGCCGAGAACTACATGGTGATGTCCCAGACCCGGTTGTATACTCAAGGCAGACCCCAGCAGCAGCCAGGACCCGTGCAGTACCGGAGGATAGCACGGGTCGACGCCGGTCCTTCCAGTTCGTCCGCAGTAGCAGCAGCACATGCAGAGTCATCCGCTACGGACATGGGTATCATTAGCAAGAAGTTGGATCGGATGGAGCTGATAGAGAAGAAGCAGTGACAGGGCATCACTCAGATGGAGCAGATGGCACAGACTCTGAGCGACATGAAGACCCAGCTCATGTGTCTCCAGGAGGCACAGACGGCTTCCCAACCCCGTCTTCAGTCGCGAGGCGATCACGACAGCAACAACAGCTCGTCCCAGCGCTCCAGCTCACACCAGCAGCCTAGACAGGTTCACCTTGTACAGGCGGAGCTGTACCAGCAGCCGCATCCCACCTACTAGTCACCACCATCTCCAGACTTGCAGATGGTGGTATACCAGCCTGATCAGCCTCTGGCAGTACTCCCGCCAGCCCAGTACGATGCAGAGCCGTTGATGGATGTCAACGGGATTTGGTATGACCGCCCTCAGCCCGGTATCCGACGAGACCATCCCGGATTCCGGTGGGGGACCGGAGGTACCCAGCCCCAGCAGCAGCCGTCAGGTCAGGGAGGCCAGTACGGCCATCAGAGAGAGCACCACCCGCAGCAGCAACCCCCAGTCTACCCTTCACAGCAGCAACAGCAGTCGTCCTACGGTCCTCGTCCTTATCAGCAGGGACAATCTTGGAGGCATGAGCAGCCTCACCAGCAGCAACATCCACCACACTCATACCCCTCTCAGCAGCAACAACACCAGTTCGAGTAGCCTCATTACCAGAGAGGCTACCCGTCGGGATCCCACGAGAGCCCCGCTTTGGATGATATAGCTCGCCTCCTCACGGACCAGCAGGCTACTTTCAGACGGGAGATGGACGAGTTCCGCCAGGAGATGCGAGACATTGTGAGAGGGAAGGCCGCTATCCCTGTCCAGATCGAGCCAAACCCCAACAACCTGAAGCGGAAATCTAAGCAGGTAGCTTACACTGAGTATGCCACTCCTAGTGATCCATTTGATGATATGTCTGCAGACCTTTTTGATGCTGATTTTGTCACACTTAGGAGCGGTAGGACACCAGCAGGCGGCGCCTCGTCTGAGCGACGCCATGAGGATACACTTAGAGTGCCAGATGAGGAGGAGGAGAGCGGTACTGAGGCCGCTCAAGATGATGACAGTGGTACTGATGCCACCAAGGATGCTGACTCCACAGGCGGTGCTGAGGCCGCCATTTCACTAGTTCGAGGAGGTGGTACTGAGGCCACCCAGGATGCCGAGCCAGAGCGTGGTACTGAGGCCGCGAGTCTTCCAGTTCCAGTTGATCCAACCGATGGTGGTGCTGAGGCCACCCACACTTTTGTTGAGAGATCTGTTGTTTTTCCCACTTCTGATGTATCTCGGAACCATGTTGTGAATAAAGGAAAAGGTTTGGTTTTTTCTGGTCTCACTGTGGTGCGTGATGTATGTGCGGATCCGACCGTCGAGCCGTCTAGACCTTTTCCTAGTCCTTTGTCTGAGAAGGACCCAGAGATCCCCTTCCCTAGAGCCCTTCAGATGGGGAAGGGGAAGAAAACAGAAAACCCCAAAAGAGAGACCAGGAGGAGTTCAGCCAGCAGATGATAGACCGATTTCACATACAACTGACTCTTCAGGAGGCTTTGCAGCACATTCCCCTTCTTCAGCGTTCGTTGAGAGACAGGACCACAGTCAGGAGGAAGAGGAGGAACCACCATTCAGAGATCCATGTGCTGACGAAAGCCACGTGTTTCGCGATCCAGAACCATCTGCTAGCCAACAGGCCAGATTCAGGAGCCCCTTATGTCAGATGTCACATTAGAGAGCAGAGGTTCGACCGCACTCTACTAGATAGCGGATCGTCGATCAACCTCCTTCCGGCAGCCCTTCTCGTCCGTTTCGAGTTGGGCACTCTTAGACAGAGCAGGACAGTCCTCCAGTTTGCTGATCGATCTGTCAAGAGGCCGAAGGGGTTGTTGCGAGACGTTGTTGTCACTATTCAGGGCCTGCAATTCCCCGTGGACTTCGTAGTGTTGGACATGGAGATCCCTGATTCAGTGACCGATACCCCCATCATTCTAGGTCATCCGTTCTTGGCCACAGCCAAGGCGGTGACTGACCATGATAGCGGGAAGGTATACTTTCGCGTCGAGGGCGAAAGTGTACAAATAGAGACGGTCGAGGACAGCCGAGCCAGAGAGAGATCATGCTCAGAGACCACTTCAGATACAGAGCAGCTGACAGAGGTAGGGCTAGACATCCACCAGGATTGTGACTTTGTGATCACGGACGATGAGGCAGTTTGGGCAGACCCAGCAGCACATGCCATCCTCTCATTTTCAGACACCGCTGATGCAGAGATGACAGCAGAGGAGAGCTTGGAGAGCACATTCCTGGTCCAGGATACTTCAGAGACAGCAGAGCCGGTTCTCGACCGCGATACTGATTTTTGTGATGAGGGTGGTGCTGATGCCACCTTGTGTGATGCAGATCCCTCGGATTCAGAGTCTGATTGGGCAGATTGCGAGGATTATATGCCAGACCTGAGTTCCACTGAGCCTACAGCTGAGGAGGTAGATGCCGAGCAGATCAGAGACAGTTCAATTGAGCAGCCTTCTTCGGATCCAGTTTGCGATAGTACGTTCTCATTCTCCCGGGCAGATTTGGAAGCATACACGCGACTTCTTTCGAAGCCAGATTTGCCAACACCCAGCTGTCCAGAGCTGAAGCCACTCCCTACTTCGCTGAAGTATCGATTCCTTGCGGGTGAGCCTGAGATGTACCCAATCATCATCTCCATCGATCTGACTGGAGAGCAAGAATCCCGACTGATGGGGGTTCTTGAAAAGAACCGCAAGGCAATCGGATGGAGCGTAGCAGATCTCCAGGGGATTAGTCCGGCCCTGTGCTCCCACCATATCTATCTCGAGGATGAGGCAAAGCCGTCGCGTGAGTTCCAGCGGCGGCTGAACCCCAATCTGAGAGAGGTTGTCATGAAGGAAATCTCGAAATGGTGGAGCGCCGATTTTATCTATCCCATCTCCGACTCCAAGTAGGTCAGCCCCTTGCATGTGGTGCCCAAGAAGACGGGCATCACGACTGTGATCAGTGAGTCGGGAGAGGAGATTGCTACACGAGTACCCACTTCTTGGCGGGTCTGTGTTGACTACAGGAGACTCAACCAGGCCACCAAGAAGGATCATTTCCCCCTGCCTTTTATTGACCAGATCATTGAGAGACTGGCAGGGAAGAGCGACTATTGTTTTCTGGATGGGTACTCGGGCTACAACCAGGTGGCCATTGCTCCTGAGGACCAGGAGAAGACCACCTTTACCTGTCCCTTCGGCACATACGCCATTCGACGCATGCCATTTGGGCTATGCAATGCCCCTGCGACCTTTCAGAGATGCATGCTGTCGATCTTTTCGGACATGGTAGGGGAGTGTTTGGAGGTCTTCATAGATGATTTCTCGGTCTACGGCGACTGATTCGACTCCTGTCTTGATTGCCTAGACCGAGTACTCCAGCGATGTATAGAGGTTCACTTGGTGCTATCTTAGGAGAAGAGTCACTTCATGGTGACTCAAGGGACGGTGCTTGGCCACATCATCTCCAACAGGGGCATGGAGGTTGATCCGGCCAAGGTAGATGTCATTAGAAAACTCGCACCGCCGTCCAATCTGAGGCAGTTACGGTCATTCCTGGGGCACGTCGGTTTCTACCGACGATTCATTTATGATTTCAGTAGGATTGCCCGGCCGTTGACTGACCTACTGACGAAAGACACCGAGTTCCTTGTCGATGACAAGTGTCTTTCGTCCTTTGAGACTCTCAAGCAGAGCGTTATTGAGGCTCCTGTTCTCCAGCCGCCTGATTGGTCTCTCCCGTTCGAGATCCTGACGGATGCCTCCGATTTTACCGTGGGGGCCGTGCTGGGACAGAGGAGGGATGGAGTCCCCTTTGCTATCCATTACGTTAGCCGCACATTGGATTCCGCCCAACGGAATTATACAGTCACAGAGAAGGAGATGCTAGCCGTAGTGTTCGCCCTAGATAAGTTCAGATCTTACATCATTGGATCTAGAGTGACCTTGTATACTGATCACACCGCCATCCGATACCTCATGGCAAAGAAGGATGCCAAGGTCAGACTGACTAGATGGATCCTTCTACTCCAGGAGATCGACATTGAGATCAAGGATAAGCCTGGAGTCAAGAATGTGGTGGCGGATCATCTCTCCCGTTTAGAGAAGCCTGAGGAGTCCGAGCAGATTGATCCCATTTATGAGACCTTCCCAGATGAGGCGATCCTTGCTATCGCCTCACTCCCGTGGTATGCCGACATTGTGAACTTTCTTGTTGCTAAGAAAGTTCCACAAGGTTGGCCCAGGCAGAGGCTTGAGACCTTCCTTGCGAAGGCCAAGTCCTACCACTGGGAGGATCCCATCCTTTACCACGAAGGAGGGGATAGCGTCTGGCGTCGGTGCATTCCTCAGGAGGAACACCATAGCGTCCTCACTTACTGCCACAAGCTTGAGGCAGGAGGACACCATTCTGGGAGGAGAACAGCACAGAAAGTGCTCCAATCCGGCTTGTGGTGGCCTACCCTCTTCAAGGACTCTGATGAGTTCGTGAAGAGGTGTACTGACTGTCAGAGGATGGGCACTTGTGGACAACGTGATATGATGCCGATGCAGCCCATTCACTTCGGTGAGGTTTTTGACGCATGGGGCATCGATTTCATGGGTCCATTCCCTAAGAGTCAGGGATTTGAGTACATTCTGTTGGCCGTAGATTATGTTAGTCGTTGGGTTGAGGCTATCCCCGCCCGAGCCGCTGATGCAAGGACAGTTTGCAGATTTTTGAGCAAGCACATCATCACGCGGTTCGGGGTACCTCGAGTATTGATTTCAGATGGGGGGTCTCATTTCATCAACGACCAGGTGAAGGCCCTTGCTAGCAAGTTCAGCATAGACCATCGAGTCGCCACACGTTACCATCCACAGACGAATGGTCTAGCTGAGGTGTCGAACAGGGAGATCAAGACTATTTTGCAGAAAGTCGTCCGCCCTGACCGAAAGGATTGGTCACAGCTTTTGGACTCGGTCTTGTGGGCATATAGGACATCTTTCAAGACACCATTGGGTACATCTCCCTTTCGCCTCGTATATGGCAAGCCGTGCCATTTGCCTGTTGAGCTGAGACACAGGTCACTTTGGGCAGTCACTGAGATACTTATGGATCCAGATGGTGTGGGAGACCAGAGAGGGCAGAGCTAGCAGCCCTGGAGGAGCTTAGAGATACCGCCTTCTCAAACAGCCTACATTACAAGGAGAGAGTGAAGGAGTGGCATGATTCTCATATCAGCCACAAGCATTTGAGCCTGGACAGAGAGTATGGCTGTTTGATGCGAGGCTTCGTCTATTTCCAGGGAAGCTACAGAGCAAATGGAAGGGACCCTACTTGGTGAGAAAGGTACATGACAACGGTAGCATTGATATATCCGAGTTGTCTTCTGAGAGTACCTTTCGAGTGAACGGCCAGCAGCTCAAGCCATTTCTAGATCATGAGCCGCGGGTCGTTGATGTTGCCCCTATTCATTTTGCGTGAGATGTGGTCCTTTGACTCACATCTATGGCATCTCACGCCTGATTTTCACTGATCTTCCGACTTGTATAGATCCAGATGTCCATATCATCACATTCTTTAGTCCCACATCCCTTTATTCATCCTTTGATTATGCTATACTTAGGGTGTACTTTACCCTAAGTATAGAGGGGATGTAGGACCTTTGGGTATTTCTTTTGTTTCTGTCTACCCCTGTTTTTGTTGCCTATACTTAGGGATATTTTACCCTAAGTATAGGGGGGGTAGACCCCGTACATTCTCCACTTCGGTTTTCCTTTGTGTACAGCCTGCTATACTTAGGATTACTTGATCCTAAGTATAGGGGGAAGAGCCGAGATCTTCTTGACTTTCTATTCATTCATTCGTCTTTGTATATAGTCTTCCTTTTCACTTCCCTATAATAAGCACGAGTTATGTCTTCTTCATCGCTCTTGACTCTGAGGACATCGTTCGAGCTAAGTATAGGGGGGTGTGTATATATTTCATATATACTTTAGCCATAACTCGTACTTTGTGTGAGTGTGTCAATAAAATAAAAATGGCTAAAAACCCTAAAATCACAAAAATTAAAATTTTTTCATGTACATAAACATTCTTTTTTTGCACGTAAATAGCTAGTGTACAAATTATTTTTGTAAAAATAATTTCAAAAATCTTTTGTGTAAAGCTTGTGTAAATATTTTCTTATCAAAATTATGTATATAGTACAAAATTTTTACAAAATGTTTTGAAAATCAAAAGTTTGCAAAAATCTTGTGTAAATATGTGTAAATACTTTTGCAAAACTTGCACTTCATGCATTCATCCATTCATGATTTCAAAACATTTTTCAAAAATTTTGCATGTTTGTAAAAATTTTTGTAAATAGCATCTTTGTATATATGTACATAGTTTTTCTGGATTATAGTTGACATTTAAACTAGCCTAGAATTAAATTGGGAAATGGAGCTTGATTAAGATCTTAATACACCTAATTTATAAGAGGAACCTTATAGGGCTTAGGCTTAAGGCTTTTCAGGTCCATGGTGACTTAATTCTTTGAGTCCACTAGGCTATGATCACATGTCATATCAATGAGCCTAAGTAGAGCACTTAACAACAACACATTACTCATATGGACAATGGCTTTGCTTGGACACCATCACTTTGCACCGAGCTCTCTATGGATGAGGTGGTGAGGAGGCAGTCTTCCTTGACTTGGGTAGCATATGAGGGTAGTACTTCTAGGCGGAACTTCTCTTCTTCTTTTAGTGAAGGAAGTGCGTCTCAACTTGGTCTGGTTGCCATGAGGTCTAACAACAGGAGTTGTGGGTTGCAATAAAGCTTCAAAAGAGGGATAGTCTACTGGCTCAAGAGGAAAAACTCCTTGTATATATGCTGCACATGTATATGTTGTATAGATGCACTTGAAAAAAATGCAAAAAGAAAATAACTCCAAAAAAGTGGTGGGTCTGATAGAAAATGGTAGTCCCACCGGAGTATGTATATAGAGTGCAATAAGCAAAGCTTGAGATTCATGATCCACCTTATGTAGCTTGCAGCAGGGAGACTTGGCTACACTGGTCAAGCTCCCAAGGATACATGGCTACACTGGCCATGGTCCATTCTCTTCTTCCTCCTTTTCTTGAGCCGGTTGAACTTGAACTTAGAAGGGAATACCCCGCTCCTCGAGGAAAGAGTGGCCAGATTGGGGTCATAGAGTTACCTTGTTGGGGAGGGTTGTCAAGTTGCCATTTCTGAGGTGGAGAGCTTATACCTCACATTCACAGGACACGGAAAGACTCATGGTCTTCAGGGTTTGTGTTTGGTGACTTGTTCTGATCTGGATTATTGAGGAGTCATGGTTATAGATTAGTGGAACTTAGAGGCTGTTGAGTATTAAGCTTAAGTCCAAATAAGGTTCCGACACATTAATAATCCAAAGATCTGATCGATGCTCCATATCTCAATTTAATGAAGGCAAGTTTAATAAGCAACCTTGATCCATGTACATTCTTCTCTTTTTCTTTTTCTTTCTTCTTTTTCACTTCTTTTTCAAATAAGTGTTTGCTAAGGGACTAGCAAAGTTAAGTATAGGGGGTGATGAATACTCATTCATCACTCTTTATTCTTATATTTTAGCTACAAAAACCTTTGCAAATGCATGTAGATATGTGTAAATACAAATAATTACCAAAAGCATGCATTGTGTAAAAACTAATAATTAGCATGTTTTTATGCAAAAATAAAAGAATAAAGATTAAAAAGAAAAAGAGGGAAATATTTAGAATAAATATTGAGCAACCTAACCCAAGGGAGGGCTCAGCATGGGTCTGACCGCATAAAAGCCAAAGTAGAGGGAGATAGGGACTCATATGTGTAAATAGACCTGTAAATAAATAAATATATTTTCCTCTAAAAATAGAATAAAAGTGGTTTGTATATATTGTATATATTTGTAAATATAAAAATCAAAACAAAAATAGAAAAATTAAAAAGAAGACAAAAACATCCTTTTGTGCATATTCATCATGTATATAGTCCACTCACTTATATTATTTCATCTTATAAATAAATAAAATTAATTTCTATAAAAATTTGTAACTATTCTATCTTTTATGGTGTAAATAAATAAAATAAAAACAACAAAAATAAAAACAAAATAAAAAGAACAAAATTAAAAACCAAAAAGAATATTGTAAATATACCATGTACATAGATGTATATACTTATTTATTTCATTATTGTATATAAATAATAAAAATAAAATAAAAATATCTTTTTATTCTAAATTTTATGCTATAAATAAATAAAATATAAAATGGGAATAAAATGCATAAAAATAACTAATTAAAAATCAAAAATAAAAATCCTATATTGTATATATACCTCTATATAGCCCTACTATGTAAATACCTTATTTTTATTTTGAAAAATTAATTAAAAATCACAAAAAATAGAAAAATTTAAACTAACATTTTTCATGTTTTATGTTTTTAATAATTCGACCATTTATTATTTTTAATTGAATTTTCAAATATTTTTGACGTGGCTGATTCTCATTGGTCCACGGGGATGTTGACCGCCCGGTCAACTCCCCCCTGTGGACCACTTCCCACGGGTTTTATACGCCCGACCCAATTTCTCCATTTTCTGGCGTCCAAACCCGACCACCTCGCACCTAAACCCAGGTTCCTAATCACTCTCCTATAATCCGGGAACCTCGCCCGATCTTCAGCTTAGGGATCCGTGCTCCACAGAGCCGGACCCATCCCTTTCTTCCCGAACCTTCCACCGCATAAAAGCCGAGCTCCGCCTCCCATTTTCCCATCTTTGGCTCCCCACCTTTCATTCGCGTGACCTCCACTGCCTTTCCTGAGGTGACAGCTCTCTGTTGGTGGTGTTGAAGAGAGGTGAAGGTGACCGGACCTCTGATCCGGCGAGCTAGCGCCGCCGTGCTCCGCCTGAAGCAGGAGCTCGAGCCTCGGGCCACGACGACCCGCGGGGTAACGACCCAGAGCTCCAGCAGCTCATGCCCAGTCGATTCCTCCACCCAGGTAGCCCTAGTTTCATTTCCTGTTCTTTAATTTCTAGTTTCGCCCAAATCTCGCCGTCGCCGTTCACCTCCGATTCCGGCCACATCCATCTTCGTATCGATCATCGGACCGCACCATCACACTCGCCTCTCCTTCGCGCACATTCTCCGCCCTCTCACTCAGCCCAGCTCGCACAGGAGCTGGGGTTTTGAGCTCCACCGTCTACCCCTTGCCGTAGCTCGACCGCCCCGCCTCACCGACCACCGTCACCCCCTCTCACAGGGTCGAGGCAATTTGCCCTCGACCCGCGAGTTTGCTGGTGCACTTTGCAGGGACATCCGAGCCCTTTTGAGGGCTTGGACCATCTGGTCCAGCAGCTTCGCCTCCGCCGGACTCTCCAGAGCTCCTCGGAGCTCCATTGAGTCATCGGAGGCCGCCATTCGACACGGGAGCCCACAGAGCTTCTTCTCCGATCATCAGAGCCCCACGAGGAGGCCGGGAGTGCGCGCAGCGGGCCGGCGAAGGTCGCCGGCCTTCAGTTCTTCCTCGACCTCCAGCTACCGTCCAATGCACCTCCAGCTCCAGTTTGCATCCCAGCCGTTCATCTGAGGAGCCACCAGCAGTGTCAGATCTTTGGAGGAGCGATCTGGATCGTTCGATCGCCGAGGTTTAGCCACAACGCCTCTCCACCGTTCGATCTCCCACGTGGTCAAGCCTGGGCCGTTCGATCAGCACCGAAGACTCAGCGTTGGGCGCCACCCTTTCTCAGCCGTCGATCAGCACACGTGGCGCCCATCCGACGACCTATTTAATAAAGGGTAAATATTCCCTTAGGCCCCCCTGTTTACTTTATTTCATATTTAGTCCTGTAAATATCATAGTCAGTTGTTTTTATTCTGGTAATTTTGCACTTTGGACCTTGCCTTTTCTGCTATTGACATGTATGCCCCTGTGCGTAGTGTAGCACGTGCGTCGACACGTGTTTTGATGGGTTATTTGTATGTTTAGCTCTGTAGTTCTGGGTTGTTATTGAATGAATGAAACTTTCTAGTTAATTGCATATATACCCCTGTACGTGGTTTATTTGTGCATGTGCGTATATTCTTGGGTATTTTACATTAAATCCCTCAGACTTTTGGTACTTGTTATTAATTAGTCCGAGAACTTTACTTTTATTGCAATTAGGTCCCTGTGTGCCCCAGACACGCGCCTCGCGCGTGACTTCTTGGGATTTTTGCACCGGACCCCTTGGAGCTTCTAGTATTTACGTACAGGTCCCTATGCACTATACCTAGGTTTTGATTTTGAATAAAATATCAAACTCACTCCAAATTCAATGAAAATTGGACACATGGCTCCTGCCATGTTGTAAAATTTTCTAGATTTTTTGGAGACATTTTTGCCTTTATTTGCTATTTTTAAAAATTCAAAAACAACCTTTTTCTTTACTGTCTGATTTAACAATTCACAAAAAAATATTAAAACTCATCTAAAAATTATAAAAAATTAGCTACTGTGAGTTTTGTCTTATTTGAGTTTCTGACCAATTTTGGTCATTTTTCATTATATAAAACTCATAAAAATTGCAAAACACTTAAAACTCCATAAAAATTCTAATAAATAATTTAAAAATCCAAAAACAATAATTTCAGTGCCTAAATTTTCCCTGTTTCGTCTTCTATACAGGAAAATTATCTGCAAGCCTTTTAGGACTTTTAGATATTTTATCTAAGTCCCTCAAGCTCGGCTAGACATTGTTGCTGTTTTCTTGCATTGTTTTATTTTTAGAAAATTCAATAAAAATCAGAAAAATACCAAAAATTACCAAAAAACAGTAAAAAACATAAAATACATAAAAACCTTTTTATTTGAATTTTTTAGTAATTTTTGATGCATTAAATAATTGTTTGAATTGGCTTGTTCCTTTGTTTTATTTATTTTCCTTATTAAGTAAAAATCCAAAAAAAATTAAAAACAATTAAAAATCCTTTGATTTTATTTTTTATTCTTTTTGAGACTACTTCGTAGGCCGCGAGGCCATCACATGCTCCTTGTGTTCGACTCTGGTCGCTATACCAGGTTAATCTAATAGCGAGACCGCTCTTTGATTTTGATTGATTTTTATCTTATTTGGTGGTCTATTTTTCTTGATCGACCACGCTTGGTGACTTGGGTCGCAACGACCCTTGACGACCTTTTTACCTTAGTTGCCAGGCGTGTCATCACCAACATTATACTTGGGCAAAATTGTGTTTCAGCCCCCATAATTCCTGCGATTTGCAAAGACGTCCCTTCCAGAGCTCAATCGCGTTCTTTGCACGATTTTTTTGGAGAATTTGCATGTTTATCTTGCATTTATTTTCTTTTATTGTTTAATTCAAAACATTAAATAATTTGCAGTTCAGTCATTAATTTCCAGACTATTATTTGCATGCTCTTTATTATTGGAATAAATAGTTATCGTACTCAATAAATTCTGCAAAAATAAAGTTGGACTTCTGCTGTGTGTCTTGTTATGGTGTAAATTTTTCATTGTATTTACTTTCATTTGATATTATTAAAAAAAATAAAAAACAATGTTATTTTCTCTTCCTGAAATTCAAAAATTCCTAAAAATTCGAGTAATCTAATTTCATTTCATGTCTTTTAATTTTTGTGCAAATTTCGTGCATTAATTCTTTTCAAAATCAAAAATTTAAAAATATTAAAAAATTTAGAAAAATCACAGAAAATTACACACAAATCCAAAAATCATCACTTCCTATTTGTAGATATTTGTCTATTTTTAGCATAAAAATAGTCTATAGGAGTTTTGGGTACTTAAAAAATTTTTATGTTGCAAATTACTCCAGGCTGTGTATTATTTGTCGTTTTCGCCACTGTTTGATTTTTAGAAAAATATAAAAACATCTGAAAATTCTACAAAAAATCTCAAAAATATTTCAAAGCTGTTAAAAACCAAAAACATTTTCTCTGGATTTTTTGAGCATTTATGATATACTTGAAAAATACAAAAAGAGTGTGGTGCGCATATTTCTTCCCTTGTACATATCATTCCTTATTTTTTAAAATAAAAAAAACTTGCAAAAATCAAAATCATTAAAAATTTGAAAATAAAAAAATAAAAAATAGAAATAAAAAAAATAAAAAGATAAAAAAATTCACAAAAAACCAAGATAGATTGCATATGAGATTCCCCTTTTCTTTTAATTGACTTTCGATTATTTGAATAACCATCGGGAATTGTAGCCTCCTTGAGTTCGACCCCGTTGCTATACATGTAAATAAGTAGCAAAAATTTCTCTCGCTTCATTTCTTGTAATTATTTTTTGTAGCTAGAGAAAAAATTGTTTGTTTGTATCGGGATTTTTGGGGATCGCAACGAATTTATACCAATAATAACCAATCCTTAAAAATCCTGTGTCAACAATCATCAATGGATATCACATATCATTAATGTTTACTTTGATAAAGATGATCCACATACATCAACATGTATGAGATCTTGAATACTTCAACATCTAAAACCATTCCCAGAGAAAGGTGCACTGGACATTTTTTACTTTTGATGCCAGATCATCTCTTACTATTCCATTGATCTCATCAATATTCACAAGTATGTTGAAATTTCAGACATTCTAAAGCTTCATCTCTTACGAGTCCATTGATCTCATCAAAAGACATATGTCCAAGGTTTGATGCCAGATCATTGTCAAATGATCTTCATCCCCTAATTGATCTTTAAAGGTTTAATTTTCAGTATTAGAAATGCTAATGAACCATTCATTAGTTTCTAATTTGGTAGATTCCTCCAAATGTCAGACCACTATCTGAAATATATCCATTATAACTATTATGATAGGTCTATTCCAGAATTCATATTTGTTCCCAACATTTAGAAATAAACTATGAGTGTATTCTAATATCTAGATCATAGACATTCTCTAAGACTAAGGACTCTCCCACTGAAAATATGAAGTCTATTTATCCAATAGAGATTGTTGCAACAATTGCATCAATATCCATGTAGATGACTATTAAACCTCATGATCAAATTTTCTAGTCATCTAAAATATATGCAACCATTTGCAAGTGTTATTAGAAGAATGAGATACAATTATTAGACTTTGATCTTATCAAATAAGAAAGTCAATTTCAATGATTAAATGTAGATTATTTCGATGCACTATGCGAGTCCTTCTCTAAGGATCCTAGATAATCTAGATAGTCACACCATCAATACATCGACTTATTGTAGTACTGACATTTATCCAACCCTTTGGATGTCATATGGAACTCACAGAAGTTAGTCAACTCTTTGACTTTCCTTCTCACATGGGTCAGACCCATGCTTCCACTGCGCTCCCTTCATCTATAAACAACCATTGCTTAAGACAAAGTATCTATTATGTTGAATTCAAAGGATTTCAATATAAGAGTATTTCAACATTTATACACGCTTCATTTAATTCATACAATATGAATATTATAAAGTTTCATGAATGACTAGAGTATAGATAATAGAATGATGACACATCGTATCTACATACATCTTAACTCTTAAAGACTTAGGCTCAGGTAGGTAATCAAACATTTTGAATACATCATCTCTTATGGAGCCGCCATTCTGCATGATGCAATGGACAATGTCATTCATGATTAAATGTCAAGAGCACATATATATATGCCAGAACATCTTCTTAGATTTTTATAAGGATTATTTGACAATTGCAATCATCATCGACATGACACTTCCAAAGTACATTCGATGAGAGAACATGACTATAGAGACATACAAACCCTAGTGTCGTCCTCTAGGATCCGGGTACTCGGCAAAACAATCCATGCACATACATTCCACATTCGAATATTTGACATTCACAAAAGTAGGAGAAAATAACAACATGCATTGGAATTTAAATTTTTTTCCTTGCTTTGCATTCAACCTGTTCACAACAACCTGTATTTCCATTCATTCATTCCATACACCAATTTCCATTACATTCCATTGTCCATTTCCAGGTCCACAAAAATATACATGTAAGCATAAATATACATGTTCGTAATTATACATTACATGCTATGTCTCAGAAAAAGAAACGAAGTACGGAAAACAGTAAAAGAACTACCAACCACTGTACCACAAAAAGGGTGAAGCTGCACAAAAGATGGTGCCTCCGACTAGTCACTGCTGTGAACATGCGGATCCACACGTGGGTACGTATGAGAAAAGTTGTCCAATACGATATAAACACCTATACAACAATAAGTAAGATATAATTTAAATGTGTGTAAAAGAACAACCGGGTAACTGATCTCACAAATAATTACATTTTTTATTATTATTGTTTTATCTGGATATGGATATGAGTAAATAAGCTTCGTGAATAGTCTGTGGTCTTGGTCTTGATGAGACCTCACACTATGACTCTAGGGTAAAGAGGATGCTTTAGGATTGGGGTGCCTCTGTAGGCATGCAATGGGGTATAATGCATCCTAACTAAGTTCCCAACACGTCCACTTAGCCCCACTTCATGATGCAGCGTGACTCGACAATATAGGACTGAATTTTAGTTAAAATTTAATGGTCAATTTTATTTACGTTTATTTAAATTATCGTATCTCTAATTAAGTAATTGAGATCGCCTGTGATCTCCAACATTTATTCGTAGATTTGATTTTAAATTTGGTCGGTTAATTAGTTAGAGTCCAATTAGGATAATTAGTGGTCAAATTAAATTAGTTTTCTATTTTTGTAATACCATCCCTCCTATATAAAGGGATGAGGGTCCAGTGTTTTTAGGCAGTTAAGTATTAATGAAAATTTGAGTTATCTCATTATCTCCCTCTATCTCTCCTCTCTCCTCCCGCGATCTCCGCGTTCTTCTCCCTCAACCTCTCGTGTTCCCGATGATTTCTCTCCTCAACCCTTCTCTTTCTTCTACAAAAAATCCACCAAAAAAATTATTATTTTCGTCATCACGCGCGAAACCATTTTGCATCATTTGGTATCAAAGCATGAAGATGGAGTCGTTCTCATGATTCCACGATCCTGTCGCATATTGGCGTGTGCAGTTCGATTTGAGTCCACTACAAAAAAAGGCGGGATTGGCGTGCACAGCTTGTCGTGCACTAGGCGAGCACATGTGCATGCTCCTCCATAAGCGAGCACACGAAGAGCACATGTGCTCGCCCATTGGGGTCGCCGGCTTGAATTATGTGAAGCGGCGCGATTTCAAATGTGGGCGAGCACATGTGCTCGCCTATAATGTGCTCGCCCACTTGAATTTCTTTGCGTGGATAACTTTCGTGCTGGGTAAATTATGGGCGAGCACCCGGTGATGGACGGGCGAGCACTTAAGTGTGCTCGCCCGTGCGCGTAAACAGAACCTCGCGGTTCCTTTCTTCCTCATTCTAGCACAATCCATCCCCAAATTTCTTCCTCCGGCGACCCCGCACCCGTCCGCCCCGGCTCCGACGCCCTCCGTTTTCGTCTTTTGAGTAGATTGACATCTACCATTCAGTATAATCCTTCCTCCTTTCTCTTTTTTTTAAGATTTCATTACATATTTGTATTGTTTCTATAGTTTAGGGTTTCAATTTTTTTGATTCTTTTTTTTAGTCTAGTGTATTATTTTGACAGTTTAAATATTTTTTACATGTTTAGGATAATTGTGCCTCACTATAGTGTTGTAATTTTGATTGTGATTGTCTCAATAACATGTGTAATATTATGCCCTGTAGGTGTTCGATAAAATGCCTGAACCAATATTGTGTTTGGCTTTTGTAAATTAAACATGATAAAATATTTATTACAACATCTACATTAATTAGTATTGTTAATTTTCTTAAAAAGATTAGTTAGGAAACTTGTGAATAACATTACTTAGCCAACTTCAATAGTGTAGATATTAGATATGATGAACATCATTAATAATAGTTCGAATATTTCATATCATGTTCATATGAGATATGATATACACCAATGTTTATTTTGTGATAATTTGTTATCACATTAAATTCTAGTTAATGTGGCCAATTATATCACATTAACTTATAGTTAGGCTAATTAATTATAAGGCAAAAATGCTAACCACTAATTACAATATAAAATCGCACAAAATCCTTCACACACAGTGCGTCCTTCCACACCGAGTGGTGTGTGGCCCTACACAACGGGAGGCGTGTGCAACACATTGGAGGATTTGATCACCTCTAACTGTGTTATATTTTTTTGTATTTTTTCACAACACTATTGGACTCACTTTGGGATGTTTATCCCAGACCAATGGTCGTGGATTTTGATGTTTGCAGATTTGAATTTCAATTTGCAGGTGCCCCTCAACTGTTAGTGACCCAAGCACTGTACTAGACACTAAATTAGGATCACACTTATCCCTATTTCCATCATTAACCAGCCAAATTTACGTAATTGCCCGGCTAATATAAATGAATAAATATTTTAAGATTATTTTATAGTCTCATTTGTAGCACGTACAAATGTATTACGATTAGATTAGAGCGGAGATGGTATTACGATTTAAAATTAATTTTTGGAGATCTACTTTAATATAATGCAATGTTGTTATTACATCTTAAAAAAATTTACAGGCAGCTAGGTTGGAAAGGGAACCCTCTTTTCAGGAGTGGTGGTCGAGGTCCCACATGAGTGGGAGAGAAGGAGAGTCGTAATGGTCCACTCCTGAAGCAGGACAATTGTTGGTAAGTCTATCAATTTATTTGCAATTAAATGATATATTATAACTCATTTATATATATTAAACTTTGTATTTCAGGATCGTTATCTGGCACTATCTGCAAAAAAATGGGGTGTCGATCCAACTGGAGAGCAACCACCATTTGATAAAATGATCTGGAAGCAGGTACATATAGATAAATATTATCTTACTATACTCATTTCTAATATATAATTTTATATTAAAAAAATGAAAATCTTATAAGGTGTTGGGGGAGAGGGACATTGTGGCGAACAGGAAGCAGACGCTTGGTGGTCTTCCTCCATATTATGTGGAGGAACATCGTCACTCCTATTCTGCATACTCTCAGCCGTCGTACACGCAACCACATCCGTCCCAATCATCAGTTCCAATGGAGTCGCAGATGGCGATGATGGTGGAGCAGGTTACGAAGCTCCGAGAGGAGTTCACAGCGTACATGTAGGTATTCTTCTTATATAATGAGTAATAATTTTAAATTTCTATATCTACAAAATGCATGTAATAGATATATATCTTCCATATATAATATAGGCCGCAAGGGCGTGCATCTCAACCTGAAGAGATTGAATCTGATGATGAAGAGGAGGAGGAGAACGACCCTGAAGAAGAGGCATGCATGTTTGCGAGGTTCAAAGAAAAGGAGAAGGAAAAAAGAAATCAAAGCAGGGTTTAATATCTAAATTTTTTAGATCAAAGAAGAAGTAAATTTTTGTTGGTTTGGACCTGTATTTTTGTTGAACTTTTAGCACATCTTTTAATTTATATGAACTTTGTTGGCTTTGACTTGTTTGTAATATTTAGATGTTAAATTTGATTGTTTATTTCTGAATTCATGTATATTGCGTGACTTTCAATTGTTAGTGCTAGTTATCTTAGTCAACGAACTGGTATAATATATATACCCTTAGGGAGCTCTTATAAGTACCTGCAGTGGTTTATTGGCAGGCTATACAGGTTCGACGGGGCGTCAAAACCCTGTCGAACCTGTATATTTTTTTCCTGGAAATCAGTTTGGGCGAGCACATGTGCTCGCTAGGTGCTCCGTTGGTGATCGCAATCTATAGTGGAGGCGATCACATCGACGAGCACATATGTGCTCGCCAGTGAGAGGGCGAGCACATAGCGTCCCAATGTGCTCGCCCACCAGCCGGGGCGACTCTGATATAAGCGAGCACGCCCTGAACGAGCACATGTGCTCGCCCACCTCTCGGGCGTGCACATGGCGGGCACTAGGCGTGCACGTAACGAGCTTTTATGTGCACGCCAATCTCGCCTTTTTTTGTAGTGGTCGTCTCTCCCTTGACTCACATTCACGCTCGCGTTCGAGGAAATTCAAGAAACGCCTTATATCAAGCATCAAGGTGCAAACTTGGCTGGATGTGCTAATCGACGAAGATTCAACCGCCAACGACCAAAATCAGATCTGTGCGACCGCTGTTCAATCCGATTTCGAAGCAAAAAACAAAGGTACGGATGAAGAATCGGGATTCAAAGTCGAAGTTGCTGTCCAGGGATTAAAATGTAAAGAAAACGAAGATTTGGGGCTCATATTCGATGAAGATCTCGTAGATGGAAAATCTGAACTCCTCGACGAGTTCGCAGTTGAAGTTACAGTAGAAGCGGATTCCCATCTTCCGTTCTCTCCTACTGCTGGGCACTCCCTCTTCCCCTGCCAGGCCTCACCGCCAACACACCCCCTTCCTCACGCGTGCCGCACCAGCCCTCCCTCGCAACCCCCGCCTTCCCTCAGCACCACCCAGCAGCCCCCTGTCAGCCCGATGCCGCCGCCACCCCCTGCCATCGCCATCCCCTCTTTCCCCAGCTGGCGCCGCCCCAACTCCACCGTACGCCCCCCGCAGCCCCGCCGAAACCGATCACGCCCTCCAGCGCTTACGCCCGCCCGCGTGAAACTCTCTCGCCCCGCCGCCCCCTTCCTCCCCAGCACCGTTCCTCCAACCTCTCCACCTTCGTGCGCCAGCCCAGCGCTCTCTACTCCATCCCCACACAAGCACCCAGCTAGATCGACACCGCGCCTGGCTCGTCGCGCTCAAACGACGCCACCCGCCACCTCCCTAAGCCGCTCGACGCCGCGTGGCACGACCGCGCACCTCAACGCGCCCCACCTAGCCGAGTGCTGTAGCCCTCCATCTCCAGGCCGCTGCCTACACGGTGCCAGCGTCGATCGCCCCCGCCGCCAGCTACGAGAGAGTCCATGCCGCCCACCCCGCGCCTAAAAAGATGCCCCAAACTCTAAAGGCGAGATGGCAGGGAACCGAATCCCTGGAAGTGAGGGATTGGAGAATTAATGGGAAAATTTGCTCAGTAAAATTTCCTAAAACTCCTATTTGCAGAAAGGTCCACTGCAATAGAGAAGTGAGGAAGAATGAGGGGGTGCGAAATTTGCACCCACACCCCCGTCGATAGAGATATTTAAAAAAAGGGGCTACAAAGCAGAAATCTGGAGACCCTCCTTATCTAAATAGGATTAGGGCCTTGGGCTTCCCCTATATAAGGACCCCATGGCTTCATTCCTTGGACACATCTCCTCCCCTCCTCTCCCTGTGTCATTATTTCGCTATGGATGCTCCGAAGACCATGTTCTTCATGCCTAATCAACTCTTCGACCATCACAAGGGGACGACAACAATCAAGGAGACGCCGTCGTTCGTGCCACACATGTTCTTCAATGACGAAGGCCGCGTCATCCACGCCCGCGTATGGACTCTGCTATTCGCTCCGCACCTATTCTTCCAGACGATGATTGAGCCCGCAGATTCGACCTCCGAGCCTGCAGATCCAGCAATTCGTCGGGAGACGAATTTTAAAAGCAGACGAGAGTTGATGCAGCGTGACTCGACAATATAGGGCCGAATTTTAGTTAAAATTTAATGGTCAATTTTATTTACATTTATTTAAATTATCATATCTCTAATTAAATAATTGAGATCACCTGTGATCTCCAACATTTATTCGTAGATTTGATTTTAAATTTGGTCGGTTAATTAGTTAGAGTCCAATTAGGATAATTAGTGGTCAAATTAAATTAATTTTCTATTTTTGTAATACCATCCCTCCTATATAAAGGGATGAGGGTCCAGTGTTTTTAGGCAGTTAAGTATTAATGAAAATTTGAGTTATCTCATTATCTCCCTCTATCTCTCCTCTCTCCTCCTGCGATCTCCGCGTTCTTCTCCCTCAACCTCTCATGTTCCCGACGATTTCTCTTCTCAACCCTTCTCTTTCTTCTACCAAAAATCCACAAAAAAAATTATTATTTTCGCCATCACGCGCGAAACCATTTTGCATCACTTCACAATTGTACTTTCGATTCACAATTTAGATTCCAACCCGCAAATCATCACGACTAACCCAATCCTCTTTATACACATGAGAATTATCTCTCCCAACTTCATTAAATCACATTCTTCTCGGAACTCCCCTCTTAGTGCTCCCACTTGAAATAATGACTAATGTGGCCTACACTAGCCAATACACGAGTGTTAACTCTAAGCAAACAAGCGAAACACTGGACCACAAATCATGAATACTTGACCTGCTCTCAAGCATTGGGCTAAATCACACAAGTGCCGAGGCCAACACCGTCAGATTAGCACCTCGATGTGCCAAGCAACATGTCCCTCAACTATCACATCTATAATAACAGTTGGGATCGTGGTCATCTAGGCTTCTACCAGGACCCCAAGGGTGCATGCCCCTCCCTTGGCGGCACCTACTCCATCTACATGTTCATCACGAAATCTCACCCATGTAATCATAATCATCATGACCCATTCTTGTAACCTTTAGATACTCTGAATTGTTTAGGTTGATGATCATCGTACCTGATATAACATGCCACAATTGTAGCTTAACAAAAAGATTTGTCTCAGGGGAAATTTTCATTTGATTTGGGATTGCGGTATTAACCATACTATTCTACAAAGGGAAACACAAGTAAGGAATTATTGACTTCCAAACTAGGGTAAAACCTCTCCCAATCGTATCATTCTCATACCCTTGAAAGTATACACTATGAATGTGCAGTATCTGCTCAGCAGTCCATTAGGTGCATAATACAATGAGGAAATGGTGTCATCAAGGGTAGAGGAGATAGGCCAACTCGAGGTACTGATCAACCATAGTTGATACAATAACTGATAATACATCTACATTCTGTAGTTACAAAGAAGTGTAGAGCAACCCAAATTGTTGCTTAGATAATCAAAATCATAAAAATATATGATTTGGCAACATAATAATCTGGGAATACCATTAAAACGACTACTGAATGCAAAAAAAATTAAAGCAAGTTTTGAGATTCACTTCAAGACACAAACATCAATATTCATAAGGTTTAGTAAATAAATCATCCATATGTCACCCTAAAATTAATGCAAACCATCCTAAAGATGCATAACTTCCACCATGCTCGGTACTATCTTCATACATGATATTGTTTTGCTTTCTTCTAGGTCCCATATAAGATTTTCATCATAAGAGGCTGCATGAATAAGTAGCTATAATTAGAGAAGATTGAGACAGTGCGATCCTAGATGTTCAGGCACTTTGTAAATCTATAAAACACTTCAGTAGTGATATCTCGTTTGCATATAAACCCAGGTATGACCCATTTAGATATTCTGGAAGTGAAGAGTATGTACTCAACTTTAGTGGATATCAATTGGTTGTTGTTCTAATAAGCTCACCCCCTTCCGTTAAGGGGAAGGAGCACTTGCCCCATTGCTATATTCCATGCCATGCTTTGGATTGAGTTCATGCAAGATTACCAAAGCTTATCTTGCTTGACAACTTCAAATTAATGGAGAATACTGGATTTGAACCATCTGAATTTATGATCCAGTACTATTTAACGAATTGATTAGACTGGAATATGATAGAATGAGAATTGTGCATGCTGCTTATAAGTTAACGCTATTAGCCAATAATGATTTTCATTATGGGACAAAGCAAACACGTAGTAGTCGTAATCCTTTTTTTTGCATTCTTCCATCCAGGAGGCGCATACTCTGATATATATTTTTTTGTTCTGGAATGCGAACTGCAGTTCAGATAGGCATTCATCTGGAATTTTTCGAAGTATTGTATGCAGACCATTTTGCATACATGCATACAAGTGCATCACTCTTTGTAAGAACCCCATGTTAGCCAATTCCACCGTAATAAACTAACGCAGAAGACATAGACCTTAGCTAAGATTAACCGCCATTTCCCTCCATCACCAAAGATGCAGGACATTGAATTCACAGGGCAATCCGACATTTGTACCACAAGGATCCCTAAGGATCTTAGATATTCAAAATATAGGGCAAAATCCGCGTGGAATCCACAACAAGATGGAGGGAACATCGTACCTCAAATTTAGGTGTCACCTTGTAATCTCCTCCCGTGAAGAACGTCGCGGTTGGCGCTCCGATCGCGAGATGAAGACGTCCACGGGGGTGGCCTCGCTCTCCTATACGCGTAGGCGGTCTTGGATCGTCGATCCGGGACATTTCGGTGAGCTCTACGGAGCTCCGACGAGGGAGAGGGAGGACGAAGGGGCAAGGGGTTTGGGCGTTTTTGGAAGAGATGGGGTGGGTTTTATCGGGTTTAACCCGGATTCGGATTCGGGTTCGGATCCGAATAAGATCCCGACCCCTCCTCGCTAAATTAGCTGTAACTCGGGCTACCGAACTTGAATTTTCACATTCTTGGACTTGTTGGAAAGATCTCGACGAGCACTACGCGATAGACTCTCGAATAATTTTTTTGAATAGCGTAATAAAAGCAATTTTACAATTAAGTCCAGATCTATCTGAATTTTACGGTTAAATCCCTGATCGGGTTTTGGGGTCTTCACAGTTGTAGACCTATTGTCTATTTAATTGTCATTTCTCATTATTATGAGGAAACTTGCACATTTCAATCACATACAATATGTGCCCAACTGCAAGTACAATATATTGATCATGGATAAATCCATGATATTTACTGGTTATTATTGAGTATAGTATTGAATAGGTTTAATGAGGATTATCTGAAATAAGAAATTTGCATATATATTACTTTGATTTAGGAATTTTTATATCAAAGTTGTCTTGCCTTGTCAACACTGAAAGTTCATACCCTTAATCACTTTCAATGTAAGAGATATACTTACTATTATATCTCAGGAAGATCTAGGATCTCCTTTCTTATCTTTGTTACATCCCAATAATATGAGAACCTGTAACTTGGATAAAAAGAAGCGGGAACACATTCTGCCTTGCAAGTCCAATTTGCATTCCCAATTCGATCTTTAACATCCGGCCCACTACCCCTAAGGTGATGTTGACCCGTTGTTAATTGAACCAACCGTCAACGGGCTTAAAACCTGCTATGCGCAATCCAATATCGTCCCGATAATATGAGGACCGGATATTGGGGTCACTACGCATACGGCCTTACTCTTTCGAGAAGCAAAGAGCCCGATCCAAATATGCTTGTATGCAGGAGCTGTCACTTCGGATAGATGTCTCCTACATACGATCCTTGGCGATGGAACCCTTTGCCTTGATGGGAGACCATGGATGTCACTTATGTGATCCTACACCTCATATTTAAATTTTAATTAATTATTATGAATTGTATTCATATAAATAATTCTTCCAAGGGAAATAAAAACTCTATTCGTAATATAGTATTTAATTTTAATTGGATCTAATTAATTTAATCATCTTAAATCAATTATCAATATAATCAATCAACCAACAAACAATTTTAATTGTTACTTGAAGTATGGTATAATATCAAAATACATATTATTCAAATATTAATAATTAGAAAAATACATCATGATCGCTTCAAGCATTATTCCTTCCTTACCTACTATCAAGGACAATTCCGACGGGAGTGGGACAGCCTGCTCACGGAGCTATCTGCTACCCCAAGGCTCCCTAACTAGACACCATATCTGCCTTTGGTCAGGATAATGCGAATTGATCACTTTGTACTTGAGATGATAATTGGTCTTTCAACCGAAGTTGTACCATATAATAATAATCAAAATATTTTTGATTAACATTATAAGGAGATTTTCTAAACAAATCTCCAATTCTATTCAAGCATCAATGTTTGTTGGAAGGTTCATGTAACCAAATGTAATCTAGATCATATCTAATCAAGTTTTGGTTATGGTCAATGTCATTCAAGGAAATAATCATAATCTTTAAATATTTCACAAATATATGTTTGTTGGATGGTTCATGTAACCAATTGTGATCTAGATCATATCTAATCAAGTTTTGGTTATGGTCAATGTCATTCAAGGAAATAATCATCATCTTTAAATATTTCACAAATATTCATCAATAATTATCTCAGGAAATTAACCATCAATTTCCATAAATTTAATTGAATGACAATCACAAGGTTCATGATCAAGTATGTAATTTCCAACAATGACCCCTACTTACTAAAATTAGCATATCTCAATCAATTTAAATCCAAATTATACAAAATAATTTTCCAAAGTTTGATAATTTGATTTACAACAGAATCCAAGTGATATTCAT
Source organism: Ottelia alismoides (assembly GCA_037367405.1). Classification (NCBI taxonomy): domain Eukaryota; kingdom Viridiplantae; phylum Streptophyta; class Magnoliopsida; order Alismatales; family Hydrocharitaceae; genus Ottelia; species Ottelia alismoides. Next base: position 29,251 of record JAZKJV010007323.1, read on the forward strand.
GCATTTATAGGTTTTTAAAACCGTAATTAACTCTTTAATTACTCAATATTCACCATCCCCGAAATAGTGGATACATGTTCATTAAAATGATCATAACTTGAGCAATCGGATTCCAAATCATGCAAACTCAAATGCCACGGTTTTCTTATTTAATGTATCATTATCCAAGTGATAATGACGTATTTAAATACTTTTAAATAGGGCTAAAAAACATGCTAAACATAGTTTTGTGAATGAAATGCGATGAAACATCACACAACCAAAACTGCCCAAGTCATCTTAGGTTTATGGATTATCCGAAACCTTCGACCTATGGCTTTAATACAACTTAAAGGATATGGGAGAATCATCAAGTGCATCATGGAAGTGTGAGGATCGCATTGTATGCGATCTAGACTAGTCATACTAGTTCCTAGAGGCCGAAGAATTTAAAAATTTTCAAACGATGAAACAATATGATCCAAGAATACTTCTTAGACCGTTTCATCCAAACCATAAATAAGTGTAAGATTTACCTCTTGAAGTGTGGTTGCAATCGAGTCTCTAAACGAAGAGATCTCCTGTCTCAGTCCGATCCAATGGAGGAGACGCTTGCGAGCACGTTGATGAGATGCATGCTCCTCACAATCCATGTTGATGATCCAAGTGTTGAATCTCCGGATCTCGTCACACGAGATCTGACGTCTTCTTCACGAGAGAGGTACACTGAAGGAGATAGAGATCCACAAGCAAACAATCCGGTAGCATAACGATGATGCTGTGGCGATGGCGACTCTCTCTAGGGCTCCATGGTGGACGACCACAATGAGAGAGAGAGAGAGAGTTGGCGTGTAGAGAGAGAGAGAGGGAGAAGGAGAGAGAGTTTAATTCCTCTTGTAATTATGTGTGTAGTCTAAAAGGTAAGGGCCATCCTTCCTTTTATACTAGTTGGATGTATATGGATCTCAATCCATGTACCCTCTTAGTCCAGCAATTTAGATTAAGAGGTTATTAATCAATTGCCATGATTTGTTGCTACAAATTTGCAACAACAAATATTATTAAAATAAATTAATTATATCCCTTTTCTAAGATACAAATTAATTCATTTAATTTCAATTGTAATAAATAAATAATAAGGGAGACAACCACCATCCTAAAAAGAGGGTGGCCATCCCCCCTTGACTTATTCAAGGTGGAAGACCACCTTGTTGGTGTTTTTACCCTCCTTAATATAGATCCATTATATTGGATAAAATGCAACAACAATTATTGCATTTATCTTCACAAAATAATTCCAAATTAAATTTCTGAAAATATCAATCATGCCATTGATAAATATGAATCATATTCATATATCCAACATAACATGTAAATTAGATTTACAATTAATTGCTTATTGTGAATACAATTCACAACAACATATACTTTGTAATTTTATTTACAAATAAATCTCTCCATCATATTATCAATCATATTTATAATCTCCATGACTATTGTGGAGAGTGATATCAGCATTAATTACATCCTTGATAATTAAATCATATTTAATCATCTTGGATTTCTATTCTCATGTGCCCAAATAACATGAATCACATTCACATTATTCACATCTTTGATAATTAAATCACACTTAATCATCTAAGATAACTCTCCTTATAATATGAATCAAATTTATATTATTCATGATAATTAAATCATATAATTATCAATTCTCAATGCTCATATACATATATCAACAATGAAATTATCCTTGAACTCTTTCAAGTATAATGCACTTTCTCCATGGATACTTGGAGACAAGGACAAGGCGATTGTATTGTTCCATGTATAGTGACTTGGGTATTGAGATCACATCCCAAACCAGATCTTGTGGATCTCTCATAGATGCTTGATTAAATCAAGACCGCAAATCTAATATTCTCATTGTATCTGAATCACATTCAGACCAAGGTCCAACATTTAGACTAAGATCATATTACTTCTCTATGAGAGGAGTCACTAAAATCCAGACCTATTTCATCCCTCCCTTAGAATGGAAGCATCATGGTTATATAATCATTTATGATCACATCACCCTCAGGTATTCCTAATTCATGTACATCATGCATATGTAAGACCCAGAGTAAACTCGAAATTTTAGATCTCTTTTAGACTGTCTCCTTCAAGGTTTTATCATTAAGTTTCTCATTTGACTATTGGGAGTTGGTATCGATCATATATTTTCAAAAGCATATATCATACCCAGGTGTTGATCATATACTTTCCAAAAGCATGTATCAATCCTACAAATTCAGTCAAGATTCCAAAGTGAGATGACCGTGCACAGAATTTGATTCTTTCCAATATCTCATGAGTGAGCTCATGTCTTTCGGTTCAGTAATGAACCTGTATGATCCCTTTGAGAGATCGTATTACTCATATGCCCTTGTATGCACACCAACGAGCCGATGTATAGACCTTGATTAGGTCATCAACCTATAGGTTTTTCAAATGTACATACTCAGACATATAGTAACACATCTATCTCTGGTCAGAGGATGCATGCCTATATCGTGGCAGCATACGACATAGGTATTTGGTTTTCTCGATCTCGTTAGACCTATCTACCAACTCAAATGAGAGATGGGCGAGTTGATGCAAGAGATGACATGCCAGCCAGTGGAGGAGGAGAGATACCTGAGGACCGAGCAGATGCCAGATTTATGAGGCGCCTACAGGAGGCCTGTGATCTACATAGACCTTTACGCACCATGAGAGCGTTGCACAACCCTGGTGCAACTCTCACCCACATGTGGATTCAGTTGCCAGCCATTCTTGGCGATTTTGAGCTACAACCCCAGCCGATCCAGTTGTTGCCCAAGTTCCATGGGCTTGCCATCGAGGAGCCCCATCTACAGCTCCAGAAGTTTGAGATGATTTGCAGCACAATCCACGATAGATTAGTGGATGAGGAGACGATTAAGCTGATAGCCTTCCCAGTTTCCTTGGTTGACAGAGCAACCTACTTGCTGAAGCACTTAGGGAGGATTGTCACCACGAGGGAGCAGTTGAGGATCGAGTACCTCCGCAAGTACTATCCACTCAGTCGGACGCAAGGTTTTAAAATCCGAACATGACATCAAACCATGCATGTATTGGTTTTGATTTTTATGGTCGGACCATTGGGACCGACCGGTCGAACCGATGATGACATCAACAGTTCAAAGATATAGGAAAAGACCGGACCGTTGTATTGTTGGTTTGGTTTGTACGGTTCAACCAGGTCGAATCGAGTTAGACCGATATATCATACAATTCAATACAAAAAATGCTACATCACATCTTTCGAGAATTTGTTTACTCTTGTCATTCCAAGTTTTTTCAATAACACTTATACCCCTATTTATAATACAATTGCATGCGTCCCCTATATTTTTACAAAATCAATAGTAGTGTCCTTTTATTAATACACTTGTGCTCCCATTTATACTAAATTAAGGAAGACATTGTGATTTTTTTAAATATAGGAGCACAAGTGAAATTGTTTAAAAGTTTGGGGTATAAATTTTCTTAAAAAGACTCCAAAGTGCATAATGACATATTTTTATAAAATTTATATAAATACATATGTGAGATGTAAAAAATTAACAATTTTAAAACTATTTAAAATCTAATTAACGACAAGCATTGTTAATTTATTGCTTCTTATAGTATAACTATGACAATGTCTTCTTCGTTTGTTATTGTTGTAAGTGGACAACATCATACACAATGTGGGAAGAGAGATGCAATGCTCATATGACACGAAAGGACAAGCGATAATGAGTCATTGGTACATGTGAAGGAGAAGAGATAAAAGGGGGTATTATAATATGGGTTAGAATGAGACTAGATTATGAATATTTCTAAAAAGGTTTGTATTTTGTTGATTTATTGTAAATTACTTTTTGTTAAAAAATAGATGGTTGAATCGATGCTTTGGTTCAACCGGATTTAAGCGGTCCAACCGGATTTTGATCGGTTTTTATTTTCTGAATAAAAACTGAGTGGTTGGACCATTTTCTCTGGTTCTTGGTTTAACTGGTTCAACCGGTCGATTCGGTTCCGTTTTAAAACCTTGGTTGGACGAATGCAGTGCAAGCCATGATCAACAATTTCACCATGATCCCAAATGAGCAGTTCTATAAGGCTTGGGATCATTTTAGAGAGCTGATTAATAGATGTCCACATAATGATATCAATAAGCCCAACTTAGTCCATAGTTTCTTTTGTGGGCTGACGCCTGAGCTGCAGGGGCTAGTAAACCCCTCTTGTGGAGGGTCCTATTTTTCTAAGGATGAGGAACAACTCTAGGCCATCTATGAGGAGATGGCTGAGAACTATACATTGATGACCTAGGCCCATGTCTACACTCAAGGGAAGCCTCCCCTATAGGTGTTGTCTCACTACAGAGTTGCACACATTGAGGTGGGTCCATCTTCATCTTTTACGACAATATAATTAGTAGAGTCATTAGTTGCGACACAAGCATTAATAGCCAGAAGCTGGACCACATGATATTATAGAGAAAAAGACATGCTAGGGCCTAGACAAGCTTAACAGGATTAACAAGCTAGCCCAGACTTTGAGTGACCTTAAGACACGGATCATGTGCCTCCAAGAGGCACGGACGGCTTCTTTGCCACATTCTAGGTCACATATTGATCATGAGAGACGATTGTCACAACCTCCCACCTCATACAGACAGGTTCACCATATTCAGGTAGAGCACATTCAGCTAGCCCCCAATACCAGTTGCCACCACCACCTTCACCAGACACACAGATGATGGTCTATCACAGTGATCAACCATTGGCATCCCTCCCCCACCTTCACAAGAGCAGACGGATCTGTTGATGGAAGTCAACGAGATTTAGTATTCTCAGTACCAACAACGGTCTAGTATCCGTTGTGATCACCCATGCTTCAGATGGTCCGCTGGAGGTGCTCAGTCCCAGTAGTAGCCTCCGACACAAGAAGGGCAGAGCACACAATAGACATAGCCCCAGTACTCATAGCACATCGTTCCTCGACCCCAGTTCCGTGGTCAGCAATGGAGGCAAAAAGCTCATTCTTAGTTTCACCAGCCTCCCCCTCACTCTTACCAACAGCAGCATGGCCAACCTCAGCACTTCCAGAGTGGCAACCCATCTGGTTTTCATTCACCCTCATATGAGAACCCAACTTTAGAGGATCTTTCTTGTATGCTTGCAGAGCAGAAGACTACTTTCATGCGAGAGATGGATGAGTTCAGGCAAGAGATGAGAGAGATCGTCAAGAGTGAGGCTGCCATATATGCACAGATCGAGCCAAATCCAAACAATCTGAAGAGGAAATCTGAGCAAATACAGTCTACAGAGTCCGACTCTCCTAGTGAGGTACTTGATGATATGCATTATTTATTTGATGCTAATTTTATGACACTTAGGATTGGTAGGAAGCCAATCGACGATGCCTCATCTAGGCGACATCCAGATGTGGACTCCAGAGCACCAGATAAGCTAGAGTGCGGTGTTGATGCTGCTGATATTGAAGTTAGATGATGGTGCTGATGCCACCCACTTTGAGGATGATCTAGTCGGCGGTGCTGATGCTGTCGCTTCTCTAGATGATGCATACGGTGGTGTTGATGCCACCAATATTCCATATGACGGGCTCGAGCACGATACTGATGCTGCTACTTCATATGTTGTCGGTGGTACTGATGCCACCAAGAGTCTATGTACAGATACTATAGTTGTTTTGACTTTTACTACTGTACTTGAGGATGATTTTCTTAGAAAAATACAAAAAAATGAAATTTTTTTGAAAACTAAAGATATGAATAAAGGAAAGGTTTCGGTTTCTTCTCTTGGTCCATTTGATGTGATTGATGATGCTTATATGGATTTCAGCCATTTGTATGTTTAGAGACCTATTCCTACTCTAGACCTCTAATTGCTGAGGAGGGTCCGTCTATCCCCTTCCCTTAAGCACTCCGCTTAGGGAAGGGTAAAAAACAGAGAATTCCAAAAAGAGATAGCAGTTAGAGTTAAGAGCAGATGATAGATAGATTTCATATCTAGCTGACTCTACAGGAGGCATTAGAGCGCATCTCCCTCTTCCAGAAGAACCTTAGAGAGAAGACCACAGTCTGCAGGAGGAAGAAGTGGTGCAACAACAATGCAGAGATTCGTGTGCTCACCCGTGCCACGTGCTTTATTATTCAGAACTGATTGCTAGCCAAGAGACCAGATGTAGGGGCTCCACATGTCAGATACCACATTTATGAGCAGTTGTTCGATCGTACTCTATTATATAGCAGGTCTTCGATTAACCTTCTTCCGACAACCTTACTTGACTGCTTCGAGTTTGTCTCTCTTTGATAGAGTAGGACAATACTTCAGTTTGCAGATAGATTTGTCAAGAGGTTGAAGGTGCCACTGAAGGACATTTTCGTCACCATTCAGGGCCTGAAATTCCCCGTGGACTTTGTTGTGTTGGACATGGAGATCCCTGAATGTGTGATCGATACCCCCATCATATTAGGCTGACCTTTCTTGGCAATAACAAAGGTCTTGTCTGATCATGATACAAGGAAGGTATACTTTCACATTGAGGGTGAGAGTATACAAATAGAGACAATTGAGGAGGTAAGAGATAGAGATTCATTTATCTCAGAAAAGGGATCGAAGCAGATGACAGATTCAGAGCCATACATCAACCACGAGTGTGATTTTGTGATTACAGATGATGAAGTAGTTTGGGCAGACCCAATTTCGCGAGCTCTTGTCACAACTTCAGATTCCATAGATTCATAGATGCCATATGATGAGAGTTCGGAGAGCACAATTGTGGTGCATGATACCTTAGAGGCTGATAATGCAAATTCTATTGGCGAAGTTGATTTCATTTCATGTCATTCCAATTCAGATCACTCAGACTCATACATAGATTTTGATTAGCAGGATTTTGATGAATATTTGTCGTATTTGATGTCTACAAAGCTTACTACTCAAACTCAAACACTAGTAGGGCCATCTTTGTCGAGTTGAGATGAGCAGCGAGAGTTATCCCATTCAGATCTGGTAGCCTTCACTCAGACTTTTCAGAGGCCATATTTTCTAGCTCTTACATGCCCGAAGTTAAAGAACTTACCATAGAGCATGGAGTATAGATTCCTTGTGGGTGAGCCCGATATGTTTCCAGTCATTATCTCAGCGGATTTGACTGATGACCAAGAATCTCGTTTGATGAACATTCTTGAGAGGAACCACGAGGCAATCGTTTGGTCTATAGCAGATTTCCAGGGAATAAGTCTGGCCATGTGCTCCCACCACATCTATCTCGAGGATGACACTAAGCCTTCGCGTAAGTTCCAGCATAGGACAAATCTGAATTTTCGAGAGGTGTAATGAAGGAAATATCCAAGTGGTGGAGCGCTGATTTTATCTACTCCATCTCCGACTCCAAGTGGGTTAGTCCATTACATGTGGTACCCAAGAAGGCAGGTATCACTACAGTTGTGAGTGAGTCTGGAGAGAAGATTGTTACCAGTGTACCCACTTCTTGGAGGGTCTATATGGACTACAGACAATTGAATCATGCCACCAAGAAAGATCACCTCCTGCTACCATTCATTAATCAGATTATTGAGAGATTAGTTGGAAAGAGTCATTACTAATTTCTTGAGGGGTACTCATGGTATAATCAGGTGGATATTGCATCCGAAGACCAGGATAAGATGACATTCACATGTCCATTTGGGACGTGTGCTTTTAGATGGATGTCCTTTGGAATATGTAATGGCCCGGCTACTTCTAAAGGTGCATGCTTTCCATCTTTTCAGACATGGTGGGTGAATGTTTAGAGGTCTTCATGAATGATTTTTCGGTCTACGACGATGGATTTGATGCTTGTCTTTCTTGCCTAGACCGCGTGCTTCAGCGGTGCATTGAGGTCAATCTTGTTCTACCTTGGGAGAAGAGTCATTTTATGATGACTCAAGGGACGATACTTGGTCGTATCATCTCCATCGTGGGCATGGAGGTCGATCCAAAAAAGGTGGATATCATCGGGAAACTCACTCCGACGTCCAATTTGAGGCAGTTACGGTCTTTTCTAGGGCATGCCAGTTTCTACCGATGGTTCATTTAGGAATCAGTCGTGTTGCCTGAACTCTTACTGATCTTCTCATGAAAGACACTGAGTTCATTGCAGATGATAAGTGTCTTTCGTCATTTGAGACTCTCAAGGATTTGTTTGAGTAGGATCATGTCCTTCAGCCACCCGATTGATCTCTTCCATTCGAGACCATGACAGACGCTTCTGATTTTGCCATAGGGGTTGTGCTAGGATAGGGGAGGGATGGATTGCCATTTGCCATACACTACGCTAGCTGTACTAAGGAGATGCTAGCCATACTCTTTGCTCTAGATAAATTTCAATCTTATCTTCTTATATCTAGAGTGACTATTGAAACTGATCACACAACCATCCGATACTTAATGGCTAAGAAGGATGCCAAGACACGTTTGACTAAAAAAATCCTTCTACTCTAGGAGTTTGATACTAAGATTAAGGATAAACCTAGATTCAAGAATGTGGTGGCGGATCACCTCTCCCGATTAGAGCATCTTGAGGATTCTGAGACAACCACACCAATCACTAAGACATTCCCAGATGAGGTGATTCTTGCTATCACCTCTATCACATGATATGCTGACATTGTGAACTATTTTGTTGCCAAGAAAGTTCCACAAGGTTGGACCATGCAATGACTTGATACTTTCCTAGCGAAGGCCAAGTTATACCATTGGGAGGATTCCACCCTTTACAACGAAGGGGGGGATGGTGTCTGGTGTCGGCATATTCCTCAGGAGCACCACAACGTCCTCACCTATTACCACAAGATCGAGGCAGGAGGACATCACTTTGGGAGACGGACATCACAAAAGGTTCTCCAATCCGGTCTTTAGTGACCAACACTCTTCAAGGATTCAGATGAATTCATGAAGTGGTGTACTGACTGTCAGAGGATGGGAAATTGTGGCAATAGAGACATGATGCTGATGCAACCCATTCACTTCTTTGAGTTTTTTCATGCATGGGACATCGTCTTTATGGGCCCATTCCCTAAGAGTCAGGTATTAGAGTACATTTTGTTGGCTGTAGATTATGTGAGTCGTTAGGTTGAGGCCATACCCGCCCGAGCCTCTGATGCAAGGACTAGTTGCAGATTTTTGGGGGAGAGTATCATATCACAGTTTGGGATTCCTAGAGTTTTGATTTTTGATGGGGGGACTCATTTTATCAGCAATTAGGTAAGGGCCCTCGCTAACGAGTTCAACATAGACCATAGAGTTGCCATCCATATCATCCATAGATGAATGGCCTTGCTGAGGTTTCGAATCGAGAGATCAAGATGATATTGCAGAAGGTTGTTCTCCCAGACCAAAAGGATTGGTCATAGCTTTTGGACTCGGTCTTGTGGGCCTATAGGACATCCTTTAAGACACCTTCGGTACATCTCCATTTCGACTCGTTTATGGAAAGCCTTTCCACTTACCTGTTGAGAGTAAGCACAAGTCACTATGGGCATTCATAAAGACATTATTGGATTATGAGAGTGTAGGAGATTAGAGGAGAGCAGAGTTGGCAGTCCTGGAGGAGCTTTGAGATACAACCTTTTCGAGTATCCTACAATATAAGGATATAGTGAAGATATGGCATGATTCACACACCAGCCATAAGCAATTTGAGCTTGGTCAGAGAGTATGGATATTTGATTCTAGACTGAGATTATTTCCAGGGAAATTATAGAGCAAGTGGAAGGGTCCTTATTGGTCAGAAAGGTACATGACAACAGTAGTATTAATATATCAGAGTTGTCTTCTAAGTCCACCTTTCGGGTCAATGGTCAGCACTTGAAGCCTTTTCTTGATTATGTCCCTTTGACCGTTGATGTTGCCCCGATTCATTTTATATGAGATGTGCTTGTGACTGTCATCTTATGCATCTCATACCTGAGTTATACTTCTTTCCACCTCTTTGTATATCCATATTGTCTATATTCATTCATTCATATGTTTTTTTAACATTCCATGCCTTATCCTATGATTTTTGCTATACTTAGGATGAACTTTATCCTAAGTATAGGGGGTGTCGAACTTGTGTTGTTCATATAGTTGTTCATCCTATTGCCTCTGTTTTTTTTCCTATACTCAGGGACATCCGACCCTAAGTATAGGGGAGGTAATATCTATTTTTCCTTCCTTTGATTGCCCACTCACTTGTCCCTCAACTGTTGACATTCTTCTCTATACTTAGGATATTCTACCCTAAGTATAGGGGGAAAGTCGTGTCGTTGATTTCATGTACATTCTCTTCCTCGATTCTTCCTATTCTACAATCTTCTATACTTATGATTATTTGATCCTAATATAGCGGGGATCACTGACTTCTCTTCTATTCAATTCCTTCATTCTTTGAGTCATTGTAGTATAGGATTCTTTTCACTTCTCTATCCTTAGCACACGTTATGTCTTCCTTTGTCGCTCTCTGATCATTCTGAGGACATCGTTTGAGCTAAGTATATGGGGGTGTCGTATATATTATACATATACTTTAGCCATAACACGTACTGTAGGGGTTAATAACATGGCTATTATTTATAAAATGAAAATACAATATTTTGAAAAAATGTTTGCAAAAATGTGTGTAATTTTTTTAAAAGTTTTGCAAAACTTTATGCAAAAATGTTTGTGAAGACCTTTGTAAAATTATTTTTATACATTTTTTTGTAAAATATTTGTAAAAATATTTTGTTTGTAACTTATTTGTAAATTATTTGTGTATCAAAACTATATATATGGTATAAATGTTTGTAAAATGTGTGATAGCAAAATGTTTACAAAAAACCTTTTTGAAAAACTGTTTGTAAAGTGATTTGTAAAATAATCTGTAAAATTAGTTTTGAAAAAGGTTTTGAAAATGTTTCAAAAAATTTTGTAAAATGGTTTGTAGAAATGTTTGTAAAATATTTTGTCACATGGGTTATAAATTATGAGTATATCAAGTAGTTGTATATATATTTTGTAAATTCTTTGTAAATAAAACATATACTTATTTGCAAAATCTGTATACAAACTCTTGTATATAAAATCCCTTTATAAAATTCTTGTAGATAAAATCCACTTGTAAAATTTATAGATAAATCTTGTAAATAAAACCCTTGTAAATATTCCATATTTTTGTAAACTTTTATAGAAAACTTTATTTCCTTTCTTTCTTATTAAAAATACTATAAAACTTGAAAAAAATTAACATCCATAATAATTTGCAAAAAATCTTTGAATTTTTTTTCAAAAAGATTGTGTATTTTATTTTCTTTTCCTTTCAAATGTTTTGTGAGTACCTTTTCTTGCATGTGCATATGCATTTTTCTGAATAGTAGTGACATTTAAACTAGTATAGAATAAAATTTAAGAATGGAGCTTGGTTAAAATCTTAATCCGCTTAATTTCAGAGGAACCTTATAGGAATTGGGGTTGAGACTTTTCAGGTCCTAGCGACTTAATTCTTTGAGTCCACAAAACTATGTTCACATGTCATCTTGATTGGTCTAAGGAGAATATTTCACGACACACACACACACACACGATTCTTCTAGACAATGGCTTAACTTGGACAAGCACTCTACATGTAGCTCTTCATGGATGAGTGATGATCCACAAATTTGCCTCTTTAATAATGTCGTATTATCGTAATATAGGAGGCAAATTTGGATCAGTAAAGTCCACACCTTTGAATATGTGGAAGTTATTTTACTTGGCAAGTATACCAAGGTCGAACACAGAGACGTGAGCCTCTTCGTTAATTTATTGAAAATTATTGATTAATTGATGAGTGAGTATTTTCATATGCTTAGGTCTTCATGCAAAATGATATGCAATGCAAGCAAGTAATGCATGTAATTTTTATTTGATTTTTAGATGCACATAAAAGATGAGATGCAATATGAAAGGTATGCACGCAGAAAATTAATGGGATGCAAATAAATGTATGCAAAATACAAGTATGCCCTAAATTAATCACATCCATGAGCAATAGATTAAGAGTCAATTTCATAGTCAAATTGTACACAATGATGAGTAATGGCATTTATCACAAAAAGTAAGAGACACGGGGCACATAAAAATAGAGCCTATTTAATACAGTGTCAAAAAATGAAATTAAGGATGCCATTAGATAGAGGGTAAAAAAGCATAAAAAAGAAACTAAAATCATTTAATTTGGACTTAGAATGCTCAAGATATGCTAAAAACAATGCTAAGGGCATAAGTGTAATAAAAATGCATGAAAAATAAGATAATTAATCACAAATAGGTCCCTGGAGGGACCTATTTGTAACTTCTAAAACTTGGAGGGGGCCAGTGTAATTTCTCCTCTGTACACAGGGGTATAATTGTAATTATCAAAAACCGGCAATGCCTTCCTATAAATTACTCCAGGCGCATACATAAGGCATGCGTATGGAACCTTCTTGTAATTCTGGGAAAGGCCAGAGATTAACTGCAAATTACCCTACCCCTCATGTGCAGGGCACGTGAGGGACCAGGCTCGGGAGGCAGCGAGGTAGGTGACACGTGGCATTTGATGATGGCTCAGGGAATGGCATGGGTAGCCCGAGCCTGCAGGTCCGGTGTCTGCGATGTGGCCTTCTCAGGGCCATTGAATGGCCGCCGTAAGGGTACCATTCAGTGGCACCTGTAGCTCCTCCTTCTTCAATTGGAGGCGGTGCGATCAAAGCTCCAACGAGGTTGACAAAGCTCCACCATGCCTCCCCGTGCAATCTAATGGTCAAGGATGTCCCTGAAGCTTTGACGTTGAAGTTTGGACGAAGGCAGGCAACCGATGAGGTCAGGATGGGCCTGATGATGTGGGGCCGTCAGAGGTGAAGCTGGTGAAGTGAGCTCTAACCAACTCCCGACCATTGAAGAGGATGCATCCTGCAGGCACTAGTAATAGTCCAAGCTTCATTGTATGTGCTTGGAGAATGGAGTGATGGTCCATGAGAGCAGAGGGAATGTAGGACCTGAGATCTCTCTCCAATGAGTCGAAGAGGAGGTGGAGCAGAGGTAATTGGGGTCTGGAGAAGGGAAGGGGGTGAGCGAGGAAGGTGGAAAAGGAGAGAGATGGGTGGCAGATCTTGTGAGGTGGTTAGGTGATGGTGGGAATGGCTATAGGCGGTGGGTAAATTTCGAGAAAACAAGAGAAAAAACATAGGCACAAACCTGGAGGATTCGAAGAAGAAGGGGCAAAGTGGAGCTTGGGCTAAGTTTCCATTGGAACCTCAGGTCGTTGCACATGCTGGGCAACTTCTCCAACGAGCTCGAGCATCTGCCAGAGTGGTGGAGCGTACATGGTAGATGCCATGGATCATACCTGGGGTATAGGGGTCATCTTCACCTTGACAGCGGCCCTCCGCTGTCACCGAAGGGTGGAGGAAGCTGGGCCTCAGCCCCTTTGTTGGTGGATGAGGTGTACGGGAGGTAGAGCATGCATTTTATTGGCGGAGGAGCTTGGCCGTTATGGAGTGACGGAGGGTTTTCAAACAGCCGGTGAAGGACGTTTGAGGGAGGAATGAAGGCATTGATGGGCGAGCGAGGAAGGTGGATCTCGGGATACGTGGGAGTGGCGTTGAATCGAAGAAAGGAAGGGGGTGAGGTGGCAGCTAGAAAAGGGAGGAGACGATGGGATCGTGAGTTGTAATGGCTTAAGGTGAGGTGCGTTGGAGATAGGGGATGAATCAGGGACCGTTGGATCTCGTGATCCAACGATCCTGATTATAGCAGGCAGAAGGCCTGGATCAGATCAGAGAATCTGATTTAGTGACCGGAGTGTGGGTGCCAAAGGACGACTGGTATGAAGATGGAGGCGATCTGAGGGTTAGGAGTGAAGGTGTTACATGGATAAAGGAGTGTCGATGGATAGGAGGGATATCGTGCGGTCTGGAAGAGGGCGGTGTGGTGCAGTGGTGATCACATCTGATGAAGTGATCAAACGACTGTAGAGGTAGCGACAGTGGATGGTTAATATCGAGGCAGAGAGAAGGTGATCCAATGGCCAAGAAGCAAGGTCAGGCGGCAAGAGGTGGTGCGGCCACGCAGGCGGCCTAGAGGGCGCCACATGGCTGCTCCAGAAAATTCTGAAAATAGTAAAAATAAAAATAAATTGAAAAGAAATAACACGAGTCTGAATTAGGAAAAAGTCAAAGATGAAAGTTGTAGATATCAATGAGATCTACAAGTTTTATGTTGGAGACAAATCAAAAGAGGTCATTTATACAAAGATGTATTTTTGGGAGCATTTTTAATAGGTAAAAAACAGTGTTTCGTGGTTTTGAGATTTTTTATTGTAATTTCTTTTAAGGGATATTTACACCCATAACCCTGAGTAATCTCGTAATTACCCCGGATACCCTCTGTAATCACGAATTACACATATGACCCTGAATAAATGCTCCGTTTTACATGCATAACCTTCCGTTAGTTTAGTTCTTTAACTCAACCATACGAATGAGTTAATCTAACCAAGTCACAATTAAACGGTTAGGATTAATCAAAAGTAAAAAAAGAAATCTTTAAGAGATGAGCTTGCATGCGGTGGGCTGGGGGCTTGAAGGCGGGGTTCTTGACGGAGGCGGTGGGGTGGGGTGCGGTTACTGGCTGACGAAGGCGGTGGGGAGGGGTGCGACGATGGTGGAGGCATCCACGCAGGGGTTTCTTCGAGCTTTGCTGGAGGAGGAAGGCTTTTGCGACGATGCTGGAGGTGGGCTTCGAGCTTGCAGGCGATGGCAGGGGAAAAAGGGGGGGGGTCTTGAAACAGGGTCTTCGAGCTTGCAGGAGGAGCTAGGCAGGGGCGATAATGGTGGAGGGCCGATGACGAGCGGGTGCTTCCTGAAGCAGGGTCTCCGAGCTTGCAGTAGGAGGCGGGTGGGCGGGAGCGATGATGGTGGAGGGTCGAGAGGCTGAGGTCGGGGGGGGGGGGGGGGGGGGAGCTTCGAGCTTGCTGGAGGGTTGCGAGCTTCATGGCGAAGAACGGGTGGGGGGGGGCTTCGAGCTTGCAGTAGGAGGGGGCGGGCGGCGACGATGATGGAGGGCGACTGGGTTTTAGGGGCGGGGGGCGGGGGGGGGGGGGGGGGGATCTTCGAGCTTGCAGTAGGAGGGGGCGGGCGGTAACGATGATGGAGGGCGAATGGGTTTTAGGGGCGGGGGGGATCTTCGAGCTTGCAGTAGGAGGGGGCGGGCGGCGACGATGGTGGAGGGCTGTAGCTTCGAGCTTGCTGGAGAGTTGCGAGCTTCCTGGCGGAGACCCGAGGGGGAGGGGGGGTAGGCCTTCTAGAGGGGGCGGGCGGGGGGCGACGATGGTAGAGGGCCGACTGGAGGCTGAGGTCGGGGGGGGGGGGGGGGGGTAGGCCTTCGAGCTTGCTAGAGGAGGCGGGCGATGGCCTCGAGATTGCTGGCGGAAGTGAGCGGGGGAGGGTTGCGAGCTTTCTGGCGGAGACCGGGGGTGGGGGAGAGCGAGGTCTTCGAGCTTGCAGTAGGAGGGGGCGACGATGGTGGAGGCTGAGGTCAGGGGGTTGCTGGCGGAGGCGAGCGGGAGGCTTCGAGCTTCTGCTGGAGGCGGTTGGTGTCGGGCGTGGTAGATGAGGAGGAAGAAGACGATGAGTGGTCATTTTGTAAATAATGGGAACATGAAGGGTATAAAATGTAAAATAACCAACAGATACTTTTATATTTAACGGAAAATTGGATGAAAGTTAACACAGGGTCATGAGTGTAAGAGTTAAGCACTATTTAAGGTCCTCGATGTAATTCATACTTATAGAGGGTATCCGGGGTAATTACGAGATTACTCAGGGTTATGGGTGTAAATATCCTTCTTTTAAAAGACAAAATAAATATAGACAATGTTTAATCTAATTTTTAGAGGTTTTAATTTTAAAACAAAGAAAAGTTTAATAATTAAATACAATAAATTAGGGTTAGAATATAGGTTAATTATACACAGAATATTCACAATATAAGAATAGGTTAATATTAATGAATTATTAGTGATTTTCATTGAATTGCTTAAGCTTAGGGAATAATAAATGGATTTTAACATGATGTATTTGAGATTCATCAATGCAGTGGTGAGGGGGCAGAATCCTTTGGCTTGGGGTAGCACATGGCTGTGTAACAACTAGTGGGAACATCTGTCTTCCTCTAGGGAAAGTAGTGCATCTCAACCTGGTCTAGTAGCATTAAGGTCTAATGATAGGATGCCATGGGGTTGCGATAATGCTTCAAAAGAGGGATAGTCTACTGGATCAAGAGGAAAAACTACTTATGTACATGCTGCACCTTGTTGATATGTTGTATATATTTATCATAAAAAATGCAAAACTCCAAAAGGGGGCATGCCTGATTGAAAATAAAATGACTACCGGAGTGTATATAGTTGAATAAGCAAAGCTTATGTCATTCATTGTCTCATCTCATAGAAACTTGCAGCTAGAGACTTAGCTGTGCTGGTCAAGCTCTGAGGGATACGTGGCTACACTAGCCACAGTCCATTCTCTTCTTTCGCCTCTTCTTGAGCCGGTTGCACTTGAACTTAGAAGGGAATACCCCGCTCCTCGAGAAAAGAGTTGTTAGACTGGGGACTAGAGTTGCCTTGTTGAGGGAGGTTGTTTCTTTGCCACTTCTGAGGTGGGGAGCTATATACCACTTATATAGTATAAGTAAAGATTCATAGTCATAAGAGCTTGCGTATGTAGACTTGTTCCGACCTGACTGTTGAGGCAACCTGAATAGGAGTCTTGTGGATCTTAGAGTCTATTAGGTTCTACGTCCATTTCTCAATAAGGTTTCGCCAAACTAATAATCCGAAGTCTGACCGAGCTCCATACACCAATTTTATGAAGATAAGTTTAATAATCAATATTGTTCTAAGTTCTTTACCTTTTCTTTTCTTAATTTCTTTTTCACTTCTTTTTCAAATAAGTGTTTGCTATGGGACTAGCAAAGGTAAAGTATAGGGGAATGATGAATCCATGATTCACATCATTTATTCTTTTACTTTAGTTAGATTTCCAACGCAAAATACCTGCAAATTAGCATTGAGGTTGCATTTGTTAATCTTGTGTAATTAACATTTATTTTGATCAAAATAAAAGAATGAAGAAGAAAAGAACAAGAAATAATAAAATAAGGAGGTATTTATGCAATAAATGCAGACTGATCCGAAGCTCGAGAGAAGGTCAAATACTGGCTGGATCGACAAGGAATAAAGTAGGAGAGATAGGGTCCTTATTCACTGGATACATTCATCACTACTCATCTTGTATATATCATTCACCTATTTTCTAAATAAAATAATCTCAAGATAAGTTAATTTCCTTAATATAATTTGTAAATAAAAATGTGATGAAAATAATAAAAATAATTGCAAAATAATATCATGTACAATTGAACAACACCTATACTTGTATATATATATATTTATTATGTAAATAATTTGTATGTATTTTGTATTTGTAAAACTATTGTATAGACTCCTAATAATTACATAAAAGAGAAATAAAATTCATAAAACACAAAACAAAACAAAAATAAAATCAATTCTTCATTGTAAAAAAAGATCAATAATGTATATGTTGTACATAAAATTAATTTATTAACACTGGTAATAAATTTATAAAAATAAAAATAGTTTCACTTTTAAATTATTTGAAAATAAATAAAATATAGAATATAATGTATTTTTGTAAAAATAAGAAAATAAAAAATTCATGTATATAATATATAGGTATATTATACCAGCACATAAAAGTATATACTTTATATACCATAATATATTTATTATTAAAAAATATTAATATCACAGAAAACTGTTTATATAATAAATAACGATTTTTATTTTTAAAAGTTTTTATTTTAAATTCATTTACAATTTTTATTTTAATTTTCTTTTATTTTGTTGATTCCTGATTTCTGAGTGGTCCACACGGGTCGGTTGACCCAGGTCAACCGCTCCCTTCCCAGGTGCGTATCCGGGCAACCTTCACCGGACATGATTTCTTCGCATTTTCTAGCATGATTCCGACCACCATTCACTTTGCAAATGCGTGATCCTCACGTATCCCTAGAAAGGTCCGAATCATCCTAGCGTTGCATGCTTTTGCTCGATCCTTCAAGAACTCTAGGATGCCTATAAAGCATCTTCATCCGCCTCCTACACGAGGTAGCTTGTTCCTCGCATCTCCTCTACTCCACTTGAATCTCCAGAACGGTGACAGGGTCCTCGAGAACCCATTTGGAGCTCGGATTGGAGTTTGTTAAGCGCAGCTCACTTCGTGGCCGGACATCACCGCCGCGACCAACCTCCTCGATCTTCCGCAGTCGGGTTGAGGCCACGACCTCGCCTTCTCCTCTACCGTTATTCACCGATCGTTCACGCACTTTCAGGTACCCTCGATCATATCCATTTCCTCATTTCACTTCGATTCCGTTCCTCATCGCCGCCACATGCCACCACTGCTCTGACCTGGGGGTTTGGAGCTCCACCCGACCATTTACCAGCATCGATTCGACCTTCACATCACCGCTAATCTTATAGCATATACCCTAAACACAAAATCTCGCTCATCGGAGCGATATTAGGCTCAGACGTCCTTTCCTTGCATACGCCGGACATCGAACACCATCTCCCCTCCGCTTCTTCCCTTTTCAGCTGCAAATATCCCATGCCGAGGTTTTGCCCTCAAGCATAGGACATCCTTGCAAGTCCAGGTACGCATGAGGAGTCGAATAACGCCCCAACGGACATGGCAGAGCACCTCCAGGTGCTTCACCTCCATCTTCCACATCCAGTCATTCTTCGCTCCATATGAGCACTCCAGTCGACATGGAACACCTTCAACTTGGTGCTGAACCTCTCAGCAAGCCGATCCGACCTTTAGAGATCCAGACATACTTGATCGAAGCTTCGCTTGCACCACCTTCTTCCAGTTCATCCAGAGCCACTCAGTCCTGTCGGATCGAGAACCCCACCTCTAGATTGGATCGTGACCATCCATTCACGCTAACACCAGGGACGTCAGGTCTTTTGCAGGAGCATCTGACACACACGTCTCACCTGCCATCTGAGTTGTCATATCTGCTCCCTAACAGATCATTAGGACTGCACGCCTACGCCACGAGCCCCAACTGTCAGATCTACCACAACTTTTCTTCTGGGTCGTATGTCAGAGAGCTGCCACATGTGTGGCACGTGTCCTCAAGGGTATATTGCAAATTTCACCCTGTCATTTCCATTATTTCGCTTTAGTGTAATATATGTAAAAATTAGTTTTAAATATTTGCATTCAAGACCTTGTACTTTTTATCATTTGCATTTTAGTCTATTTCAGTGGAAGTCACGTGCTTGTACACATGTTTTATGGCATATTTGCATATTGTTTCCTGAGTTTTTCAAGTGTTATCTGATGCAGGAATTTTTCAGCGTATTTGCATTTATATCCCTGTGATTCTGAAGCATGTGTAGTACACATTTTCTTTGGTATTTTTGCACTAGGGCCCTTGTAAATTTATTGCATGTTAATATTTAGCCCTATGAATTAGAATTCATGTGTCTAGGTCCTTCTCTAGTATTTAATTTTTGCTCCCTTTTATTACTTGAAAAAATACAAAAATAACTCCAAAAATTGCATAAAAATTGCACGTAGCTCCTGCTCATGGATTTTACTTGTGGTTATTTTTGTTTTCGATTTTCCTTTTATTTGCTATTATTAAAAATTAAAAAATACTAGAAAAAGTCCCTGCTTGCTTTGAAAAAATCATAAAATTCGACAAATGTCTAAAAAATTCTAAAAAATTTTGAGTAGCTTTCTTTTGATTTGTTTGAATTTCTTTCCAATTTTCACTGTATTTTCTTTTATAAAAACCTAAAAATTTGCAAAAACCTAAAAACACCATGAAAATTATATAGAAACTTAGAAAAATCTAAAAATCGTGATTTCAATTTCTGTTAGTAGATATTTCATTATAGTTTTTAATAAAATTAACATATAAGAGTTTGAAGCTTATTTGATAATTTTATTTTGCAAAATACTCATGACTGTTCATTGTTTCCATTTTTCCTAGTTTTTTGATTTATTTAAAAATCATATAAAAACTTAAAAATCTTTGAAAAATTATCAAAATACTATAAAACCTATAAAACATATTTTTTGGGGTTTTTGATTATTTTTGTTATATTTGAAAAATACAAAAAGAGTGTGTGTTTCCCTTTTTATTCATTGTCGTCATTTGCCTAATTTTTTAAAAATTAAAATTTTGCAAAATTGAAAATCACTAAAAAGAAAACAAAAATCATTTGAATATTTGTGACTTGATTATCTAGGTTTAATTGTGCTCCTTGTGTTCGACCCTGGTCACTATGCCAGGTAAATAAAAGTAGCTTACACCACTATATTACTTGCTTGATTTCTTTGTGGTTGAATAATTTTCTTGATTTTGACTCGATTGATTTGGGTGACATTGACACATTAACTAATCAACTTAACCCTAGTCGGTCGCTTACATTTTCAATTCTATTTATTATTTAATACATGTTTGATACTATATTTAAAGCATTTGGCCTACCAAGTGTTGACACGTGTCAGCACCTGAGCCTTCTTCCTCTCAAGAAGTTGTTGCAGCTTCTGTTCTAACATACCTTCTTCTCTCATCTATGCTCGTAGTTTTCTTCATTTAAAACTTGATCTCACTCATCCATTCTCTCCACCTAACCACCTAGATCTTTGACCACTCTTATATTCATACCATACCCACTCCAGTCATCTTATTTATTGATCCCAAGTCGTCCATTCGTGTCTAACTTCTCAAGCTCCAGTTCAAACTACCTGACCTAGTCCTTTCATCGGTGTGCTTACGCCTCACTCAAGTGGTGGCAATAGCTGTAGGCCAACCCACGTGGAAGAGGAACGTCAGGTGGGTGGTTACAGGGTGGCCAACCGCCTTGAATCGACTCCATCGAGCATGTGCTGGTCAGGGAAGATCGTCGACCCATAAAATAATGACCAGGAGGATCTTAAATCCTCCATCCACAGGTGAATCCCTCCATTTAATTTCTCAATTTCTACATCCAATTAGCCTCGTTAATCCAAGATTTAGGACAATTAATCATTGTTCTTTCATCTTTCATCGAGTTCATCATCCAATTTTATTCAAATCAATCCCAAATCGAGCGAATTTTCATCAATTTCTGACTGACCTGGAAGTATATTTTTGCAAGAACTATATTCTCCTGTAGGTCGATTCCTTCGTGGAATCGAGCCTCCATATTTCTTACATGTACATCCTCTGGAGTGCAGCATTCTTATTCAACCATATGGAGTGTGTCATATCATCGAGTGGTTAGAGCTGAGAATTGAATTCGCCCTTCGTCACCCATCATTCCCAGGACTCAAACCCTAGATCATTCATGCTTCCAATCATTGCAACTTCCTTTGGAACCATCATATTCTCTGACTCCTTCACACAGTAGGGGAGTTCGAAAGAGGGAGGTGCCCTCTCTCTAGTTCTACCTTTGTCGGTCACGCCTAGGAGACTCAGAATCACTGCCATCGCTACCGCCCTTCCCTTAATTGGGGAAGAACACTGAAGAACGGACGAGCAACAGACTCGTGACACATCACAACAGCTGACAACCTTGATCAAATCCCATGCTTCTAATTGTAGCCGCTCAATCCCAAACGATGTAAAAATTTCATAAGAACCCTCTTAGAATCCTAGAATCTACACACGACCCCAAAAGAACTTTTTATTACATTTAGGTCCCTACTAGGGACCTAAGTGTAATAACTACCAGTTTCTCTTGAAATTAGGTCCCTGTCTAGGGACCTAATTGGGGGAACACTTTTTTCTTTTATTGTATTTTTTTACCCTATTTCTTTTGGATCTTGTGGACTATTGTGACACTGTGGACACTATTATTTCATTGTAGCATTTTTACATTTTATTTTCGCATCAAATTTCGAGGATTTCCCTCTTTTTGCTTGGATTTTCTTCTTCGATTTTCTATATGTTTTGATTTCATATCGTGTTCTTTCTCGAGGCCGTTGCTCGAGCAATTTCACTATTATATAATATCATCTCTATACTCTATTTTTCACATACTATATTGTAGATAAATTGATTGAAAAATATCCCTTTTGAAAAATAAATAAAAATTCAACAATTGAAAATTAACAAAAACGAACAAAAATCTAAATTTCTAAAAAGAGTTTTCTCATTAAAGAAGAGAATAAAAGAAAGAGAATAAATATTACAAAAATATTTTCTTCCCTCGAAAAAATTAAGCGTGACTTTCTGCCTCCTTGTGTTCGACCCATGAACACTTACCTGGATAAATAAATAGTGAAAACCAATACCGATTTGGTGTTTGTTAATTTTTATTCGATTAGTTAGGGTTTTGCTTTGAAACGGTTTTCTTCAACCAACATTTCTCATTTTTAACCATTGGTAAAACTCTAGTTATCAAATCCTTCTCAGACCTTCGTGTGTTGGATCAGAGGAGCACGAGCAGATCCAAGTCTATCAACTGCAACCTTCATCAACGTTCTTCCATTGTGTTCAGGAGCGTCGGATCAAGAATGGGTGCCCCATTTCATTCACAGCCATCCGAGCAAGCATAAATTAGAGCTGCACGATTAGATCTCCTGTCATGCATCAATGGGAGGTTTGTAAAATCCGAACAAACTCCTCCCCAAATATCCATCTTCAATGTTAAATAAGGATGCAAAGAAACAATAAGAATGAATCAAGAGATGATTGATATTTCATAAGGAGGCACCTGAATGTGAGGTATATAAACTCACACAATACAAACACAAATACAAAACTCCCTTTTCACCAACTTAAAACGTGAAGGCCACAAGAGTCTGACCAATTATCTTGCCAATTTTAGTGGTGATAATTGTGAGTTATGGGATCATGACACCACTAGAGGGGGGGGGGGGCGAATAGTGGAATTCATGGAAGTTTTGAGAATCTTCGCTGACTAATACGTGAGCACAAAATTAATAATCATATGAATCAATCACCACACTTGCACAATATGTTTACGTGGAAACCCACATGGGTAAAAACTAGGAATTGAGTCTTCATTTACTTGAAATTTCCCAATTAACTAAGCTAATCAACTGTTTCAATAAAGCCTAAGATATTTATGCAAATATATAAACTGTTTACAAATATTTCACTTCACAATCTTGGATCAAACACCAAGATCAACACTACTGATAAAAAACTACACTATAAGCAGAAGAACATGCAAGATTCTGACTTTATTGATGCTTCCTTAGAGGTCTCACATCTAAGAGCTTCTCTGCACACATAGGATCAGAAACTTGAAGTCCCGTAAAAAGATATTAATTGGAAACAAGATATATAATAATGATTAAAGTTATCTCCACATATATCAAGAATATAATTCTCCAAATAATAACAAATGATATCTTGAGATAAATAACAACAGTATA
Organism: Ottelia alismoides; assembly: GCA_037367405.1. Lineage (NCBI taxonomy): Eukaryota > Viridiplantae > Streptophyta > Magnoliopsida > Alismatales > Hydrocharitaceae > Ottelia > Ottelia alismoides. The sequence continues at coordinate 52,823 of JAZKJV010007323.1, forward strand.
ACTGCACAGATAGTTCTCAAAGAATAACACAAGCCATTATATCACATATATCACAAGTGGATAAATAATATCAAATAATACAATAAATATCACCACGTTAAGATGATGCTACCAAAAGTACGTTGATTATTGCAAAAGAACTTGTAGATTGGCTAGCAAATCGAACATTACTGAACAGAACGACTTGCTTCACATCTTTTTGACTACAAATATTCTTCTCAAAATATTGAACGGTCGAAGAACACGAGAAAGAATATCGAGGAAATCACTCAGAGGGATCTTCTTGCTTTTTTTAGTGAAAGTAAGAGTAATTACTCGAATGGTGTGTATTCCGACAATGGGTATAGAAGCCTTTATATAGAAGCTCAATAAAAAGTGGCCGTTGGAAACAAAAATGTTACGAAATCAAATATGATTCTTTGATATAATCGTTCAAGTTAACACATACGATTGGTCAACTGTAAATGATCGATACACTAAATTGCTATGATCTACACTTAATGACTATTTGAATGGTATTCACATAATAATCAATAATTTCAATATGAATGACTAAGAAGGAGTGATTGAATAAAGGAAATACATGATCGATAAGGTATGATCGATCATTGTGAAAAATATGATTGATAAGTTCATAAAAAATTTGATATTCCGAAAAGAAAACTTTTTGTTGAAACTTTTTGAAGATACAACTTTGGCGAACCTACTATATATATAAAATTATTACAAGTCTTTTGAAAAAGAAATAACAAAGCTGAGCATCTACATCTGCTTCAGAGAGACGACATACCATAATCGTGTCGAGCTGAGATTCACACATGCAGTCCTACAATCACAAAGAATATGCGAGAGAATACAATACAACCATGAGTATATGTCATCTTTAAAATCATGGAGGACCAAAATTCTAACAATCTTCCTCTTTTTAATGATGACAAAATCTTTTTCAAAATCATAAAAAGTTGTAAACACTTAAGCATAAGCAATTGTCAAATCAAGCTTGATATATGCAACTTATATCAATAAGTCAAAATAATTTTAAATATAATTTCAAGTCTTGATTTTAGTTTCCCCCTACTAAAAGACTCATAAAACTTTTAATTCTTGTAAGGTGAATGGGAGTTGTAAAACTTCTTATTTTTATTCTCCCCTTAATGTATCAATTCTTTAATCAATTTTCGTACTAAGTCAGTGCTTAATATTTTATTTAAGATTTAATTATATTCTCCCCCATTTTGTTATCAATTAAAAGGACTAAGAGAGAATTAAAGAAAACATGCATACTACATTACTTAAGTAGGAACAATTACAAAAAATGTTTGTATGGCACCCAAATTGGTTCCAGTAAAACAAAGAGCTGCATTGCTAAAGGTAAGAAACGACAAAGAACTACAAGATTAGACTAGTCAAAAGGTACATAGTCTGAATCCTCATCACAGTGTGAGCATTGAGCCTTCTTTCCTTGCTCGATGACTTTATGAATATCTGAACAATACTTGTACTCTAGAGTGTCAGAAATAGATTCATCTCATTTAGTATATTTTTCAGGCTCTAGGACATGAGTATGCATCCAAATTCCCTTTCCTGGTCTAGAGGAGGACGCACCAGGGGTAGAAAGTCGAGGTGAAGGCAAAGGAGGAGTAGGGGATCGTTGATGTGTTGAGTGGCGAACTCGGGTATGAGGTGCATGGGGCATGGGTGTTGCAGGTGCTGGGGTAGGATGGAACTGTGAGATATCCATATGATGCATCTCTTCAGACAAGTTGTACACCATCTCAATCTGGTCATTCATGACCTGAATGTAGATGCTGGAGAATGCTACCACCTCATGCTGAAAACTCACCACTACGCAAGCCTTCTCTCAAATCTGTTGGAACTCAAGAGAGTTAAAATAAATGATGTCCTACTAGCTGAGCTGCTCCTTGAATCCTAGACGGTAGTTGAGGTACATCCTAGTGTAATCAAAAGCTGAGGGGATGGGGTGAGTAGGTATAGGAAATGATCCAAAGAAATGAGGGGTCAGAGTAGGAAGTGCATGAGTGTCTCCTGAGGTGCTGACATGATGATCTACTTCTTATTCACCTATTTTAGTAGTAAAGAGCATCAACTCCACATTAAAAGGTTGGACTCGGGTAACATATGCTAGGTTATGAGGAATGTGAACTCCAAAATGTTGGAGGATGTGTGTGATCAAGAATCCTAATGAAATGTGGGCTCTAGGGGGTTGTGAGAGAAGGTGACATAGATAGTGATACCAATTAAATGCTCGCAGTTGAACAAAAACATAAATAAGTTCTTGAACCTCAAGAGTGACATGAGTGAGGTTCAACTTCTGGTTAAGAAAGTACCATGAGAACACCATGTTGAAGAACCTACGAAGGGGTCTAAGGTTTGGGGTGTTGATAGGCTTCGTGAAGTTTTCGATGGGCATTAGGGCTTCCCTAAATTCATCTTGGGTCACCATGTCCAAGATCTCAAAGATGGTTGGGCCATTACCGGGGCAACCTAGAATGTCTTATATGACTGAAGGGTCAATAGTGAAAGTGGTCCTATTGATAGTGGTCCTAAGGAGTTAGTGGGAGGAATCACTATTGCCTTTGAGGTTTGCGTAGAACTCGATGATGACATCAGGTGAGGTGTTCTATAAGAGAATCCGAGTAACCTAAAAACATCACCGGATCGAATAAATTCTTGACTCTCTTCATATTGAAGATCCAGGTGAATTCTGAGAAATGGTTGTTGAAAATGGATCACGAGATAGTCCGGGATGTCATGAAGAGTAGAAGGGAAAAGGCAAAGATTCGATCTTCTATAGAGGCAAATCGGGAGGAGGAAGTGCCCTTTAATCTCTAAGAGTTCCAAGTTATTGTAGTAAAAAAGCGTGTCTAGGAACGAGCGCGATCTGGGATAAGAGTGGAAAAATAGTAAGAACAGGGGGTCTGCACATACAAATTATCAACCACATGATACTTGATGATTGATCGGGGATGATAGATCAAGCTCCGTCTAATGATCGATTAGACCAACGCTAGGGCTTGAGAAATCTCGCTCATTAGGTGGTCTCTCTCTCTCTCTCTCTCGAGAGAGAGAGAGATGAAAGAGGGTGCATTGGGTGTCTATTTAAAGTCGATTGGAGACGTTTAAATGAGATAAAATTTATATTTTAAAGGATTTTAAGGTCCTCCTTTCCTCATGCGTAGATTTGATGTGTGCTCTATTAGGAAAGGCTTGGTGTCAACTAGGTCAGAAAAGGTAGGCTAGGCGAATGTTGGACATGCGAGCCCACAACAAGCCATTATGCAATAAAAGTTAATACAAATCACTCCTTGCGCTAAAATAATGAATACCTAATTTGCATAATAGGTACCTGTTAGTCATGTGAGACGGGGCTAACCATTCATATAATAAATGGTATTGTAATAATTGATATATCAATAAAGGTTATTGGTTTATTTCACCTCCTTATCTAACATTAAATGGATGAATGGACTTATAAGGTCCCTTATTATAATTAGGGTTATTTACCATGACCATCTTAATAATCATACATCTGTTGTTGGTGCTTGAATGATATCTAAAGAGGTAGATTCAGAACTCATCAAGAACCATTAGATAATTATTAAGAGATGATCTCTAGCCTTAGAAGGAGATGTCAATCCTTCTCTAAAGGCTTGTATCTGACTGCCTCTTGATGCTGGGTACTCTGCATAGGAATAGATACTCGGAAGTGTCAGACAAGTTCGGTCAAAGAGTTGACTTGGTGAGATCAAAATAACCAAGATCCATGTCGTATAATATCACGATATAGGCACACATTCTCTGACTAGAGACATATGTATTGCTATATGTCTAAGTATGTATATTAGGTAGAACATTAAGTTTATGACCTAATCAAGGTCTATATAACGATGAACTGGTGTGCATGCAAGGGCATATGAGTAATACGATCTCTCAAAGTGATCATAGAGGTTCACTACTGAATCGGAAGACATGAGATCACTCATGAGGCATTGGGACCGATCAAATTTCATGCATGGTCATCTTGCTTTAGAAGCATGACAAGACTTTTTATGTATGATATATATGTTTTTGGAAAACATATGATTGATACCAACTCTCAATGTCCAAATGAGAAACTTAATGATAAAACCTTGAAGAAGACAATATAAATATGATCTAAAACTTCGGATTTATTCTCTATATTCCAATATGCGTGATATACGCGTATTAAGAATAATCGAGGGTGATGTGATCATAAACGATTATATAACCATGACACTTCCATTCCGAGGGAGTGAAGAAACATGTTTAGATTTTAGTGACTCCTCTTAGTAGATTAGTAATCCAATCTTAGTCCAACTGTTGGACATGACTCAGATGCAATGAGAAGATTAGATTTATAGTTTTATTTAATGAAACATCTTGGAGAGGTTCCAAGATATGGATTTAAGATATGATCTCAATCCAAGTCACTATACATGGAATGTACAATATTCCTATCCTTATCTCCAAGTATCCGAGGATAAAGCACCTTGTTCATGAAAGAATTCAAGAATAGTTCAATTGTTGATAATGTATCAGAGCATTGGGAAATGGATAATTAAATATGATTTAATTTTCATAAATAATGTGAATATGAATCATATTATTTGGGCAGATGAGAATAATCATCTAAGATACTTAAATATGATTTAATTATCAAGGATATGATTAATGTGGATATCACTATCCATAATAATCATAAATATTATAAATGTGACTTATAGAGATTTAATTGAAAATAGTATTTACGAGTTAAATATTGATATGAATTAGATTCACAATAAACAATTAATTGTAAACATAATTTACATTTTATATTGGATGTATGAATATTATTCATAATTGTCAATGGCATGATTGAAATTATCACAAAATAATTTGGCGTTATTTTGGTGAATAATTATGTAACAAAAATAGTTGAAATTATGGAATATTTTGTTGAGGCAATATATCTCACAAAATTGGACTGTGAGAGCGACCTTACAAACATAGAGGGTGGACGACCACATTGAGTCCTATTTAAATGTGGATGTCCACTCTATGAAAGAAGGAAGCTTGCTCTCCTTCCATTCATTCCATGTGTTGATTGATTTAATTCAAATTAAATTATATTGATAAATATTAAATATATATAATTTATTTTAATTTAATTAGTTGTTGTTGTAAATTTATGCAATAAAATCATGGCCATTGATTGAAAGCACAAAATAATCTACACCATTGATTATATGTGCGCATGGATTGAGATCCATGGGCATACAATAAGTTATAAAAGAAAGGATAAACTTAGCTCTTTCTTTAGCAACAAAAGAGCAACATTTCTCTCTATTTTCATGCTTGCTCTCTCTCTCTCTCAATATTGTGGTCATCCACCATATTGACCTAGAGACCCTCGCAATTTTCGTGTCACAGTTGTGCTGCAGGATTGACTCTGTGCTCGGATCTTGAACTCGGTTGCGAGAAGCACGCAACTCATCCACATGCCTACAAGTGCATCCTTCATCGGATCAGACTTGAGACAGGAGGTCTCTTCGCTTAGAGACATGCGGTCACAATTACACTTCAAGAAGTAACCCTTTGACATATTTGTGATCTTGATGAATGATTTGAGAAGTGTTCTCATATCATGTGGTTTCATCTTTATAAAAAATTTAATTTCCGCTGCACCGAGCAACAAGTATGACTAGTCACTCTTGATCGCGTGTGTTCGATCTTCATGCTTCCGTGATGTACTAAGGCCTAAACCCTAGCCTTCAAGTGGTATCAGATCCTTGGCTAAATGTCTTGGCTTATCCAAACCTTAAGGGAATAATGTTTTGTATATTAGATACGTGATGACTCGTAGTTTATGCATAAGATGCATGTTTCGAATTGTTTTTCATTAAAATAAAAATATACTATTTATACATTGTTTGGATGAAATTTATGGATAATAAAATGTATTTAGAATGTCTACATATGTACCCAATCAGTGGCCAATAGTTGGTGCCAAAGGTGCATAAATTAAAATTCAAAAAATTCCCACAATGACATTATTTTTGCATGTATTCACGGATATGTGACAAATTAATTTTCCGTTACTATTTTCTCATCATGAAACATGAAATAAATACTTTAATTAAGTAGATAAATAAAACAGAAGACCGCTTGAATTTATTTCGTGTGATTCCGACTCCGTTTGCCCTATATATTCCATAGCGGAGATGGGCCGGATGATGATTAGATCATCAAGATGACTTTCTTAATGTGTTTATAATTCAATGTAAATCAAGGAAATTGTGAATTTGCCATGATTAAATTGATGCTTAATATTTTTGGAAATGTTTGATTAAACATTAATCACCATTGAATGATTGTTTCATGACAAAACCCTAGTTTAACCTACAATAGTTGTATGTCAACTTTTACATGCAAAACATGTTTGCTTGATATGACTAGAAATTTAGGATCTTTAAAAAATTTTAAGATGCTTGAGATTTCTAAGTGATTACTATATATGTATCATGCCGGTCACTAAGAGCATGTGACAATTAAAACATCTTATTACAATTTGTATCGATTGTATTGTCTTGAATTTATTTGGTGATTTATTTGGTGATAGTGTTTAAGTCATGGATATGCTAATGGATTGCTTATTTGGCACCCTGCACCGTAGTGGAAGCGATCCTTATTAGCATTACCTGTCTGACCTGGCTTGATCCATTTCAAGGATGGTAGCATGACAAGTCTATGTGTACTTTAAACAACTAATTAGAATAATACAATTGTACAATGTGATGGTGTATACTATATAGTAATATCAAGTAAATTCTAATTGTTTGTTGGTTGAATTAGATTGTTAATTAATTTAATATGATTAAATTAATTAGATCCAATTAAAATAAACACTCTATTATAAATAGAGATGCGATTCCCTTGGAAGAATTAATTATGTGAATATAATTCGTAACGTTTAATTAAAATTTGAATGAGATATGGAGGATCATGTAAATGACATCCATAGTCTTCCGTCAAGGTGAAGGGTTCTGTCGCCATGGATTGTATGCTAGAGACGCCTATCCGAACTCTTATATACAAGCACACATGGATCATGCTCTTTGTTTCTCGAAAGAGTAAGTTCGTATGTGTAGTGACACCGATATTGCTCCTCATATAATTGAGGCAGTATTGGAATGCATATAGTGAGTTCTATTCCTGTTGATGGTGATTTAATTAACAATGGTTCAACATCACCTTAGGGGTGGTGGGCTCGGGTGTTAAAGAGCAAATTGGAAAATGCAAGTTGGACTTGCAAGGCGGAATGAGTTCTCACTTCTTTTAATCTGAGTTGTAATTTCTCATATAACCGGGATGTAATAAAGGTATAAAGGAGACCCTAGATCTTGCTAGAGATATAATGGTAAGTATATCTCTTGCTTTAAAAGTTTAATAAGAGAATGGGCATTCAGATTTTAAAAGGCAAGGCAAATTTGATTAAAAACCCTTAATCAAAGAATTTAAATCTGAATATATAATTATTTATATATTCTAATATAAGTGCATTCTTAATCTCAGATATAAAATCCATGAACCTGCATAGGCTTTTGGAGGTCAACCAATTGGCCTGACCAAGTTATTCGGATTAGATCCGTAATTTAGAGCTTGTACTCTCTACTGAGCGCATAGGTTATGTGCTCATTGAGAATAAGCATACAAACCCTATGTCAATGAAATAATTAAAATTTAATGGAAATTTTAATAAGGACCACTCGTTGATTCGATATTATATTCTGGGATCTCCGTCCAATGTGCTTCAGAAGCAACATATGGACATAGAGAATGCCCATGATATAATGCAGAGTCTAAAAGAGATGTTTAGTGATGTGAACTGCATATGACATAGTCCGAAGCGTAGGTTTTGGAAGAGTCCAACCCAATAGGTGAAGAAGAAGAGTCAAAGTGTTGACTCATCCTCTCAAGCTTCCACACATCTGACATCCATTAAAATGGATGCATGTCATCACTACAAAATGCTAGGGCACTAGAAAAAAGAGATTGTCCAAATTATATGAAAGCCCTAGAGAAGGGTCAAGATAATGCCTAGTCATGTATAAAATCTATTTTATATATTAGAATCAATTTTCTTTCGGATATGATCCATAAACCTAGAATGACTTTGGCTCGTTAGGGTTTGCGAAATTTTATCGCATTTCATTTTCGCATCTCTGTTTTGTGATTATTTCGGCCATATTTAAATTGTTTAAACATGAAAATAAACTTGAATTTTATTAGATCTAAGTTTGTGTAATTTCGAATTTGTTTGCTCAAGTTATGATCAAATTAGTGAACATGTATCACTATTTCGGGAACTGCGAATCATGACGTAATTAAGGAGTTAATTACTGATTTGAAACACCTAGAAATGCATGCAAATCACTTATGTTATGTTGTAAATCAAATTATCAAATTTTGAAAACTTACTTTGCTTAATTTGGATTTAAATTGATTGAGATATGCTAATTTTAGTAAGTAGGGGGGGGTCACTGCTGGAAATTACTTTCCTAATCAAGAACCTTGTGATTATCATTTAATCAATTTGTGAAATTAAATTGTTTAATTTCCTGGAATAGTTATGGATAAATATTTTTGAAATATTTGATGATAATTATTTCCTTAAATGACATTGTCATAACCAATAATAGATTAGATATGATCGTGACCACACATTGGTTCCATGATCTACATGATCTACATTCCAACAAACAAAGTTGCTTGAATAGGATTGGTGATTTTGATGAATCCTGGATTCATCACTCTAAATCTCATTTATTAAGCTCAAATCCCTCAAAATCATCAGCATTTCTGCATCTATTCTGCATAATTAGCATCCATGTATGTTTTAATAAGAATTGCATTTTAGCACTAATTTCTGCACAAAATAAGAAGCCAGAAATCTCAGCCAAAATTGAACTGTAAATAGCCTAACTTCCCCGGTTTTTAACTCCTTCATGCTAACTCCGAATAAACCACAACCACCTCCACTGTGTACATATCACTCACATGGATAAATAAAAAATACAAAAAATAACTAACCCAAATAAGTGGACCAAAAACCCAAACCCTAGTTTCAGGATTTCCGGACTAAAAACCACATATCTTCCCCATCCAGTGTCCGTTTTGATCCTACTCACTTTTGAACTAATGTACATTCAATTACCTTCGAAACAAGACCAAGTTCAAGTGATTCAGAGCTCATATGTGAAAGTTGCATTTTGGGCCTCTTTTGTACATCTTGTATTTTAGTGGTTTTTGACCTGATATTTTATGTACATATTTTATTAATTAATAAAAATCCAAAAAAATAGATTAAGGTGTCTTTATTTATTCTTGTTTTTTCCATATTTTTTTCGGGTTTTTTTTATCTAAATTAAAATTGACATAAAAATTACAAAACCCAAAAATCCAGGTATTCTATTTACATGGGATACCCCGAAAAATCACTTGGTGCATTTGATCGATTTTGCTTTGATGTCTTCATGAAAGTTGTAGATCTCATCAAGACGAGCATTTTTCGTGAAGGAACTTTTGCGATCCGAGGTCATTTGCTATTTATTATTGATTTTTACAAAATATTTCTTTTTCAATTTTTCTGGTGCTGACACGTGGACGCCCTGTGGGCCGCCACATGTCAACCATTTTTAGCCTCATTATATATTCATTTTATTAAAAACATATACTCATACGTGCGAGGCACATGCCTCCCTTGCACGTGCCCAGCACGTGCACTGCTCCCATTCCCCCTTTGTGCCACGTGGCGACCTCCTGGCCATCTGATCATCGCCCGATCTGACGGCCCAGGAGTCGTCTTCTTCCGCCCGCACCTGGACCCTTGGAACCATCGCCACTCCCCTGTGTTCTCCGCCACAAATCTTGCGCCAGCCGCTCCACGATTTCTCCCCGTGATCTCCGCCAACGGCCAACCTCCTCTACATATCTCGCGCTGCCAACAATCTCCAAATCCGACCTCCCTTGACCCTATTTAAGAAGCATCGTTGCCACCCTTAAGCTTCCATCTACCGATTGCACAAGGAGTTCCTTGCCGAGTGCACCGCATCGCCTCCCTGGCGAGATCCGAGCAACCCAAAGCTCGACGCAGCGTCGTTCTTCACCGTACTGCTCCTGCTCCGCCATCGGCGTCGAGCCAACGATTCCACCGCCAACGACCACCAACGATCGCCTACTATATTTCCACCTCCTCCGCGCGTTGCTACCTCTGCCAATGACTTCCCCGACGATTACTTCCGACAACTACATACATTTCCGACTACACTGACCATCGCAACGCTGCCACGCTGTGCCAGCTACATTTCCGACAACACTTCACCGACGATTACAATCACCTTTGCACAACCGCTTCATCGATAAACTCCGCCTCTCCGGTCCTCAAAGCCCCAGCATTGCGTAGCCGGTCCCCCGCTCCTCCGCCTTATGCTCGACCATCTGGGCTGGGCTCGGCTCCGCCATAGTTGCCGGACATCCACTTGGAGCGGTCCTCCTCCACCACTTCCGCCACTCGCCGCCATGCCTAGACCCGAGGCCCCCGCCACGCGCCTAGCACGTGGGTAGGGGGAACGCCTCATCCCCCATGGGTCACGTGATGGGCATGTGACCACGTGGGTCATTTGCGAAAAGCCCCTTGGAGTCCCTCAATTTGTACTACAGTCCCGGTAAGCCAAGGGCATGTGCACAGCACATGCCCCTTGGAGATTTCACAGAAACTCCACGATATTATCGGTAATTACATTTAAGTCCCTCCTGCACTTTCTTTCTTTATTTTATTTATATTTATATTATAGTTATACCCCCGTGTTCCCCCATTGTTTTGAACAACTACATTGCATTTTATTTCTTATCAGAAAATAGCATTTTGTTCTACGTTTAATTCTCTACATCTTGGAATATGTCTGACATTTTTATGAATAGTGGTTAATTAATAATTAACTATTCTATGGAAAATTGTGAGCTTTGCCCATTTTGTGCTTTGAAATTCATAATTGATTGACCATTGCTCTAAAAATCCTTGAAAAATTACAGATTGTAGAATTAATTGTGATGAACATTGTGCCCAAAAAGAATTGCATTTGTATGTATAGTTTGGACTGTAAAAATCATTTTGCATATTTTAGTGTTTAATTTTTAATAGGTATTAAATCTTATATTTTCGAGGTTTAGGATTTTTCTGAGATCTATTCCCTAATAATAGATCCCATATAATTTTATCCCTTAAAAATAATTAGGTTTAGTATTTATTATAATTAAATATTGAAATTCATTTTGTTTGCATTTAAAAATTCATAAAAAAATTCACATTGCTTCCAAAAATTCCAAAAAAATTACAGTGCATTCATTTCATCATATTTTGCATCGTGGCCAAGTTTCATATTTTTCAGACATCGTTTGAATGTAATTTACATTTTAGTCCCTAAATAGACCGAAATTGCATTTTGCATCCTTTATTGCATTAAAAATTACAAAAAAAACTGTCTCGAAAATTGTGTACAAAATTTGATAGACATAATTCTAGATTGTTCCTTTGCCTCCTTGTGTTCGACCTTGGGACTTGCCCAAGTAAAATAAACATAAAACCACATTGATTAAAATAGACGAATATTTTGTGTGGTTATTTTCTTGACCGACTCCGAATGCTGCCTACAACAAACGACAAATCATTTCTACGCATGATCAAATATACAACATCTCTTTCTTAAAGCGATGATATCGAACTCCTTAGATGGCGCCATTGCCGGGGAGGAAACGACTTATATTTTTGTCTTAATTTTTTTTTCAGTTTTCTGCATTCGGGTAGTCTGACCCCTGAATTTTTCATTGTAAATTCCATTTTTTCTACATTTATTTTATTTTATTTTTCAGCATTTATTTCTCTCCTTTTATTGTTGATTATTTTTGAGTCACTCTCTTACATTTTCTCTCTTATTTTTTTGCGAGGTACCCGGCGTAAGTGGAGCGGTTTTTCAAGAAACCGAAGCATCTTCACCTACTTCCAAAAAAGTCGCAAATAAATTAAGATTGAGTCGAGTCGTGAGAGAGCGTAGAGTCTAGGTTTAATTTCTACAAATTTTTATTTTCTGTAATTAATTGCTCATTTATAGCGGTGTCCGTTTGGACTCTCACATGTATAAAAAACTCTGAACTTTCTTCTGTGGTGTGTCATGGCTTGTTTCACTCTCCGGTGAGGGTGGGACCCGACTTGAGTGGCGATTAAGATAGACCTACACATACGGCTCTCAGAGCATTTTTAATTTCTTGATCGTGCTCATAGGACTTAAGACACACTTCACATTAACTGAGACGCATATAGATCGTTCAATTTAGCCAAAATTTAACTCACTTCTTTCCTGCTAATAGAACTTTCTGCTTAGGTACTGATGGGCCCCAGAACCGACCGGTCTTGTGTTCCACACAAGGCGGGAGCACAGTCGTAGTGTCGACCAACCAAATCCTGGAGTCAATCAACAATTAACCCACAAAGCAAGAATGTATCAATTAAGTCCCAAAAAAAAATAAATGTGAATTAATTTTTATTACTCTACAACAAAATGTATAGTGACAAGCATGTAGAGGTCGAACCACAGAGAGCAATACAAAATGCGTAGCCTAGAGGTATCACCAAGTCATCCATGTGTGAAGCTTGTTTTTATGTGGGTTTTTAATTTTATATTTTTGTATTTTATTTTTTTTGTTTTTATGATTTTTATTTTGTTTTCATATTTTTATATATATATTTTTTTACATTTTCTTTTTTATATATATTATCTATATAGGGACATAGATATACATAGAATATATAATATAGGTATAGGGATATAGATATATATAGAGATAGGTGTGAGGAGAAAAAGATATATAGAGTACATAGATCCATATATATGTATTTATGCAAAATATAGTATCTACAAGATCTCTTTTTTTTTATTTTATTTTTTTTATATTTCTAATTTTTATGTATTTTTCAATTCAAAAATGTCCACAATATAGGACTAAATAAATAGCCGTATATAATTTGGGTTTTAAAAATATCAAATAATGCCCAAAATTGCCCAAATTAATTTTCACATATTAATAATAATATATAGATAATTATAAAAGAGAGAAATGTATTTTTGGGGTTTTTAAAGAGTTTTTCTAATTTTTATGTTGATTTTGAGGTTTTATGATTTTTATTTCTTTTCTTTTTCACTTTTTTAGGGTTTTTCATTTTCTGGACTCAATATGTATATAATTATACTATATAGATTTTTTTGGAATTTTTCACAAACATTTGATGATTTTTTTTGTATTTTATAAATTAGACAGTGAAGAAAATGCATGTTTTTGATTTTTAATAAATACCAAAATGCAACAAAATTCAAATCTAAAAATATAGCAAGCAAGGGTACCCTAACAGGAGCATATGCCTATTTTTTCAAAATTTTTCAAAGAAATATAGAGCACAAAATAAATAGACAAAGCATCCCAAAATATATGGCCTGGCAGGGGCATTTTTGCAATTATAACATTTGTTCGGGGTGTCCATGCAAATATCACAGTACAAATAAACATTTCTTTTTATTTTACAGGCCATTTTACAATTATCAAAACCCGGCAGGGGTTATGTGCAAAAACTCCTGTGCCTCACGTGGGACTACACGTGAGGCGCAGAGGGACCCATCTGCAAATAAAATTAAGCTAAGGGATCAAACTGCAAATTATACAAGTTATTTACAACGTGACATTTTATTTTTGGAATCAAATATTAATTACAAAAAGGCGGGGGGGGGGGGGGTGTATGTGAAGTTTACCCCCTCAGGCGCTTCATCCAACGGCTGATCTTCGCTCACTTGCCACGCGGCGCCTCCACGTGAGCCGATACCGCTTCGCCGATGGAGGGATGAGATTAGATCACTTGAGGTGATCTGACGGTTGCTGCGGGGCTCCATCCAACGGCTCCCTTCTAATCTGGGACCTTCATCTTCATCCAACGGCGGAGAGGGTGCATAGAAGAACAAGGAAGAACGCTCGCCTGAGCGAGCTTCTCCCGGCTGGATCTCGCACCTCCGCCGTCCATCACTGCTCCACGGTGTCCCAAAAGCTTCCTGGAAGGTTCCTCTGTCGTCCGGAGGTGTTGGATCGACCAGAGGTACACTGGAGCACCCTCGCGAGGTCGGAGAAGAAGTGGGGCTCCAGGTACCTCCGGCGTGACTTGATTTCGCCTCAGGGTGCTTATTTGCGCACCAGACCTGCACAGGAAGATAGCATGGCTCTAGGGGATGCTCCTCGACCAAAAAGGTTGAAGCTGTGCAGCAAAATGAGGTGGAACGGAGGAGCTCCGACGAAGGGCGGAGGAGGAGCTCCGATTCGCCAAGACCTGGGGTCCTGGGTTGATCAAGTGTGTGCATTTGATGGAGAACTCGAAGGGGATGGAGATGAGGCGATTTAGGCGGTCGGAGACAGATAGGATCATAGTGGGGAAGTCGCCGGAGCTCAGCTCCGGCGAACTTCGAATTTCTGATTTTGGCCTAAACTAATCATCTAAATGCTAACCTAAGGACTGGAATTAAAAGCTAATACTAAAACCTAACTACTAAGCAAGAAAGAACAGCTCTTATACCTGGGGGCCTCCAGGGAGCAGGGCGGACGCCGGAGCTCCGCCGCGACAAAATTTGCTTCCTCCTCCGGCCGATCCAAGCTGCTGGGAAACTCCTCCTGTCACAAGGGTTCGTCCAGGCAGCGAATCAAGGCTTTTAGGGGAAACGAAGTTGGCCAAATTCGAGGAGGAAGGCGGAGCTTTTTATTTATAGACATTGACGAGTGGCCTTATTGACCGGCGATTATTGATTAAACCAGTGAGTATCAGATTGATCTATGATCTTGGCGGGCATCATGGATGATCAGAGGACAAATCTTGTGAAGGAAGCGAGTGCGATGGTTCACTGAGCCAGGCGGGAAAAATGGCGGAAATCGGGGAAAAGACAGGTTGCGTGAAGTCAGACGCCTGGAGGTCCAGTTGACCGGGGTCAACGCGCGGAGGGACTGGGTTGGTCCACCTCAGCCCGCTACAAGACAGAATAGGGAATATTTCGCGAAATTGAATTATTTGGCATAGTAAATGATTTTATTATTTTTTTCCTATAAAATAAAAAATGTGTATTATTTCATGTAGTCATTATTTATGATTTTTATTTATTTTTTTGGATTATTTTATTATGGTTTTATTAAAATAATGTGTATATGTATGTATTTACATGTGTTTTTGTGTATTTTATTTTTAATTTGTTTCTTTTATTTTATTATTTTATTTTCTTATTTTATGAATTTATAACTTATTTTTATGAGTATAAGGGTATTTTTGTTTGATTTTTATGTATTCATTTACATTTTCAAATAAATATGTATATGTATAAGTAAGTATACTTATAGGTATTTTACCTATAGATTATATACATCTTATTTATTTAGTGAATTTTCTTTATTTTTCTTTTAGATTTGTATTTTTAATATGTTTTATGTAATATTTACAACATTATAAAAAAATGTGGATGAATAAATAATAAAGGAATAAAATCCCCTTTTACATATAAGTGGTATAGGTATTTTGTCTATGTGGTACATAGACTTATTTTATTTTACAAATTATTTTTGGTTTTCTTTTAATATCAATATGTATAAGTATTATATACATTATTTGCAAGATTCTAAAAATATGAATTTGTAGGAATAATAACTATTGAATAAAATGAATATTTTAATCGGGTACTATATACAATGAGGGTCAAAAACCTAACTTCCACAGATGGACTCTAAAAATTATGAAACTATTTTTATAAAATAGTTCATGAAATGCTATGTACAATTAAAGGTGAGTTTGGGTGATTTGGAGTTTTTATTTGCAAGATATGGGTCTGTGAAGTTGAGATTTTTGCTTTTTATTTTGTGTATAAAATGTACACTGAGTCTTGTTTTTATATAAACTAAATTTTGTATTTTTATTTACATTATTATCTACAACTTTCATGTACAAAGTTTCTTTATTTGAGGACTAAATAATTATGTATAAAATAGGTGTCAAAAATGCAGAAATGGTTGAATAAATAAATGAGGTATTTATTGTATATCGGCCCTTATCTCCCCCTACTTTATTCCTTGTCGACCAATTCCATGCTGGCCTTGGTCTTGGGGTTAGGGTCATAAAATATTTGCAATATTTTATTCCTTTTTCTTTTCTTCTCTTTATTCTATAATTTTGGCATTAAAAACCTTATTCTATGTACAGTAAATACAATAAATAATGAATGCTATTATATACAAATTAATGCTATTTACATGCATTTGCTGGGGTTTTTAAGGCCAAAATGATAGAAT
Organism: Ottelia alismoides; assembly: GCA_037367405.1. NCBI lineage: Eukaryota > Viridiplantae > Streptophyta > Magnoliopsida > Alismatales > Hydrocharitaceae > Ottelia > Ottelia alismoides. The sequence continues at coordinate 69,263 of JAZKJV010007323.1, forward strand.
AAAGGTGATGAAATGGAGATTCATCAGGTACGGTTTTCATCAGCTTGCATTCATTTATAATAATCTTTCAATTCTGTATTGCATCCCATATGGAGATTGCAAGGATTTACTGTAAGTCTTCTAACTTAGCATTCATCATAGTTTCTCGTGTGCATCGGCTTTTCTCGAATTTCTCCCTCTTGTTTTATCACATAAATTTTAAAGGAAAGTGGGACTGGACGATAGACATGTAATTGTGCTCAATTAAATCTTCAATGATCGCTTAATTAAAATTGGAACTGCTAAATATAGTCGATTTCAAAATAACCCATAAAATCAATAATTTCTGCGGGAGAGCAATCCTGACCTTGGATGCTTTTATTTTTCTGAGTGAGCGAGAGACGACACTTAAGGCTAGAGCTCAAACCCAGATTTTCATATTGACCACTGATTCTACCAAAAATGATTATCTACTTCTCAGTGAGGATCTACGGGTAGCTGGTAAACGGTCCGGATTTCCTTAGCAGAATGGGTGGTTTAGAGGACACTGCGTAAGGCTCCGTCCTCAAGTAACGGGTAGCCGTTCTACGGTCCGTACTTACTCCCATACTGGTTGAAAGTAGGTGCAACTAGTCGTAAGAATTCTGGTCAGTCATTATGAAAATTTCGGCACCTAACAGCTCGCTAAATTTTTGCCAAAATTGATTTATCACCAACTAAAATTGAAAAGAAAATAACCGGACTCTTATGGATTCATTGCGTGTGTTGGTGAACTTGGGGTTTGATTTGTGTTTAAATTGGTGTGCGTGAACTGATTTCGAAGATCAACAACCGCACATTTGATAAAATTTCTCTTGACTATCCCGTGCAACCATCTATCTCTTTTCTTGATTTAAACCTCATCATGGAACTCCTTTCCAAAAAAACCTTGCAGACCCAACCCCCCATTCCTTTCAGCTCTTCCAAAAAGGACCGAACATTTATCTGAAAATCCATCAAAGCTATACTATGAAAATGAATTTGTCTCGGTTAGGCCCAAATCAACTAAATCCTCTTCTTTTAATAATCCTCCAACATTTGCGGGAGACTTTCACCCGCGGATGAATTCGGCTTCCTCATTGAATATTTGCTCTAATCATCCGACTGCACATGACCATCTACCATCTTGAACTGAACTGTCTTATTCTCGGATTCTCGCTGATGAGACATTTCAAGATCAAAATACCTTTGAGTCTCATTACTGGCTGAGAAACCAAACCTAGAAGGAAAGACCCGCACTTAATAATCATCAGCATTGGATTGACCATAACAAACCCCTCTTTTGACATGATTCTCATATAGAGGACTGGACTGAAGACATAGAAACACATAAATCCTGTATGCTGACTCCACAATATCAAGGTCTGACCAATCATGATCAAAGGATTGAACTTTACTCAGACCAACTACACATGCCTGGACCATATGAGCAGCCTCCTTCCATAAATTTTGAGGAGAAATTTTCAGAAAATAATGATCATATAATGGATATTCTAAGAAACTATCCTCTTAACACATACAGGAAAATGGAAGATGAAATTATTGAACACACACCGACTGCTCCCATGATTTATCATGAACAGAATTTTGACTATAATATTTCAAGGATAAATAAGAAATTTGAATTAATGGAGGAAAAATTCAGAAATTTTACTGACCGACTCATGTTATTTTATGGGAGCTCGGACATAAAAATGAATAAGGAAATGATTGGATCTCATGCTGAAAATTTTGAGGATATTCAGAAACCTAGGGACGATTCCGACATCGTTACCTCTGCATATTATTCCCCTAGAAATGACTATGCCTCTGACTCCCACTCTAAACATCAGAACCCCTACTCATCTTAGGAGTATACCACATCACCACACCACACAGAAAATACCAAAAAAATCGGAATATTCGAAAATCACAAAAAATCGAAAATCTCAAAAAATACATAAAAATTGAAACTAAAGAAGATATGAAGAATTTGGATCCTGCTGTACGGGAAGCACTAGAAAAGAAACTGATTTTTGAACTCCCCTTTCTACAGGCCATTGAACACTTCCCCGACCTTAAAAGATTTGTAATGGATAAATTAACTATGAAAAAGTCGGACAGGATTAGAACAAAGACCTAAAGACATATCTTGTCAATGGTCTTGTCCTTGGTGTTGAGGAGAAAAACCCAGAGCCGCATAGTGAAGCGGTTGCCTAGATTTGACTGTGTAATCAAAGACACAATTTTCATCCATGCTCGGATTGATGACGATTCATCGATCAATATCTTCCCGACCTCTGTATTCCATGAACTCAAACTCGGACCGATTCGGAAGATACGAGAGATTGTTCAATTGGCTGATTGATCAATAAAGCAGCCGAGTGGAATCATTTTTGTCATCATGACATTCCAAAGTGCTCCTCTCAAAGTAGAATTCACAATCATTGATATTGAGCATCAAGGAGAATTCACCCAGTCTCCAATCATTCTCCGAAAGCCATTCTTAGCAGTGGCTAAGGCAATTATTGATTGTGAGACTCGGGAAATCAATTTCAGAGCATTGGAAGCACTTAGATCTGACCCTGTCTTTGAGGAAACCACGATCTTCTGAGGAAACCCACAAAGTCCCCGACAACCGTAACCATGAAACGGTAGAAGAGCCCTACCCCGCTACGACACCTGAGATAGCTGTTGTTGATGGGACTATTGGTTTAGAGACTCTCCCCCTGCTCCATTCCCCGCTGCTCTCACCATGGAGAATCAAGTACATGAATCATATGATCTGGAGACTTATGCATGGGCACACCCTGGGTCAACCTACTCTGACTACATGGATTACATCAACTCGACACATGAATGCTCCAACATCGAATCAATTAAGAACAAAAAAGCAGAGACTCTCCCCAGTATTTCAATTCCTGCGAATCTCAAAATAGACAAATCCTTCTACTACGATCCTGAGACATATGCATGGTCACACCCTGGAGCAACATTCTCTGAATACTTGGACCAAGTCATCCCAAATCGAGAGTGCACCAACAGTCAGAAGACCAAGAACAAACAAGCAGGGCGAAAACCAACCAAGGAGAAGCATTCTAATGGTTATTCATCTGGATACTCAAGTAAACCGACACCTTCACGAAACAAGAAAAATAAAGTCACTTTTGACCTTTCGGAAGAGGAATCATCTGATGATCCCTCATCAGGTTTGAAAAAGGTAATCTACATGAGTGAAGTGTGTTCGGTAGCTCTAAAGCCATATCTTTGTAAGGATCCAAAATTCGACTCTCATTGTATAACTCCTGTTCCTAACTACTATTCATCCAAAGCTGATGCTCCTGCCCTCTTCAAGTACACTGGAATTATTTCTTATGAGATGACTGATACCAGTGCTTCTGAGTATTCATCCGAGGACAAACCACTTGACCCCACGAAGGAAGGAATTCTGAGGAAACAACTGAAGAAACAAAAAGACATGAATATCTGGAGTGTGTCCACATTCAAATACTATTCCTTTGAGGATAACTCTGATGATGGCTACCTTTCATCTGACTCAAATGTTTCATCTACTATCCATCATGATTTTTCTGAGTATGACACTAATAATAGTTGGGAATCATATGCTTCATCTCCATCTCATCATTACGATCTCCCACCGCAGGCTCACAAGAAGATGAGTCGAAAACTGCCTTAATCATCGGCTACCCACCCTCCCTCCCGACTACATCGGTCTCCTTGTACAACTTCTTCCTCTACTTAGGCCAAGGCCTAAGTATAGGGGGAGACCGATGCCATCTGTATAAAACATTTTCCCCATCATGCTTCTCCCGAATGCTTCATTTTTTCCGCTCTTCATCTCTACTTAGACTGGTCACAGTCTAAGTATAGGGGGGATGGGTTCTGTAAATCTTGTTCTTTTTTTCTTTTCCTTTTTCACTCTCTTACACTTAGCCCGAGCTATGTTTTTTTTATGCTTCTTGTGCTCTGAGGACACAGCACTCGCTAAGTATAGGGGGGTCTTCATATATACTTTGTATATATTTTATCCATATCTCGTACTTGCGCATAAGTATATATGTATTTACAGGGTGGGTAATATTTAAAAAACAAAAAAAAACAAAAAAAAGAAGAAAAAAGAAAAAAAAGTTTTGCTACTAACACTGACTGTGCCCAAATTTTTTTGAAAAAAACAGTTTCTTATTCAATTTTGCTTTAAAAAAACAAAAAAAAAACAAAAAAACAAAAAAAAAACAAAAAAAACAAAAAAATCCCTTGCATGAAATTCAAAAAAAAAACAAATTCAAAAAAAATACACAAAAAATTGTGTCTGCATTTCACACACATGCACTTCATCCAGCATCGCATTCATTCACATGAAAAGTCATCGGGTCCTGAATCGAGTTATGAGCCGAAATCGAGAGTGGTCTGGACTTGACCTTAACCACCTAATTTTCAGAGGAACTTCACCGAGAAATAGGATTTTAAAAACTTCATGTCTTTGACTTAATTCTATGAGTTCCACATGACAATGTTCAGCGTTTGACTCTTAGTGTCTAACCTGGTCTCTTCATTCTGGGTACAACTCTGGAATATGGAATCAATTTGTACTCTCGCACTATGCACTTAGCTCAACTCAGACGGGATGTTGGAAGACTGTGTGAGTTTCTTTTCTGGTAGCGTGGAAATCTAAAGACCAGAGTACAGGTTGAAATAAAGCTTCGGAAAAGGGATGGACGGCTGGGCACAATTTTTTCTAAGACCCCAAAAAATGTAAGGAAACAAAAAGATTCTATATCCGTAGGGGCATAACAAGATCCAAGTAGAACCACAAAAAATTTCAAATACAAAGAAGCAACTACCAAATAAAATCTGACCAAAAAGGTCCAAGCTTCAAGAAACCTACAGATCTTGGTGGAGACTCGGCTACACTGGCCATCTTCACAAGGAGAGGTGACTACACTGGCCACCCTCCAGTTCTTTTCCCCTTCTTCTACCTTCTCCCCCAATTCGATTGTGAACACAGCGCGACAGATCTTAGAAGGAAATACCTGACTCCCCGAGGACGAGTTACTAGAGAGGAGAGGAGCATGTTAGTCCGACATTCTGGATGGGAAGAGCTAAAACCTTTCACACACAAGAGTCAATTGTTCAATGTTCATAGGGTATACTTTGGGAAAAAGATTGATCTAAGATGACTTCTGAGCCGAAATTGTAGCAATGATGTGTAGAACTTGAAAGCTGTTGATTTTAAAATTCTAAGTCTCACAGAAGTTCCGACACACAAATAATCCAAAGGTCGAGTTTAGTTTCACTTTCACCTTCAGTTCATGGTTTTAGTAAGGAACCCAATCTATTTCACCTCATGGTATTTTTTTTGATGCTCAGGGACGAGCATGGTTTAAGTATAGGGGGATGATGAATCTCGGATTCATCACTCTAAATCTCATTTATTAAGCTCAAACCCTCAAAATCATCAGCATTTCTGCATCTATTATACATAACAGCATTCATGCATGCTTTAATAAGAATTGCATTTTAGCACTAATTTCTGCACAAAATAAGAAGCCAAAAATCTCAGCCAAAATGACATGTAAATAGCCTAACTTCCCTGATTTTTAACTCCTTCATGCTAACTCTGAATAAACCAAAACCACCTCCACTGTGTACATATCACTCAAAATAATAAATGAAAAATACAAAAAAATAACTAACCCAAATATGTGGACCAAAAACCCAAACCCTAGTTTTAGGATTTCCGGACTAAAAACCCCATATCTTCCCCATTCAGTGTCCATTTTGATCCTACTCACATTTGAACTAATTTACATTCAATTACCTTCGAAACAATACCAAGTTTAAGTGATTCGGAGCTCATATGTGAAATTTGGGTTTTGGGCCTCTTCTGTAGATCTTGTATTTTAACGGTTTTTGACCTGATATTTTATGTACATATTTTCTTAATTAATAAAAATCCAAAAAAATTAGATTAAGGTGTCTTTATTTATCGTTGTTTTTTCCATATTTTTTTCCAGATTTTTTATTTAGTTTAAAAATGACATAAAAATTAAAAACCCAAAAATCCAGGTATTCTATGTACATGGGATACCCCAAAAAATCACTTGGTGCATTTGATCGATTTTAGTTTGATGTGTTCATGAAATTTGTAGATCTCATCGAGACGAGCATTTTTCATGAAGGAACTTTTGCGATCCGAGGTCATTTGCTATTTATTATTAATTTTACAAAATATTTCTTTTTTGATTTTTTTGGTGCTGACACGTGGCAGCCCCGTGGGCCGCCACATGTCAGCCATTTTTCGCCTCATTATATATTCATTTTATTTAAAAAATATACTCGTACGTGCGAGGCACATGCCTCCCTTGCACGTGCCTAGCACGTGCACGACTCCCATTCCCCCTTTGCGCCACGTGGAGACCTCCTGGCCATCCGATCATCGCCCGATCGGACGGCCCAGGAGTTGTCTTCTTCCGCCCACACCTGGAACCTTGGAACTGCCGCCGCCCCCATGATCTCTGCTGCAAATCTCGACCACGATTTCTCCCCATGATCTTCGCCAACGGCCAACCTCCTCCGCATATCTCGTGCCGCCAACGATCTCCAAATCCGACCTCCCTTGACCCTATTTAAGAAGCAGCTTCCATCTGCCGATTGCACAAGGAGTTCCTTCGCGGCAGTGACAACACCGCGTCGCCTCCCCGGTGAGATCCGAGCAACCCAAAGCTCGTCGCAGCGTCGTTCTTCGCCGTACTGCTCCTACTCCACCATCGGTGTCGAGCCAATGATTCCACCGCCAACGACCACCAACGACCGCCAACGATATTTCTACCTCCTCCGTGCGTCGCTACCTCCGCCAACGACTTCCCCGACGATCACCTCCGACAACTACATATATTTCCGACTCCGCCGACCATCGCAACGCTGCCACGCCGTGCCAGCTATTTCTCCGACAACACTTCACCGGCGACTACAACCACCTTCACACAACCGCTTCATCGACAAACTCTGCCTCACCGGTCCTCAAAGCCCCAGCGTTGCGCAGCTGGTGCCCCGCTCCTCCGCCTTACGCTCGACCATCTGGGCTGGGCTCGGCTCCGCCATAGTTGCCGGACATCCACCTGGAGCGGCCCTCCTCCACCACTTCCTCCACTCGCTGCCGGGCCTAGACCTGAGGCCCTCGCCACGTGCCTAGCACGTGGGTAGGGGGAGCACCTCATCCCCCACGGGTTACGTGATGGGCACGTGACCGCGTAGGTCATTTGAGAAAAGCCCCTTGGAGTCCCTCAATTTGCACTACAGTCCCGGTAAGCCAAGGGCACGTGCGCAGCATGTGCCCCTTGGAGATTTTCTAGAAACTCCACCATATTATCGATAATTACATTTAAGTCCACCCTGCACTTTATTTATTTATTTTATTTATATTTATATTGAAGTTATACCCCCGTGTTCCCCCATTGTTTTGAACAACTACATTGCATTTTATTTCTTATAAAAAAATAGCATTTTGTTCTACGTTTAATTCTCTACATCTTGGAATATGTCTGACATTTTTATGAATAGTGGTTAATTAATAATTAATTATTCTATGGAAAATTGTGAACTTTGCCCATTTTGTGCTTTGAAATTCATAATTGATTGACCATTGCTATAAAAATTCCCAAAAAATTAAAGATTGTAGAACTAATTGTGATGAACATTGTGCCCAAAAAGAATTGCATTTGCATGTATAGTTTGCCCTGTAAAAATCATTTTGCATATTCCAGTGTTTAATTTTTAATAGGTATTAAATCTCACATTTTCGAGGTTTAGGATTTTTCTGAGATCTATTCCCTAATAATATATCATAGATAATTTTATCCCTTGAAAATAAGCAGGTTTAGTATTTATTATAATTAAATATTGAAATTCATTTTGTTTGCATTTAAAAATTCATAAAAAATACATTATGCATCCAAAAATTCCAAAAAAATTACATTGCATTCATTTAATCATATTTTGCATCACGGCGAAGTTTCGTATTTTTCAGACATCGTTTGAATGTAATTTACATTTTAGTCCCTAAAATAGGTCGAAATTTCATTTTGCATCCTTTATTGCATTAAAAATTACAAAAAAAGACCGCCTTGAAAACCGTGCACGAAATTTGATAGACATAATTCTAGGTTGTTCCTTTGCCTCCTTGTGTTCGACCTTGGAACTTGCCCAAGTAAAATAAACATAAAACCGCATTGATTAAAATAAACGAATATTTTGTGTGGTTATTTTCTTGGCCAATTCCGATTGCCGCCTACAACGAACGACAAATCATTTTTATGCATGATCAAATATAAAACATCTCTTTCTTAACGTGACGTTATCAGACTCATCAGATTTGTTTAGCAAATCTCCTTATTATGTTAATAAAAAATATTTTTATTATTATTATATATGGTATAACTTCAGTTGAAGAACCGACTATCATCTCAAGTACACAATGATCAATTTGGCATTATCCTTTCCCAAGGTGGATATGGTGTCTAGTCGGTGAGCGTTGGGGTAGCAGGTTGCACCATGTGCGGTCTGTCCCACTCCTCTCGGTACTGGCCATGACAGCGGGTAGGGACTCGATAATGCAGGAGAGATCACGGTGTATTTTTCTAATTATTAAAATTTGAAATAATACGTATTTGAGATAATACCATAATTCAAGTAACAATAAAGAATGTTCGTTGGATATTAATTAGATCATTAATTTAATATGATTAGATTAATTGGAATCCAATTAAAATTAAGACATTCTACTATGAATAGATGTTTTATTTCCCTTAGAAAAATTAATTATGTGAATATGATTCATGATAATTAATTAGAATTTGAATATGATATGGAGGATCACATAAGTGATATCCATGGTATCTCGTCAAGGCGAAGGGTTCTGTCGCCAGGGATTGTATGTGGGAGATGCTTGTCTGAAGTGATAGCTCCTGTATGCAAGTGCATCAGGATATGGCTCTTTGCTTCTCGAAAGAGTAAGGCCGTATGCGTAGTGACCCCAATATCGAGTCCTCATATTATTGGGGCAATATTGGATTGCGCATAGCGAGTACTAATCCTGTTGGTGCTGGTTCAATTAATGATGGGTCCACATCAACTTAGGGGTGGTGGACCCGGGTGTTAAAGACCAAATTGGGAGATGCAAGTTGGACTTAAAAGGTGGAATGTGTTCCCGCTTCTTTTTATCTGAGTTGCAAGTTTTCATATTATTGGGATGTAACAAAGATAATGAAGGAGATCCCAGATATTGCTTGAGATATAATGGTAAGTATATCTCTTACATTAAAGTGATTAAGGGAATGAACTTTTAATGTTGACAAGATAAAACAACTTTGATATAAAAATTCCTAAATCAAAGTAAAATATATATTTATATATTTATGTGAATTTCTTATTTCAGATAATCCTTCATTAAAACCACTCAATACTATACTCAATATTAACTGGTTTAATTTCATGGATTGGATCCATGATCAAGATATTGTACTTGTAGTTGAACACATAATGCATGTGGTTATAGTGTGCAAGTTTCCTCATAATAATGAGAAATGACAATTAAATAGACAATAGGACTGCAACCTAGGGTTTGTACGCTGCTATAGTCTTAATCTCATCGAATGTACTTTGGAAGTGACATGTCGATGATGATCGTAATTTTTGAATAATCCTTATAAAATCTAAGAAGATGTTTTGGCATGCATATGTGCTCTTGACATTTTATCATGAATGACATTGTTCACTGCATTATGCAGAATGGTGGCTCTATAAGAGATGATGTATTCAAAATATTTGAGTACCTACCTGAACCAATGTTTTAAGAGTTTGGATGGATGTAGATAAGATGAGTGTCATCATTCTATTGTCTATACTCTGGTCATTCATGAAGCTTCATAATATTTATATTGTATGAATTGAATGAAGCATATATGAATGTTGAAATACTCTTACATTGAAATATTTTGATTTCAACATAAGAGATCCTTTGTCTTGAGCAATGGTTGTTTATAGATGAAAGGAGCGCAGTGGAAGCATGGGTCGGACCCAAGTAAGAAGGAAAGTCAAAGAGTTAACCATACTTCTATGACTTCCATATGACATCCGAAGGGTTGCATGAATGCTAATACTGCAATAAGCCATTGTATTGATAGTGTGACTATCTAGACTATCTTGGATCCTTAGAGAAGGACTTGGATAGTCTACATTTAATCATTAAAATTGGCTTTCTTATTGGATAAGATTAAAAGTCTAATAACTGTATCTCATTTTTCTAATAACACTTGCAATTGGATGCATATGTTTTAGAAGACTAGAAATTTGATCTTAAGGTTTAATAGTCATTTACATAAATATTGATGCAATTGTTGCAACAATCTCTATTGGATAGATAGACTTCATAATTTCAGTGGGAGAGAACTTAGTCTTAGAGAATGTCTCTATGACCTAGATATTAGAATACAGTCATTGTTTAAATGTTGGAAATAAATATGAATTCCGGAATAGACCCATCATAAGGAATTATGATGGATATATTTCAGAAAGTAATCTAACATTTAGAGGACTCTATTAAATTAGAAAATTAATGACTGGTTCATTAACATTTCTAACACTGAAAATTAGACCTTTAAAGATCAATAGGAGGATGAAGATCATTTTATAATGATCTGGCATCAAACCTTGGACATAAGTCTATTGATAAGATCAATAGACTAGTAAGAGATGAAACTTTAGAATGTCTAAAATTTCAAATCTTACATACTTGTGAATATTGTATTCGAAGTAATAATGTCTGAAGCACTCTTCTCTGAGAATGGATTAAGATGTCAAGGTAGACAATATCTCATACATACTGATGTATGTGGATCATCTATATCATGTTAAACATTGATGATATTTGATATCATTCGATGATTAAAAAAATATGATATATGATTTCTTCTCTTCACCTTAGAAAGCTTTGAAATGTTCAAAGATTTTACAATTTTGGTTTAAAACCAAAGTTTAAAGGAAGATGAAATGAATTTGATCTAACCTAGGTAGTTTGTACCTATTAGATGAATTCAAAGAAATATCTTATGGAGATATGAATATCATTCCTATCTCAATCCTCCTAATACACCTAAATTCAAGAGAGTTGTAGGGAGATACAATTGGATCACATATGACATGATTAGATCAATGATGAATTTTAGCATAATTACCTATTAGTTTCTAGGAATATATGTAGTAGAGACTACAATATATATCCTTAATAAGGTTCCAGGCAAGTAAGCTGGAATTTAGCAACTGAGAGTGCTACTTCATTAGGAAAATAAAGGATGGTATTGGATACCTAATTTATAACCTTGAGATTCTTAAAGGATTTCATATCTGAGAATGTGATTCTTAGATGATGAGACTCTTGAGAAGCAAGATGAAAACGAAGTAAAGGAACTCATTTAGTCTTGAGAAGATACTGAGGCTCCTATAATTGGAAACAAAAAGTACAATAAAAGATGAAACACTAATACCTCTTCAAATAAGTTTGAGGATGGATTCCATATGTCAGTTGAGTCTGACAATGATCTGACTTCATGCGATGAAGCTTCTAAAGATCATAACATGGAAAGATGGATGTTAGCAATAAAGTCTAAAGTAGACTTCATATACAAATGTTGTATATGGACCCTTGAGGATCCACCTATATGGGTAAGACCCATTAAGGTGTAAATGGATCTTCAAGAGAAAGAGGGAACTTGATGAGAAGGTAGAGACCTTCAAATCATGGTTCGTAGCCATGAGCTACACACCGATGAGAAGACATCGCTTGCGATGAGACTTGCTTTTCAGTGATCATGCTTGAACCCATCTGAATATTGCTAACTATAGCTCCACAACTTGACTTTTACATCTTTAGATGAAAGTCAATATTGCATTTCTCCATGAATACCTCTTTGAGGACATTCACATGAAGCAGCCCCAGGGCTTCATGGTTGAGAAGCCAGGTGTATGCTATATATGTACAAAAACCAGATGTCTGTCAGGTAGTGGGAGTAGTAAATTGTTACTAATCCTACTATGGAGATAAAACACTTGATTGCAGAGCTAACAATATTTTCAAAGATGACGATACTTTTTGAGATAGTGATCTCTAAGTCTTATCTTCATGAACTTAAGACTTTATAGATGGTGATCAAAAAGGATCTTAACTGCTGATAGCTTAGGAGATAGAGATCTTCAGGAATAAGGGTATTCTGATAAGGATAATAGAAATTACATACTGGTTATTACGATTATTGAGTTGTAGTGTCAAGGATGACGTAATTGACAATATTGAGTATAAGTTGCATAAAATACAACATTCACATTAAATGCGAGAACTGTTACTAGGAGATATGCAAGTGTCGTAAAAGGACTTGGCGTAGTCTCTAGGGAACAAAGTGACAGATCAACTTACATGCTATTTTTCTAAATATCCTATGATTGTCACATGAGTGAGGGTTTGATGATTAGCCCATTAATGGCACTTTGGGCTAGTGGGAGATTGTTGGACATGCAAGCCCATGGGGAGCCATTATGCAATAAATGTTATTGCTAATATCCTTCCCTGATCTGAAATGAAGAATAACTAATTTGCATAATAGGTCCCTTATTACAATTAGGGTTATGTACCATGGTCATCTTGATAATCATACAGCTGATGATTCAATTATTGAATCATAGAGGCTGGTGCTTGGATGAACATCTAAAGAGTTAGATTGAGGACTTATCAAGCACCGTCAAATGATTGTTGAGAGATGATCTCCAACATGAGTAGGAGATGGCAATCCTTTCTAATTTAGGCTGATATCTAACCAACCTCTTGATGCAGGTCCTCTGCATAGAAATAGAGATTTGGAGGCATTAGATAAGTTAAGTCAAAGAGTTGACTTAACGAGATCGAGATAACCAAAGTCCTATGTCGTATATTGTCACGATATAGGCACACATCCTCTGACCGAAGACAGATGTGTTACTATATGTCTGAGTATGTACATTTGGCATACCAATAGGTTGATGACCTAATCAAGGTCTATACACCGGCGCGCTGGTGTGCATGCAAGGTCATATGAGTAATACGATTCTCAAAGGGATCATACATGTTTGTTTCTTGGACCGAAAGCTCACTCATGAGATATTGGGGAGAATCAAATTCCGTGCACGGTCGTCTCGCTTTGGAAGCTTAACTGAATTTGTAGTTTGATATATACTTTTGGAAAGTATATGATCAACATATGGTATATGCTTTTGGAAAGTATATGATCGATACCAACTCCTAATAGTCAATTGAGAAACTTAATGATAAAACTCTAAAGTAGACGATGTAAGATTGATCTTATACTTCGGGTTAGATCTGGGTCTTCCAGTATGCAGGATGTACATGTATTATGAATACCTGAGGGTGATGTGATCATAAATGATTATATAACCATGACACTTCCATTCCTAGAGAGTGATGAAACAGGTCTGGATTTTAGTGAATCCTCTTAGTAGAGAAGTAATCTGATTTTGATCCAAATGTTGGACATTAATCTGAATGTGATTCAGATATAATGAGAAGATTAGATTTGCGGTCATGATTTAATCAAGCATCTATGAGAGGTACGTAGGATCTGGATTTGAGATAAGATCTCAATATCCGCATCACTACAGGTAGAACAATACAATCGCGATGTCCTTATCTCCAACTATCCGCAGAGAAAGCGCATTATCCTTGAAACAGTTCAGGATAATTTCATTGTTGATATATGTATCCGAGAATTGAGAAAATGGATAATTAAATGTGATTTAATTATCATGAATAATATGAATTTGATTCATATTATAAGGAGAGTTATCTTGGATAATTAAATGTGATTTAATTATCATGAATAATATGAATTTGATTTATATTATAAAGAGAGTTATCTTAGATAATTAAATGTGATTTGATTATCAAAGATGTGAATAATGTGAATGTTATTTATATTATTTGGGCACATGAGAATAGAGATCCAAGATGATTAAATGTGATTTAATTATCATGTATATGAATAATGTGGATAACACTATCCATATTAATCATATATATTATAAATGTGATTAATGATATATAAGAGAGAGCTATTTGTAACTTACATTTGTTAATTAAATGTTGATGTGAATTGGATTCACATTGGACAATTAATTGAAAATATAATTCACATTTTATTTTGGGTTGTGAATGTGATTCACAATTTTCCAATGGCAAGATTTCAATATTCACAAAATAATTATGAATTATTTTTTAGAATAATTTACAACAAGTGTTGTTGTACATCTTGGAGATTTCCATTGAATAATATAATCTCATGAGATCTCATGAGATTACATGTGATTGCCACCAAATCCCATATTATGGAAGGAGGCAATCTTCATTCCATAATCTCCATGTTTGATTGATTTATCAATATATATTTAATCTAAATTAAATTAATTGTTGTTGGTTTTTACCAACAAAATCTTGGCCATTAAAAGAAACACAAATCAGTGTGAGCCATTAGATTTGTGCTGTCCATGGATTGAGATCCATGGATCCAAAAATATTATAAAAGGAGAGGCACCCCTTACTCTTCTTGGTTACAACAACACAACACACAAGTTGTGAACAACAACTTCTCTCTCTCATTCTCTACACACCATCTCTCTCTCTCATATGGTTGTCCACCATGGATGCCCTAGAGAGAGTCTCCATCATCGCAGCATCATCGTTATGCTGCTGGATCATTTGCTCGTGGATCTTCGTCTCCTTCGGTGTGCCTCGCTTGTGAAGAAGACGTCGGATCTCATGTGTCGAGATCAGGAGATTCACCGCTTGGATCATCAACATGGATTGCGAGGAGCACGTGTTTTATCAACATACTCGCAAGCGTCTCCTCCGTCAGATCGGACTTGAGACAGGATGTCTCTTCGTTTAGAGATTCGATCGCAACCATGCTTCAAGAGGTAACCCTAATACTTGTTTGTGGTTTAGACGAAAAGATCCGAGAAGTGTTTTTGGATCATGTGGTTTCATCGCATGAAAAATTTTTAAACTCCGCTGCCTCGAGCAACTAGTGCGACTAGTCGCTCTCGATCGCATACGATGCGATCCTCACGCTTCCGTGATGCACTTAACGATCTCCCCATATCCTTCACCTTCCTCAGGACTGTCGATTCTTCATTCGATTACTAGATGAGAATGATGAAGTTCCATTCTCCAGGTAAGATGTGGAACTAGAGATTAAGAAGACGAAGTGGCAGTGACCTGACTCCGAGGCCAGCAAAGAGTACTCTTCTTCAAAGGCATATTGCAAGATGATCAACATAGTTGGGATTTGGAGACAGACCCCAACAGGGCAGAGTGAGACCCTCTCATCTGGAGAGGATATAGTGTACGATTCAATTCGCTATGTGTTGCCAAGATTTTTAAGATATGCATCCCCGTATTTCCTTAACGACTTAGAGATCCCTTCGGATATGTGAAGAGCCGCTTACTACCCTTGTTAATTTAGTCAAATTAATGATCCAAATTAATTCCTTATCTTCGTTGTATCCAGGTAATAAGGACTAATAAAAAATCACTTTTAATTAAGGATGAGTTAATTGTGAGCGGCAAATTTATTTTTTACTTGGGAAAGTCCAATTTCGAACTCAGGGAGACAACTGTCTCCTTAGGTAGATCTTAAGAAATTTTAAGAGGTCAGATTTTCAGAAGATTGTTTTTGGTCTTTTTAAACGATTTTTATGCAATTAATAAAAGACTCATGCAAAATCAAGCCAGTTTACAAGTTAATTTAGAAAAGTGGTCAAATTAATTCCAATAATTATGAAACTTGGCCAGATAGTGGAATGCAATGAAATTAAGCTAGGCTAATTTTTCTAGATTTTTCTGACACTAGATGAATTTACTATGAATTAAAATGAATGTAAGATGATTTAGACTAAATTAATTTTAATAAATACCAAATCACAATATTCTCAGATATAAAAATTATCCTAGATAGATCTAAGTGTGAAGAATCCAGGAAAATTAATAAACTTAAAATTCTATGTGAAATGGACCTATTAAAAATTAATCAAGAAAATCACAAAATAATTTATTCAGGCCTCAAGATTCATGCAAATGATTTGATTTTTGGGCAGAATGTGAATTTAATTATCATAAGTCTAATGTGAATTTATGAGGATTTTTGGAGCAACAGAGAATTTACTACAAATTGCATAAATGGGCAAAATATGACAAAATTCCACCAATTAATTAATAATAAAATCCACTACTATCACAAAAATATGACAAGCATCATATATGAAAGAGGACAAGTTAAGATACACAATGCAATTTTCAAACTTGAAAAATGATATAAAATGAATGCCTAAAGATGCATGCAAAGACATGGGCATAACTGCAATTACAGAAAACAAAATTGCTAAAAATTAAACATGCTGACAGGGACTAATATGCAATTACCTATAATGAGGGGGGCATGTATGCAAAATGCCCACAAAACACGTGTGCCTCACGTGCTGCTCCTGACAGGGACTGGAATGCAATTTCCAAAACCTTTAGGGGCCTTAGTGCAAAATACCCAGGTCACACATGAAAGACACGTGAGGTCCCATGCTCGGGTGACTTCTGAGGCTCGGGCGAAGGCTCAGGGGCTCTAGAGGCTCAGACTTGGCTCGGTGAAGCTTCGAAGGCTCCGAGCCTAAAGGTCGGGGCAGAGGCTCGGAGGCGGCTACGTGGCCCACGTGACGCGTCTAGATCCGTCAGATCATATGAAGATCTAACGGTGGATGATGGCTTCTGAGATGAAGGCGTGGACGATCAACAACCGTTGGATCAAGATGAATCCACGAACATCTGGAGCGCGGGGCAGGTGGCGACGTGGCGTGCTCTGGTGCGTAGGATTCTCCCGATCCGATGGTTGCGGAATGAAGGTGACGTGGATCACTATAAACCGTCCGATCAAGGAGATCGGACGGCTGCTGGCCATCGTTCTCAAAGGGTCTGCCGTCTCCTGCGGCGGAGATGGCTACGCTTCGGCGACGAGGCTCTAGCTCCTCCTCCTCTGATCATCGATGAAGGTCGCCAGTGGCTCCCAAGTAGTTGGGAAGAATTGTGAAGGCGTTGGGGATCCGCCGGAGGTCTCAAGAGCGACTGGGGTAGTCTAGAGGAGTGCGACGATGAAGCTCGAACTTAACTCCGATGAAGTTCCGGCCAATCAAAGATAGAGTACATGCAGGGGGTTAGTTGAATAGCCGAGGCGTACGAAGTGCTCGTGGGGGGAACATGAGTACGGAGGGAGGCCTGAGAAGCGATGATGGTGGTCCGGTGATGGTGCTCCACCAAGGTGGCGGAGCTCTCATCAACGTGAGGTGAAGTGCGTATTCTGAAATGATGGAAGGGTGCGCGAAGGTGCTAGCTCTGAGGCAAAGCTCGGAGGATGGTCAGATGAGCGTGAAGTTGCTCGAGGGCGGCGAATAAATTAAGAGAAAGCGAAAGAAAAAGAAGATGAGGATTGGGGAGGTGATGGAGGCGTCTACCTGGGAAATGGAGCTCGAAGTCATGCTCCTGGTCATCGCTCGAAGAACGGTAGATTGTCCTGAGCTCGTGCAGCTCATGGAGGAGGCTGCGGCACGACAGGGACGGCTGTGATCTCGTTGAAGAAGAAACTCGATCGTCGCTCAACGACACTCCGAATTGCTGTCACCAAGATGAAGATCGGAGCTCGAGGATTCTCTCCGTGATGGCAGATAAAGCTGACGGTCAACGGTGGGGGCGTATTTATAGGCGGAAGGTGACGACGTAGGTGGCGAAGTGATGGAGTTGGTGGACATCGTGGAGCGAGGTGGGGGGAGTTCATGGTGTTCGAGGGGGTCATCGAGGATGAGGGACGAGTGGGATATGCAACGATGGTGACAGGAGGCAAAGAGGGTGGCCGGAGTGGATCCCAAAATAGGAAAAGTCAAATTAATGATCCAAATTAATTCCTTGTCTTCGTTGTAGCTAGGTAATAAGGACTAATCAAAAACCACTTTTAATTAAGGATGAGTTAATTGCGAGCGGTAAATTTATTTTTTACTTGGGCTAGCCCAAGGTTGAACTCAGGGAGGCAACTGTCTCCTTAGTAGATCTTAAGCAAATTTAAGAGGTCGGATTTTCAGAAGATTGTTTTTGGTCTTTTTAAACAATTTTTGTGCAATTAATAAAAGACTCATGCAAAATCAAGCCAGTTTAAAGTTAATTCAGAAAAGTGGTCAAATTAATTCCAAAAATGAGAAAACTTGGCCAGACAGTGGAATGCATTGAAATTAAGCTAGGCTATTTTTTTTAGATTTTCTGACACTAGATGAATTTATTGTGAATTAAAAATGAATGCAAGGTGATTTTGACTAAATTAATTTTAATAAATACCAAATCAAAATATTCTCAGATATAAAAATTATCCTAGATAGATCTAAGTGTGAAGAATCCAGGAAAATTAATAAACCTAAATTTCTATGTGAAATGGACCTATTAACAATTAATTAAGAAAATCACAAAATAATTTATTCATGCCTAGAGATGTGTGCAAATGATTTGATTTTAGGGTACAATGTAAACTTAATTATCCTAAGTCTAATGTGAATTTATGAGGATTTTTGGAGCAACAGATAATTTACTACAAATTAAAAGGCATAAATGGGCAAAATATGACGAAATTCCACCAATTAATTAATAATAAAATCCACAGCTATCACAAAAATATGACAAGTGTCACTTATGAAAGAGAACAAGTTAAGCTACACAATGCAATTTTCAAACTTGAAAAATGATATAAAATGAATACCTAAAGATGCATGCAAAGACAGAGGCCTAATTACAATTACATAAAACAAAACTGCTAAAAATTAAACATGCTGATAGGGACTAATATGCAATTACCTATAATAAGGGGGTCATGTATGCAAAATGCCCACAAAACATGTGCGCCTCACGTGGTGCTCCTAGCAGGGACTGGAATGCAATTTCCAAAACCTTCAGGGCCCGGTGGAGATCCAACGGTGGAGGATAACTGGAGATGTGGCGCGTCTAGATCCGTCAGATCATATGAAGATCTAATGGCAGAGGATGGCTTCTGAGATGAAGGCGTGGACGATCAACAACCGTTGGATCAAGATGAATCCAATGGAATCTGGAGCGCGGGGCAGGTGGCGACGTGGCGTGCTCTAGTGCGTAGGATCCTCCTGATCTGATGGGTACGGAATGAGGGTGACGTGGGTACTCTAAACTATCCGATCAAGGAGATCGAACGACTGTTGCCGTCGTGCTCAAAGGGTCCGCTGCCTCCTGCGGCGGAGATGGTTGCGCTCCGGCGACGAGGCTCTAGCTCCTCCTCCTCCTCTGATCGTCGATGAAGGTCGCCGGTGGCTCCCAAGTAGCTGGGAAGAATCGTGGAGGCGTCAGGGATCCGCTGGAGGTCTCAGGAGCGACTGGGGCAGTCTGAAGGAGTGCGGCGATGAAGCTTGAACTTAACTCCGATGAAGTTCCGACCAATCAAAGATAGAGTATCTGCAGGGGGTTAGTTGAATAGCTGAGGCGTGTGAAGTGCTCATGGGGGGGAACGTGAGTACGGAGGGAGGCCTGAGAAGCGATGAAGGTGGTCCGGTGATGGTGCTCCGCCAAGGTGGTGGAGCTCTCATCGGCGTGAGGTGAAGTGCGTAGTCTGAAATGATGGAAGGGTGCGCGAAGGTGCCAGCTCCGAGGTGAAGCTCAGAGGATGGTCAGATGAGCGTGAAGTTGCTTGAGGGCTGCGAATAAATTAAGAGAAAACGCAAGAAAAAGAAGATGAGGATCAGGGAGTTGACGGAGGCGTCTACCTGGGAAATGGAGCTTGAAGTCATGCTCCTGGTCGTCGCTCGAAGAATGGTAGATGGTCCTGAGCTCGTGCAGCTCACGGAGGAGGCTGTGACACGGTAGGGACGACCGTGAATCTCACCAGAGAAGAAACTCGGTCGTCGCTCAACAACACTCCGAATTGTTGTCACCAAGATGAAGGTCAGAGCTCGGGGAGTCTCTCCGTGATGGCGTATAGGGCTGACGGTCGATGGTGGGGGCGTATTTATGGGCAGAAGGTGACGGCGTAGGTGGCGAAGTGATGGAGTTGGTGGATGTCGTGGAGCGAGGTGGGGGGAGTTCATGGTGTTCGAGGGGGTCGGTGAGGATGAGGGATGATTGGGGTATGCAACGGTGGTGACAGGAGGCGAAGTGGGTGGCCGGAGTGGATCCCAAAATAGGAAGGGGATGACCTATCGGTGAGGTGGACGATGTGGGAGTGGGCGAGGCGGAAGGTAGAAGATGACGTCTTGACCGTTGGATCGAGCGATCCAACGGTCAGGAGAAGGGCAGAAAAGGAGTTTTAAGATTGAATCAGAGCCGATTCAGAGGCGATGAGATCAAAGGGCGCAGGGCACTCCACGTGGTGGGCGTAGGTAAAGGCGGAGAGGAATGGTCGTGATGGTGACTGGATTTTGATCGAATGGTCGAGATCAAGGCCGGGATGGATTGTGGAGATTAAGTGGGAAAGGCGGGCATCGAAGGGTGCGGATGCAGCCACGTGGCACAAGGAGGACGCGACGCTGGCTAACGGTCCGGATGGAATCCAGGGCTTGATGAATGGCTGAGAAGCGCTGTGGCTTGGATGGCTTGGATTGAGAGAGAGAGAGAGGGTGGGTGATCGGACGACGGAGATGGAAGGCGCGTGGCACGTAAAGGAGTGGGCTGCGTGGCGTAATCAGAGGGTGCCACGTGGCTTGCTCTGAATGGCTGGAAAATAAATTATATTTAGAGAAAGAAGGAGGCCAAATTTGAAAAAAAACTCAAAACATGAAAGTTGTAGATCTCGATGAGATCTACAAGTTTCATGTTGACCAAAAATGGAGATGAGGTCAAATAAGATACAAAAATACAAGGGTACAAATATACATACATATAGTATACAAAGGGACCCAAAAACCCAAGTTTCGCATACGAGCTCCGAATGGAATGAAATTGGTATCATTTTAAAGGTCTCTGAATGTGTATTATTCTAAAGGTGAGTAGACCTGATTCGGAGGTTGTATGAGGTAATGTGCATTATAAGATCTGGGGTCTCCAACTGGATTTGGGGTTTTATTGGGTAATTTACAAGCTAGGAATTTTTGGCCTTTTTCCTTATATTATTTACTTGTAATATACACAGTATAAGGAAGGTTTTATTGACTAGGGGTGTGTATGAAATACAGATAATTATGTGAATAATTTACAAGTGAATTTTATAGATGAATTGGCTTCTTATTTAATGAAATTATGAATGCTAAAATGTATTGTGGATGCATGCATAAATGCTATTTATGCAAGATAAAGGGAAATATGCTGCTAAATACTCGGGAACAAGGCTCTATTTTCAACTTTTAGAGTGATGAATTACAGATTCATCAATATGTCAGTTCCAACTCCTTCGGAATGGTCAAGGGATTGGAGATCCGACAACCTACACATAAAAGTTGGTGGTGAGTACCACATAGTTGGACCCATCTTCATGCAACACGGAACCATATTCGGAGAAAGTTTAACCAGACTTGATCGATGATACAACACTGCTAGAGCTGAAGCCTCTCCAACATTGAAGTATGCCCTTCTTACGGGACCCAAAGAAATATTTCCTATCATCATTAGTTCTGACCTGACCTTATAACAAGAGTATAGACTCTTAGATGTCTTAGAGAAGAACCACAAGGATATAGGCTAGACAGTGTTAGATCTTGTGGGGATTAAAACCACTCTCTACTCGCACCACCTTTTTTAGGATAATGTAAAACCTTCCCATGAGTCCCAAAGGGGACTAAAACCTAATCTACAGAAAGTAGTGAAGAAAGAAATCGAGAAGTGGTGCAAAGAAAGATTCATATACCCTACTTCAGACTCAAAGTGGATGGCCCCACTTCATGTTGTCTCAAAGTAGGGAATTCATATGGTCACCAATAAGGAAGGGGTAGAGATCATGACATGAGTACCCACATCGTGGCATGTTTGTGTCGACTACATGCGCTTGAATGTTGTGACAAAGGAAGACAACTTTCCTTTAAATTCATTGATCATATTTTGGAGAGACAAATAGGGAAAGCATTTTTTTATTTTCTTGATGGGTACTCAGGCTACAATCAGGTAGTCAACACCTATGAGGTTCAGGAAAAGACCTCATTCACATGTCCATTCGGCACTTATGCATTCAGGCACATGCCATTCAGGCTATGCACTGCCGCAAGCACATTTCAAAGGATCATGATTGTCATATTTGCCGAGATAGTGGAAGATTTTCTGGAGGTCTTCATGGCTGACTTCTCAATCTATGGTGATTCTTTTGATAAATGTTTAGCGCACTTGGACTGAGTCATCATAAGATGTAGGGAGGTAAATCTATGGGGATGATTCATAGTCTATGGAGGGCCTTACACCTTCTGTTGAGGAGAATGTACTAACAACAAATATTCCCCAATTTGTAGTAGATGATTTTATTTTAATTCCAAGTTTCATGTTAAAGATTCGTGTATGAAGAACCTTGACTCTACGAGTAAAAAGAAATATGTTTCAGTTTATGATTCAATCTCTCCATCTCAATCTTCTATATATTCATTCCATTTCCCCTGTGCTCTATCGATAGCAAAGCGCGTTGTTAAAAAGATTCAAAAAGATTATCCGGAAATGGCATGATTTTGTAGAGATAATACTATGGTTAAAGTTTCTTTTGATGAGTATATGGCCAGCCATCCTACCTTCTAGAAATACTTGAAGGTATGTTGCACACCTACTATGTTTAGTAGGAAGAAGCCTAATAGTTATATAAATATGCATGTCTTATTTGTTTCCACAACATATTGTCTCAAGAACCAACAATTACCTAGAAAAAAGAGAGGTATGAGTGCACATTATTTGGTGGCATCCTCCTCATCCTCTCAATACTCCTCAAGTATAGACTCAGAAACATCCCTATACATGTCCCTGCCCTGGTCTGATATGACCATGATCCTTCTACTCCTGAGTGACATATGACTAATACAATCAAATAGAAGAATCTCATGCTCAGATCAACGTGAGTCTGAGTAATATAGCTAACCATATTGATGTTGTTATTATGTCTTGTTCAAGATGTTTGGGTTAGGATGAACCTGGGCAGAAATGGATGTAGACAGTGGAGACTACTCGTCTTGCCAAGGGGACAGGCGGTTGATGTCGCACCGCATATCATGTATCTCGTTCCTATAAGAATGAAGCTCCTCAAGTATCTGCCTCTGGAAATCATTGGAACCTCATAAAGATGACTGTTATTGAGAACAAGAAGAAAAAAACATGAAGAATGGCCATTCTGGCCCTGCTATTGTTGTTGTGGTGGATGCTGCTTAAAAAGTGGGCATGATGGTCTGAATGGTACATCGACTTTCAGATCGCATATGATGCAATCCTCACACTTCCGTGAAGCACTTAAGGATCTCCCCATATCCTTCAAGTAGTATCACTTAGGACGAGAAGGTAGTTGGGTCGTAGATTTCGGTGCTTTTGTTCATGTATGCAATCTGTTGCATCTATTTGAGGAACCAGGAATCTTGATCAAGGGAAGATAGTAATCCAGATGGGATCTGATGCAACTGTTGCAGCAAATCCCATCAAATGCGCATACTGTCATTATATAGTGGGAGAGTACCATTACTTAGAGAATGTCGCTATGTTCTAGATGCTAAAAGGAACTTATTATATGTATCTAAGTTAGTTAGCAGTGGATATTCATTCATGTTCTTTAAGAAGCTTATCATAAGTTGTTATGAGGAATCTATCATGAATGTAACACCCACTAATAAAAATCGTAAAAGTATAGGGAGGACAGAAATCATTCTAATATGATTTGGCATCAAAGGCTTGATCATTTATCTGTTGATAGGATCAATAGATTGATAAAGGATGGGCCCTTAGATTTTCTACAGGTCCAAACTTTACCTACATGTGAACATTGCATTCAAAGTAAAATGACCAGAACACCCTTTCATAATAAGGTTACATGATGCGAGGGTATTCTTGACCTAATACATACTGATGTTTGTGGTCCCTTCAGTAACACGATCTAAAATGCATATTGATATTATTTGACTTTTATTGATGACCATTTGTGATACGAGTTTATATTCCTATTACATCATAGATATAAAACCTTTGAAAAGTTCAAAGAATTCATGGCTTTGATTGATAACCTAACCGATAGGAAGATTAAATAGATTCAATCTTATTGAGGTGGTGAGTAGCTCTCAGATGACTTTAAGGAATACCTTAAAGAGAGGAATTGTATCCAATCTCATTCCTCCTGGAACTCCCCAACTAAATGGTGTTGCTGAAAGATGCAATATGATTATCACGGGGATGGTCCGTTCAATGATGAGTAAAGCACATTTACCTCTTAGTTTATGGGGATATATAGTAGAGATTGCAATATATATCCTAAACAAGATTTCTTACAAATCTCTACCAAAACTCCTCATGAGCTTTAGTTTGGAACAAGCCTAGTGTCAGACACTTGAGGATTTGGGGTTGCTTGGTCCATGCAAAGAACATGGATGCAAGTAAGCTACAATCTTGCTCTCGATAGTGCTACTTCATTAGATATGTAAAGAATGGTGTTGTATACCAACTTTACAACCCTAAGATTCAAAAGGTTTTCGTCTCTAGAGATGTGAAATTTCTAGAGGATGACTACCTTAAGAGTCAAGAAAAAAATGAAGTAAAGGAACTCATTGAATCCCCTGAGGATATTGAGCTTCTTGAGCCAAAAAATGAGTATGCAAATGAAGATGAAACATACATACCTCTTTGAAGGAGTTTGAGGGTGGTTGCACCACCTGAAAGGTGCGGATTCCATGTGTCAGGTGAAACTGAAAATAATCAAAATTCATTTGATGAAGCACTCACAGATCATGACATGAATAGATGGATGTTAGAAATAAAGTATGAAATAGTCTTCATGAATAAGAACGATGTATGGGCCCTACATGACCCACCTAGAGGGGTATAATCCATTGGGTGTAAATGGATCTTCAAGAGAAAGAGGGGACCTGATGGGAAGGTTGAGGCACGACTCCTAGCCAAGGTCTACACATAGAGAGAAGGCATCAACTAACATGAGACATTTATCTCCTATGGCTATGCTTAAATTCATCAAGGCACTGGTAGCTATAGCTGCATATCTTGACTATGACATCCGGCAGATGGATGTCAAGACTGCATTCCTCAATGGATACCTCGTGGAGGATATCTATATGGAGTAACCCCAGGACTTCATATTGAGGAAGGCAAGGTATGCAAGTTGAAGAAATCCATCTATGGGCTTAAATAAGCTTATCGTAGCTAGAACATCAGATTTGGCGAAACCATAAGGAGTCATGATTTTGTTAAGAATCCTAATGAACTATGTGCGTACTAGAAGCTTAGTGGGAGCACCATTGTGTTTATCGTGCTTTATGTAGATGACATCCTTATCATTGGGAATGATACATGGATGATGACTAGTGTTAAGATCTGGATGTCACATACCTTCGAGATGAAAGATCGTGGATAAGCCTCTTATATCTTAGGTCTGAAGCAGTTCTGAAATAGAGAAAAGAGGATTTTAGGATTATCACAACATGGGTACATTAAGAAGTTCTTAAAATGTTTTCATATGGAGAATTTCAAGAAAGGCTTCCTTCCCTTAAGGCATAGTATACGCCTACGTAAAGGGATGGCTCCTAAAAGTATTGAGGATAAGAAGCCATGGTTTGATGCCCTTACGCATCAATTATGAGAAGCCTAATGTATGCCATGATGTGCACAAGGTCGGATATCTGCCATACAGTAGGAGTGGTAAGTCGTTACCAATCATGTTGTGGAGAACAACATTGGAATGCAGTGAAGAACATCTTTAAGTATCTAAGATGGACGTAAGCTTACATCTTTGTCTATGGAGATGGTGATCTCCAAATCTTAAGATACGCAGATTCAGACTTACAATCTAATATAGATGACCACAATTCAACTTTAGGGTTTGTGTTCTTGTTGAATGGTGGTGTTGTGAGCTGGAGAAGCAAGAAACAAGACACTATATCTGATTCAACAATAGAAGCTGAATACATTACCGCATAGGATGTTGCAAAGGAGTGGTGTGGTTTATGCTAGTTCATCCTGGAACTTGGCATAATTTCCTATGGTACTCCTATCCCACTGCTCTGCGATAACACAAGAGCCATATCTCAACAAAGGAACCCACATGGCATCAAAAGAGAAAACACATGGAAAAGTAAATACCACATCATTCAGGATGTTCAAAAGCATGGTGACATTATCATCACCAAGGTGGCCTTTACCGATAATGTTGTTGATCCCCTTACCAAACCTTTACCCCAAAATGTTTTTGACCAGCATGTAAAGAGTATGAGTTTAAAGATTGTACATGAATGGTTCTGAGGGCTAGTAGGAGATTGTTAGCCATGTGAGCTCAGGGCGAATCATTCCTAGAGTAAATGTTATTGTAATCATTGATATATCAATAAAGGTTATTGGTTTATTTCACTCATTGTCTGAGATTAAAAGAGTGAATGCATTTATAAGGTCTTTTAGGACAATTAGGGTTATGTGCCATGGTCATATTAATAATCATACAACTATTGATTCAATGGTTGAATCATAGAGGCTGGTGCTTGGATGATATCTAAAGAGTTAAATTGAGTACTCATCAAGCATCATCTAATGATTCTTAGAAATGGTCTCTAGCCTGAGAAGGATATGTCAATCCTTCTCTAAAGGTTGTCATCTAACCGACCTCTTGATGCTGGTCCTCTACATAAGAATAGGGATTTTGATGTATCAGATAAGTTAGCTCAAAGAGTTGACCTAGCGAGATTGAGATAACCAAGACCTATGCGAATAATCCAAGATTTATCATCATTACATCTATTTATTATATCTTTAGATTAAGTAATTTGCTAATTATAAGTAACTATTAACTTTAATTAAATTACCCTATTGTAAAAAATTAACCCTAATTATATGTGATTAAAAAGCTGTATTATGGTGCCTATATTTTATGTGTTTCTTAATTATTAAAAATCGAACAAAAGTAGTTTATAAATGTACACAGTTAATCTAACACTAAGCATAATTTAAAAATCCAAAAAAATAATAAAGGAAAATAAAATAAGTATTTTTATTACTTAAAAATAGTTATAAAAATATTAGTATGCATATATGATGTATTTCTCTTTGAATTCTCCATCAAATTTGTAGATCTCATCAAGATCTACAACTTTCATGTTGAACACTTTTTCTAAATCAAATTTTAACTATTTATTTTGATTTAACTTTGATTTATTTAATTTTATGATTTCTAATTGGGTTGTTGGACATGCGAGCCTGCGATGAGACATTATGCAATAAATGTTATTGCAAATATCATTCCCTTGTCTGAAATAAAGAATAATTATTTTGCATAATAGGTCCCTTCGTACAACTAGGGTTATGTACCATGTCCATCTTAATGATCATACAACTGTTAATTCAATTATTGAATCATAGAGGCTAGTACTTGAATGAATATCTAAAGAGTTAGATTGAAGACTCATCAAGCACCGTCAATGATTATTAAGAGATGATTTCCATCTTGAGTAGGAGATGAAAATCCTTTCTCTAATGGGATGATATCTAACCGATCTCTTGAGGCATGTCCTCTACGTAGGAATAGAGATTCGAAGGTATTAAATAAGTTATGTCAAAGAGACGACTTAACGAATTCAAGATAACCAAAGACATATGTCGTATGATGTCTTAATATAGGCACACATCCTCTAATCGGAGATAGATGTGTTACTATATGTTTGAGTATATACATTTGGCAGACTGATAAGTTGATGATCTAATCAAGGTTTATACATTGATGGGCTGGTGTGCATACAAGGGAATATGAGTAATACGATATCCAAAGAGATCATACAAGTTCATTACTGAACCATAAGACATGATCTCACTCATGAGATATTGGGAATCAAATTCTGTGCATGATCATCTTGCTTTTGATGCGTGACTGAATTTATAGGTTTGATATATGCTTCTGGAAAGTATATGATCAATACATGGGTATGATATATGCTTTTGGAAAATATATTTTCGATACCAACTCCAAATGATCAAATGAGAAACTTAATGATAAAACCAAGAAGGAGACTATCAAAATAAGATCTAAAATTTCAGGTTTATTCTAAGTCTTCCAGAATGTAGGATGTTCAGATATTAGGAATACCTGAGGGTGATGTGATCATAGATGAATGCATAACCACGACGCTTCCATTCCGAGGGAGTGATGGAACATGTCTGGATTTTAGTGACTCCTCTCAATAGAGAAGTAATCTGATCTTAGTCCAAATGTTCGACATTGATCTGAATATGATTCAGATGCAATGAGAAGATAAGATTTATGGCTTTGATTTAATCAAGCATCTTTGGGAGGTCCCCTTGATCTGGATTTGAGATATGATCTCAATATCCAAGTCAATATATGTGGAACACACAAGCGCCCTATCCTTATCTCCAACTATCCGCGGAGAAAGCGCATTATTCTTGAAAGAGTTCAAGAATAATTCCATTGATGAATAATATACCTAAGCATTGGGATATTAATAATTAAATATGATTTATTTATCATGAATAATGTGAATATGATTTATATTATTAAAATATATTAGAATGATGATACAAGATAATTATATGTGATTTAATTATCAAGGACATGCATAATATGGATAGGGCTATCCATATTATATATATTATAAATGTGATTTATAATATATTAGAGAGAGCTTATTGTAAGTAGTATCTTCAAATTACTTGTTGATGTAAATTGGATTCACATTAGAAATTAATGGGAAATACAATTTACATTTTATTTTGGGTTGTGAATATGATTCACAATTATTTAATGGCATGATAGAAATATTCACAAATTAAGTTGGAATTAATTTACTACAAAAGTTGTTGTAAATATATATGAAAGATTTTTTGTGAGATTTTATATCTCACAAAATTAGAAGGACAATACCATCCATTTAATGGATGGTGGACGTCTACCCTTTTGACTTATTCTCAAGGGTAGTCATCCCCCCTATTTTAGGAAGGTGGATGTTCTCCTTCTTAATCCTTCTATGCTAATTGATTACTTCAAATCAAATTATGTTGATTATTCAATATATTTAATTGAATATAAATTAATTATTGTTGTATTTTTACAAAAAAATCATGATTATTGAATAGAAATACAAATCAATCTCAACCATTGATTTTATGTTTCACATGGATTGTGATCCATGGATTCCCAAAACACTATAAAAGAAGAGGCAACTCAAGCTCTTCTTTTACACACAACAATTGAATCACCACTCTCTCTCATTATCATACTACACACCCTATCTCTCTCTCTCTCTAAGTGGCCATCCACTTTGTGTCCTAGAGAGAACCGCCATCGTCACAATGATGTCGTGCTATCTATTTGACCGCTCATGGATCTCCGTCTCCTTTGGTGGACCTCACTGGTGAAGAAGACATCAGATCTCGTGTGAAGAGATCAGGATATTCACCACTTGGATAATCATCTTGGATTGCGAGAAGCTCGCGTCTCATCAACGTGCTCGCAAGCTTCTCCTCTTTCAGGTCGGACTTGAGACAAGAGGTCTCTTCATTTAGAGGCTTTGACCACAACCATGCTTGAAGAGGTAACCATAATATCTCTTTATGGTTTAGATGAAACAATCTAAGAAGTGTTCTTGGATCGTGTGGTTTCATCGCATTTATTTTTTTTAAATTCTGTTGCCCCGAGCAACTAGTGCGACTAGTCGCTCTTGATTGCAGATGATGCGATTTTCACACTTTCGTGATGTGATTAAGGATCTTTCCATACCCTTCTTGGGTCACGTGGCATCTCCACTTCTTGCCACATGACCCGATTCTTTTATCTTTTTCACCTTTAATTAGGACCATCTGATCAGTGGGATCAGACATCTCTGATCCACCAATCCGTGCATCTAATTCCATCTTCCTAATCATTTGATCAAGCGCCTTATCTCCCTCCATTCATGCCCAAATGACCACCGTTTGATTTTGATCAGACGGTGGATCCTTCCCTTCAACCTCTAGACACTTCCTCCATGAGACTCATTTGTTTGTGTATCACTAACTTCTCCAGATTATGCCAACCTCCTTATAACTCCTCATCCCTCAAATACAACACCTACCCATAGATCTACCTTCTCTCTATAACACCGAACCTTTAACTTCTGTCTTTGAATAACCTTTGCCAACTTACAGGTGGTTGAAACCAACGTGACAACCACCAAGAAACCCTGACCTTTCACCATCAAAACTCCGTCTCCACCAACTACTCTTTCTATTTGCCATTCGAGCGAGGTTCCTCTGAGCCCCAACATCCTCTAAGTGACAGTTAGAGAGTCAATTGGTGAGTGATGAAGGAGGATTTCTCCACTGAGATCCTTGGCATCTAAGCTAAGTTGTAGACCACTAAAAGTGCTGCTCGAGCATAGTTATGTGGCCCAGAACTTTAAGCGAAGATTACAATGCTTTAAAGCTTTGTATTAGGCCCCCATTCATCCTCAATTCCATCATCCTCCCCGTTCACCATTTCTAGGTACTTCGAATCTTAGTTTCATTTGTGTTTCTCTAATCTATTCATCTTCATCCACACACACAACCCATCATCTGAGAGCATCTCTACCTTCATCTCAGTCCACTGATTCATGCATCTACCTCCAGTTTCTTCCTCTGCTTATCCATACATGTGATCATGTCGATCGTTTCTTCTTCTTTCAAGTAAGAAGAACCCACCAGAGTCTCCACATCTCTTGCTCACATATCCTCCCATTCCACTCCAATCCCTCAGCCAATGCTTCACAAAGTCTCATTTGTTTGAACTAACCCTGCATGTTCTTGAATGGTCAGAGTTTTATCGAGGCTAAGTTGCGTATCATCCTCTCCGATGGCCAGGACACGACACAACGTTTTGGAAGCTCTAGCATCGAGATGAATCTTCAAGCTTATTTGATTAGGGATCAACTTTATTTGTCAACCTTCAGTAGCCACAAAGGACCGAGGAGGTGGAGAAGCAAGGTCACTGGGGCACGGTTCAAGCTCCACTGCTTAGATAGAGCTTTCCAGAGGAGTAGCAGGAACCGTCGAATGAGGACCAGTTGGTCGTAATCCCATGGTTCTCAGGTTATCTTTTCATATCTCCAATGCAATGATTTGAATCCCGAGCTTCAGGATCCCGAGCCATCCGCTTCAACCATGTTGTCCGAAGACTAGCCACGAACCAAAGCTGATGCACTTGAATCACCTCATGCGATGTGAAAAATTTGCAAGCGTGAACTCCATGCTTCTGAATATTGCATATAAGTCCCCACCACTTAGGAAAAATTGGAGAATCTATTACGTAGTTTGTACTTGCATTTCAGTTCTCCAGACCTATTTTAAGGATTTTTGAGTTTTTAATTATAATTGTATGGCATTTATGCCCCTATATTGATTGATGTATATCTTGTGAACCATAGCTCCAAACTTAATGAAATTGGTGACTATTTAGAGGTCTTTTCATTCTCTTTAATGTGGTCTATTAATCTTTGGATTTGATTTATGTTTCACATGTTAAAAACAAGAGATAAATATTGAATTTTTAACCTTCTTATTGAGTTTAAAAATTGATCCTCTTATTATTTGTCGCTCTATCAAATGCCCATATTTGCATTAAAACATTTTAAATCTAATTATGCATACAGAACTAATTATTGCATCATTAGTTTCCTAATTAGATCAATCTTTGAGAAATATT
Organism: Ottelia alismoides; assembly: GCA_037367405.1. Classification (NCBI taxonomy): domain Eukaryota; kingdom Viridiplantae; phylum Streptophyta; class Magnoliopsida; order Alismatales; family Hydrocharitaceae; genus Ottelia; species Ottelia alismoides. Next base: position 101,251 of record JAZKJV010007323.1, read on the forward strand.
TTAATAGTAGTTATATTATGCGTTTAAGGAGTTACCTATTGACTTAGTTGATCATTTGGAACTTCACATCTGGACAGTTCATTTCATTGACTCTTCGTTAATTGTTCAAGTCATATAATTAATTAATTAATCATGAGCTTAGTAATTTTTGCATTATACCTTTGATTGTGTGTTTTTTACTTTTGTGTTGCATTCTCATTATTGCATCGCTTAATATATTTTCATATAAAATTCATGCATGGTATTATTAACATTTGCTTGACCTAGGTTTACTATTTAGTTATTTAATTAAATATTTAATTCCTAGAATTACTCAGCTAACTTCTTGTGCCCGTATGTTTGACCCTGGACTTACCCAGGATAAATTTAATGGATTCACTCTTTATAAAGACTTTATCGCTCAATTCTAATTGATTTATTAATTAGCAATATTTCAACGAGTAACAATTATCGGTGCCAATTAGTGTCTCATCAGATGGTGTCGTTGCTAGGACATGACACTTAAGTTGATTTATTTAGGTTTAGTTTTTTATTTTCATGATTTTTAGTGCAATTTAGATTAAGTTTTTGTTGTAATTTTCTTCACCATTTTGTTTTGATGTGTTTCTTTATTTTTGTTTGAATATTTATCTAGATATTTTTCTTGAACTATCTAATCATTAATTCTTTTGTGAAAGGTCCTGTAGAGGCGAGGAACACGGAAGTAACATAGAGGCGAAGAGATTGGAGCTAAAGCTATTGAGTCCATATATAGTTAATGAGATATAGTCTTTTTTATCTATATTATTTAGTCTTCGTTTTTTGTTCCATTTTTGTAATACTATTTTTAATAATTTAATCGTCCTATTTATGACAGTTTTTAGTTGACTCCTTACAGTTGCTAGAAAAAGTCTTTTATTAATTCATTTATTTGTGGTTGTGTCGAGAGTGGTTCTCGACTTGAGTGGCGAGAATAAGTTTAGGCACACATTTTCAATAGAAATTTTTTTGTCCAATTGCCTTATGCCTTATCACAACTTAAGCCACACAAATGATCTCTTAAGAGTCACCGTCTTAGTATATTCATTAATAGACACACTTCAACTACGTTCTACTTAGTCAAATTTAACTGAACTTCTTCACCATAGTAGAACTCCTATTAGGTCCGGTTTGACTTACATCATATAGTTAGATTTATAAATTCAGTCTAGCATCCACATGGAGAGTGTTGGGAAGTGTTGTAAGTATTCCTGAATGATTTCATGCATCATTAATTTTCCGCCTGCATTCTATTTTCCATCTTCTTCCTCTTGTTTTGCAACATAAGGAAAAAGGAAAAAAGGACTGAATGTTAGGTGTGGCTTTATATGGTCACATTAAATAAAGTAATAACCTAACCCTAAAATCAGGACTGAATTATGCAAGTTGATCTAAATAAACTTGGAATAAAATCTACCTTGTAATACGCATAAAACACCATCATTGGACACATGTACTTATCCCCAGTTAGAGTGGGTAAGGATGGATCCCTAAGGTTAGAGCCTTAATCCCTGGACTTCCACCCTAAGTCTCCAGGTCCGACTCTCGCAAATTTTGGGAGCTGCAAGTTGTTGTCTTCGACCTTAGAAATACATTTTGGGTGTCTGCACTTGTAAGTTTCTTTTGGTATGTGATATTAAACCCAACATCCCAGGAAGATCACTACATTGATTGAGAGCTTACAGGACTTCAACTGGGCATAGTAGGAGACTCCCTATGTGTAATGGTTGCAAATATTATTTTAATCACGAACTTAAAAATGACAAGATAATTCGACTAAACACTTACGGTCGTCATGAGTTGAGTTGGTGAAGCCATCAAAGGGTTTGCTTTACATTTATTTTGTTTGAGTTGATTCTACAAATTCAAATGTATCGTAGTACAAATTCTTTTTTAATCTATCATGCTCATTCCTCGTATTCTTTTGAAATCAAAAATGGATAGTTTGCTAAAATTTTGTTCAGATTTTGCGAACTTATCATCGAACCATCCAAACATCACATCTTTTAAGGTCCAACCACCTTCTTCTCCTGAACCTTCATAGATCCGAAATAACCCTTGTTTCAATCTAGGATTTCATGATTCCTTCTTAGGAAGTGGTTATATCCAGACCGTTCTCTTTCTCTCTTCAACTCTCACTAAGGAAAACCATTGCCTTGGTGAGATTGACATGATGTCAACTACCTCATCACAATCTCACTTTAATCCTCTTTTTGATGAAGGTATAGAAGAAGACGATGCCTACAAAGAGAGAGAATTGAGAAGAGGATGAGCGTGAGGATCAAAGTAGAAGGTCTTGGCTAGGTTGGCACAATCCGAGCGGCAGAATGCATTATTTAGAGCTTAGTTAGGCCAACTCAATGTATGTGTCGATGCATCGACGGATGTGGCATACAATCTTGGGCAGTACAGAGTACATAATTGGTTGAGTCCACCCCAAGCTGAAGTTGAATACAAATTAAAGCTGTAGTTTCTGAATTTGTTGCCTCATTTCAATCGTAATGCACACAAGGAGCCATATGCATTCCTTAGGGACTTTCGAGTTAGTTTGTGATAACCTTAGACATCCTAGGGTTAGTCAATACTATATAAGGCTCAAATCCGTTGCCTTGGGAGATAAGGTAGATTACTGGATGGAGACTTGAGCGTGGTTGTAACTATCTACACTCACTTCAAGGACCTTTTCTTGAAGAAGTTATACCCTTTGAGTAGGACCAACCAAATGCGATCTCGTATTGCAAGTTTCTCGCAGATGCTGAATGAACCATTTTGTGATACATGGGAGAGATTCAAGGACTTATTACAAAAGTGTCCTAGTCATGGATTAGAATCTACCATCTAGGTTCAATCATTGTATAATAGTTTTAACCCTGAGGTTCAGGGTTTAGTGAGCATTGCCTGTGGAGGCAGTTATGAATCACGTGGTGCGAACATCATCTGGAAGGTGTTCGAGAAGATGGCCGATACAATTCATAGACCGCCATTAGAGATTCTATTGAGTCCCCCATCACATTCTTATATAAAAGTGGAAAGAAAGCTATGGTCGATATTTCTGATGATTTGATTCCTAGCATGGGAATCATTGTAGATAAGTTGACAAAAGTGGAGGGAATCGACAAAAGGGTGAATGAATTACACAACAACTTGTCCAAGTTTCAAAATTAGATGGAAGACTTAGCCGAGAAGGTATATCGAATGAAGATACCTATTGTGTATGCATCTCTTGCTACCATTTACTGAGTACATCATGTCCAAAAGAAGTCGATGTTAGGACAAATCCAGTCATGGGGTGAGGATCACTCCTTTACCCAACTACATTAGCAACCGTTAGTAGAATCCGACTTGGGGGAGCCTCCTCAGATGTGGGAGGTGAACGGTGTTTGATATACACAGATGATAACCGAAATTTGCTAGCGGTAAAATGAGTTGTCAGTGTAGAGAACCGCTCGAAAACAAAATTTTGATTCAAACAAAAATCAGCATTAAAAAATGATTGGAGTTGTTCACTATTTATTTATCCAAGTGAGTGTGCCTGGGTCGAACACAAGGAGGTAGCATGCTCGAGACTTTCGAGGAGAGAGAACTTTTTTTTGATATTTTTATCTTTATTTTTTTCTTATTCAAAGCAAGAAAACTATTTTTGTGATTTTAATTTTAATTTTTAATTTTTATTTTCCAATTTTTATATAGTTTTCAAAGCAATATTTTCAGAAATATTTATCTACAATATATTACGTGAAAAATAGAGTCTATAGATGATACTATATAATAGTTAAAAGAGCTCGAGCAGCAGGCTTGAAAGAAGAAACAAAAACCACTCAAAATTTATAAAAGATCGAGAAAGATATCTAAAATAACACTTGTAAAGAAATCATCAAAATTCTATTCAAAGTAAAATGAAAAAAAAATACAACTTTGTCTAGATAACCCGCTCTGCTCCTCTGCAATCGGATCAGAGAAGAATGATCTGATCTATGCACCCTTAGTTGAGTTGGCTTCCAAAGAAACCGACCAATCTTGCAACACTGAAAAACAAGTTAGCTTCACATAGATAAAAAAATTAAACAAACACTCTAAAAATCAAAGTAAAAACTGACTCCAAAAATTGAGAAAAAGAACTCAAGAAAAAGCCGATAAAAATCAAGAAAGGAAAATCAAGAAAATAAAGAAAAAACAGAGAAAGAAAAAGTCACACAAAAATCTCAGAGAAAAATCATAGAAAAAAGGAATACACGACAGAAGAAGAAAATTGAGAAAGAAAAAAATATCACAAAAAATGACTTGAAAATCTCAAGCATGGCTATGCCTCCCCAACAACGAGGTCATTTTGATAACCAAGATTTTACGAGCAGTAAATGAGTTTGTCGGTGTAAAGAACCACTCGAAAATAAAATTTCGATTAATAAAATAAAAATTAACTCCGATTAAAAAAATGATCGGAGTTGTTCACTATTTATTTATCCTGGTGAGTGTGCCTAGGTCGAACACAAGGAGGGATAAAACCGTGCTTGGGACTTTCGAGGAGAGAGAAAATATTTTTGTGATATCTTTATCTTTCTTTATTTTTTCTTCTTCAATGCAAGCAAACTCTTTTTCTGATTTTAATTTTTATTTTTCAATTTTTATTTAGTTTTTAAAGGAATATTGTTCAAAAAGATTTATTTACAATATAGTATGTGAAAAATAGAGTCTATAGGTGATATATATAGTAAATATAAGTGCTCAAGGAGCGGGCTCGAAAGAAGAAACAAAAACCACTCAAAACGGATCGAAGATTGAGAAAGAGTTCTAAAATAACACTTGCAAAGAAATCATTGAAATTTAATTCAAAGTAAAATGTAAAAAAATAATATGATGATCTGATAATGTCTGTGGTCCATACAGTGTCCAAAGTCTATGTAGTCCAAAGTAGAAATGTAAAAAACTCCAAGGAAAACAAATGAAGATTTCTTGCAATTAGGTCCCTGATCAGGGACCTAATTGTAAGCAAATATGGAATTTACTGACATTTTGATCCTTGGTTAGGGACCTAAATGCAAATAACCTAAACGCAATAAATAAATTACTGGAGGCAGGCATAAATTATGAAGATCTTCAAGGGCTCATTCACAATTTCATCCCTTTATGCTTTGACAATCTTGAATAGAAGCTGATCGTCTGATCATGGTTGTCTGTTGAAGCCACGTCGTTAGCCTGTAATCTTTGGAAAGAAGAACAATTCTTCCCCAATTTGGAGAAAAATGAAGGGTGATGGCAGACCCGACGATCTCTTCCTCGACTCTCTGGCAGCGGCGAGTGATGACGAACTGTTGCTGCTATAACATGGCCCAAAAGGGGTTCTCCCTCCTTTCGAGCGCACCTACTGTGAGAGAGAAGAAAGAAGATGATTTGCGTCATAGAGGTAGCTCGCTGTAGGATTTCATCTCTCAACACTGGTTGTTCTTGGATATCTTAAATCGATGATGAAGATTGATACTTTAGATTATAGAATGACCCTCCAAATGCCTTGATTGTCTGCAAAGATGTGTACTTTGCTCGATTATTATGAGAATCGTCTCAAATTTTGATAATGTTTTACATGTTCTAGATAGTTTTAGAAAAATAATTGTTCATATACCAATTTAAACGAATCAAAGTGAAATTGATCCTTAATGATATGTGAATCGGAAATGATGATGACAAAAGGATTCTAATGAAGTGATTAGCAAACCTAATTGGGATAGAAATATGATTAATTGCAAAGAAGAAATTAAGGGTGTTCACCTAGGGTTAGCAGAGTTTATGACTCTGTAGTGCACGAAATCTTGGGGTCAAAAAAATAAATGAAGGTAAACAATAGTCATGTGGTCGTTGTTTTCCCCAAAATCCCGTGACAAACGAAAAATATATATATTTTTTTAATTTTTGCTACTTATTAACCTATATAGTGGACATGGTTGAACTCAGGGAGGCTACAAATCCCGAGGGTTATTCAATTAATCAGAAACTAATTAAGAGAAAACATGAATCTCAAAGGAAAACTATCCTTGGTTTTTGTGATTTTTTTTATTTTTTTAATTTTCAAAGATTTTCAAATTTTTAGTGATTTTGGTTTTGCAATTTTTTTATTTCAAAAATAACGAACAATATGAACAAGGTCAAAAAATACGCACGCCAACTTTTTTTGTAATTTTCAATTATACCAAAAAATACTCAGAAAAATCTAAAGAAAATATTTTTGTGTTTTAAAAGTTTTGAAATATTTTTGAGATTTTTTGTGGAATTTTCAGATGTTTTTGTATTTTTCTAAAATCAAACAATGAGAAAATAAGAAAATGTGCACAACCTGGAGTAATTTGCAACTTAAAAATATTTTAACCAGCCCAAAACTCCTGACAATTATTTTTATGACAAACTACATGCAAATATCTACAAACAGGAACTGAAATCACATTTTTTGGATTTTTGTAGAACATTTTATGAGTTTTATAATTTTTTAATGTTTTTATTTTTTTGGGTTTTATAAAAAAATAATGCGTGAAAATTGGTCAGAAATAAAAAGACAATGAAATAAAGCTATCCTAATTTTTTTGGAATTTTTAGAGTTATTTTTAAATTTTTATGAATTTTTGAATTTCAAACAAGGAAACATGACATGTTTTTGATTTTTTAATATATCAAACAATAATAAAATGCAATGAAAAATTTATGCAATGTTAAGGCACACAGCATGAGCATACATGAATTTTCGTAAAATTTTTTCGACTCATAAAAATATTTATTTCAGTAAAATAGATCAAACAAATCAAGGTCTGGATAGTCAGGGACTTAAATGTAAATTCTCAAAGTTTTAGCACCAGAAATTAACAAAAATAAAAGATAAAATAAGACTCATAACTTACCCAGTATATCACGTGCAGTGCATGTGCTTTGGAGGCTGACGGGGGCTTCTTTGTAATTTGCGAGACTTTCAATGAGTTGTGTAAAATCTTTCCAATTTTTAATTGAAGAAGCCATAGGGCTTCTTTTCTTTCTTCGTTCACAAGGCAACAATAGGGACACAGGGGGGTCGTCGTGGACGTGGACGCACGACACCGCACCACGTGACGTGGCTGGAGGCGGGCGGATCGGCCGGAGGCGGGTGGTCTTCAACGGCGGGGCGGCGATGGCGCACAAAGTCGGCGAGGTACGCGGTGGGGCTCCGCACAACAGGAGGGCAGTTGGCAAAGGTTGCGGTCAAGGGCGGAGGTGGGGCCACTGTTGGGCACCCGCGCTGGAGAACGGAGGGCGACGCGTGACCGGCGCAGAGGGGCGACGCGAGTCCGCCACAGCTGGAGGGTTGGTGATGGGTCGCGCGCTGCGCGTTGGCGGCAGGTTGGAGCAGGTCTGTACGGAGGGGCGGCCGGGTTCTCTAAGCAGAGGAGGAAGACACGAGGCCGCAGGTTGACGTGGTCCGACGGGATGCGCCGCCCTCGCGCGGCGGCGATTGACGAGTCTGGAGGTGGTGGGTGGCCGAGGGGTCAGCGGAGATCCTATCGCTGTTGATTTGATTTTTTTTATTTTTTATTTTTATTATTTGTGTTGTAAATAGTAAAGGAAAAAAACCTTTTTTATTTTTTTTTGTAAATCCGAAAATATAAAAAAATAGAAAATAAAAAAAGTTTTTATATTGTTTTTTTATTTTGATTCTCCTGCAAAACAAAGGTTAGAGACGAAAAAGAAACAAATGTTTTTTTATTTATTTACACATCGGAAAAATGAACGAGGATCCGACGAAAGGGGAAGGATCGAATCTGACTCTCTGACCATCATGCGTGGTCGGAGTTGATAGATTGTGGAAGGTAGAATAGAACGTGTGAAGATCGAGAAATGAGATGAAAATTTGGAATCGGAGATGGATAAAAATCGTGATGAATTTTTTTAGATCTAGAGAAATAAAAATGACGATGGAAATAAAAAATGCGACAAAATAAACTACGATTAAACTAAGATAAAAATAAGGAAAATGTGGATCTCACCTTAGGAGTAGAAAAAGGACCTGATCGCCTCGACAAGGCCGACTCCCTGTCATTGGACGGCTCGTAGGCTAGGCACAATTCTCAACGAAATTTTCTCTCGGAGATCGGGCTCCTCTCTAAAGATTGATCAAGTTGGAATGAAGAAGAAGGAGCCATATAAATAGAGAAGATAGAAATGAATTTTGAATTTTTGATTTTTTGAGTTTTTGGTGGAAGAGATAAGAGATGAAATTTAAAATGAATTTTTCAATTTTTTGGTGGAAAGGATAAGAGATGATAAGAGACAAAATAAAAGAGATAAAACCATGTACAAAATTATCTAATTTATTTTTTTTATTTTCGTCACTTTATTAATTTGAATTAAAAAATGTTATTTTTTTTATTTTTTTTATGAAGGTTAATTAAAAATAGCAACTATATACATATGTTATATACATATATGGCATTATATACAAAATGACGAAATTAGCCTTTTTTATTTTTAAAGAATTTTATTTTATTTTTTTATTTTAAAAATTTCTAATAATATTTACAAATATATAAAAAATACAATATTTACAAAATACATGGGAAAAATTGCACAAACTACCCCAGAAAACTGACTTTTTAACCGTAACTCCAAAAATTATGAAAATACAACCATTTTGAAGATAATTTAATTTAGAATGCAATGGAAGTGTTATTGGTTCAATTTGAGTTCATATGGAGCCGGAATTGGTCTTTCAGTTAGTGCTTAGTGGCTTTTTCCAAGTGTGGCTACTTTTATTCTGTACATGATTTAATTGTGCAATCATTTTTATTAATTAGAACACATTTTTATTTACAACTTTGGTTTTGAAAGTTATTCAATTTGAGGTCAATTAATGCACAAATAAATTAGTGTCAGTTTTACACATATATACATGAAATAAGTGAGACGTATTTACAACAACACACACATTTTTTTTTGGATTTTCTGCTTAAGGACCCTATCTCCCCCTACTTTATTCCTGGTCATCAGGTCTAGTCTTGACCTTCTCTCGGGGTTCGGGTAAGCCTATATACAGTGTTCCTTTTTTATTTTATTTTCTTTATTTTTATTTATTTATTTATTTTAGGTTAAAATTAGTAAGAAATGTACAATATTTACACACAGATGCAAGTTAGTAAGAATATGGAGTTAGTGTTTTATGCAGGTGTTTTATAAGAGATTTTAAGCTAAAATAAATGAATAAAGATGACAAATCGCATATTCATCAGACTCTGCAACCTTCGCTCGACGGGGTGGCTTTCTCGGAGCTGCACACATGTGAGGGTGGCGATGCAAGGCCGACGGAGGCCTTGGAACTCTCCACCGGTGTTTCTCTTCCACACGTAGCGATTAGCCTCCTTGTCTGTCACCCAAGGTGGCTATCACTGAGCGAAGAAAGAGGAGATCTGATCAGTTTATTATGATTATAGAGAAAGTTGGTTTTAATGGTCGACTTTAGATCAATAAATAGGGTAATCAATGGAGGTTAGGGGATGATCTAATAGTGGTAGAGAGTCTTGGTTGTTAGGATAACAAGATCAAGTGTTTAGATGGCAATTAGGCGAAAAAATGTGACAAGAATAAAATGGTGAAGGTAGCCAGTTGCAACAACTTCAGCCAACTGATTCTTAAAGAAGATGGACTAGGTGTTGAACTTGGTTGGCTTAAATTTGTACAATTAATAATAAATATTAAATGACATTACTGATATTAGGTATAAAATAGAAAATGTAAATAATTAAATATATAAATTTATTATATAATTTATATTTATAAATAATAAATATTTGATGAGGTATTAATATAATTTAATAAATATATAATATACTTAATAAATAGGATTTTGATTTTTATTTAATACTTTAATAAATAATATTTCATTTTTATATTTATGAATTAGTAGAATAATAAATATGAGTTGTATGATTTTTTTATGGATACTATTAAATTAATTTATATATATTAATAAATATAGGAATATAATCTACAGTTTAATTTCATCTATAAATTAGGATTTTTGATTTATTTAAAATATTAAGTAGTGTCTAAAAATTATAAAATAATTTATAATTCAATTATAAAATCAAGAAAATAATTAAAAATTATAAATCACTAAAACCATAAATAGTGTGCTCTGAAAAAAAAAAATAAATAGCTCTGGAACCCAGTTATCATTAGATCCTAAAATAGACCGTTTGCAAACAGGCTCCGATTTTAATGAAGTCACCTTCATTAATAAAGAATATTATTTTTTGAAATTTAAAGGTGACTAGGGTGAAACTGGAGTTCGTATGAGAAATTTATGATGTTCAGAATTTGAGAAATTGATAATTTGAAAGTTGGATTTATTTGCATATATACAAGATAAATATTTCTATACATTTTTAGAAATAAATAGGAGAAGAGTTTGATGAATAATATGTATAAATGAATTAATTAAAAATCTTCGAAGTTTTAGTATTTATTTGATAATTAATGAATTATGTTCAATGTTACATGATTCTTTTTGTGGTTTTCTTCCTTGTCTCCCCCGTGCTTATTTGTTTCTCGGCCAATCCATGCTTACTAGATCTCAGGGGTTAGATTATATAAATATATCTTTCAGCTATATTTATATTCTATAAGTCATATTGTTCATATATACACATTTACAATCCTCCTATTTTTATATGCTTACTTTTTATTCTTTTATTTATTTACATGATTTTAGTGCATAAAGATGCATTTTTATTTATGAATATAATTTTGTTTAGGAATAGAATTTAGTGAATATTTACATGTATTTGTTAAGGGTTTTAAGACAAAATGCAGAAAGAGGGTTAATGAATCATGGATCATCAACAAGATCCTGCCCGACAGGCTGGCATGGGGGAGCGTCCATCTTACCAGCGTCCTACATTCCACAACACTGCTTTCACTCATGCACCCCTTCCTACATAGTCAAGCCCCAGAGCCTACTACTATTAACAACCGAGGTAGTCGCACTAGTTGCTCGAGGCAACAGAGTTTAAAAAATTTTCATGCGATGAAACCACATGATCCAAGAACATTTCTCGGATCATTTCATTTAAACCACAAACAAGAATTAGGGTTACCTCTTGAAGCGTGGTTACGATTGAGTCTCTAAACGAAGAGACCTCCTGTCTCAAGTCCGATCTGATGGAGGAGACGCTTGCGAGCGTGTTGATGAAACACGTGCTCCTCGCAATCCATGTTGATGATCCTAGTGGCGAATCTCTTGATCTCACATACGAGATCCGACGTCTTCTTCACGAGTGAGGCGCACCGAAGGAGATAGAAATCCACGAGCAAATGATCCGGCAACATAACGACAATGCTGCGGGGATGGAGACTCTTTCTAGGGCATCCATGGTGGATGACCATATGAGAGAGAGAGATGGCATGTAGAGAATGAGAGAGAGAGAGAGAAGTTGTTGTTCACAACTTGTGTGTTGTGTTGTTGTAACCAAGAAGAGCAAGTGGTGCCTCTCCTTTTATAATATTTTGAGATCCATGGATCTCAATCTATGGACAACACAAATCCAATGGCTTACAATAATGTGTGTTTCTTTTAATGACCAAGATTCTGTTGGTAAAAACCAACAACATTTAATTTAATTTATATTAAATATATATTGATAAATCAATATGATTTAATCCCAAATTAAATCAATCAAGCATGGGGATTATGGAATGAATATTGTATCCTTCCATAATATGGGATTTGGTGGCAATCTCATGTAATCTCATGAGATCTCATGAGATTACATTATTCCATAAAAATCTCCAAGATTTACAACAACACTTGTTGTAAATTATTCTACAAAAATAATTCATAATTATTTTGTGAATATTGCAATCTTGCCATTGGAAAATTGTAAATTACATTCACAACCCAAAATAAAATGTGAATTATATTTTTAATTAATTCTCCAATGTGAATCCAATTCACATCAACATTTAATTAACAAATGTAAGTTACAAATAACTCTCACTTATATATCATAAATCACATTTATAATATATATGATTAATATGGATTGTACTATCCACATTATTCATATCCATGATAATTAAATCAATTTAATCATTTTGGATCCTATTCTCATGTGCCCAAATAATATGAATCACATTCACATTATTCACATCTTTGATAATCAAACCACATTTAATTATCTAAGATAACTCTCTTTATAATATGAATCAAATTCATATTATTCTTGATAATTAAATCACATTTAATTATCCAAGATAACTCTCCTTATAATATGAATCAAATTCATATTATTCATGATTATTAAATCACATTTAATTATCCATTTTCTCAATGCTCAGATACATATATCAACAATGAAATTATCCTGAACTCTTTCAAGGATAATGCACTTTCTCCGCAGATACTTGGAGATAAGGACATGGCGATTGTATTGTTCCACATATAGTGACTTGGATATTGAGATCACATCTCAAATCTAGATCCTACGTACCTCTCATAGATGCTTGATTAAATCAAGACCGCAAATCTAATCTTCTCATTGCATCTGAATCACATTCAGATTAATGTCCAACATTTGGATCAAGATCAGGTTACTTCTCTACCGAGAGGAGTCACTAAAATCCAGACCCGTTTCATCACTCCCTAGGAATGGAAGCGTCATGGTTATACAATCGTTTATGATCACATCACCCTCAGGTATTCCTAATACATGTACATCCTGCATACTGGAAGACCCAGATCTAACCTGAAGTATAAGATCAATTTTACACTATCTACTTCAGTATTTTATCATTAAGTTTCTCAATTGACTATTGGGAGTTGGTATCGATCATATACTTTCCAAAAGCATATATCATACCCAGGTGTTGATCATATTTTTTTTCCAAAAGTATATATCAAACCTACAAATTCAATCAAGCTTCCAAAGCGAGATGGCCTGCATGGAATTTGATTCTCCCCAATATCTCATGAGTGAGCTCATGTGTTCCGATCCAAGAAACGAACCTGTATGATCCCTTTGAGAATCGTATACTCATATGACCATGCATGCACACCAGCGCGTTGGTGTATAGACCTTGATTAGGTCATCAACCTATTAGTCTGCCAAATGTATGTACTCATACATATAGTAACACATCTGTTTTCGATCAGAGGATGCGTGCCTATATCGTGACAGTATACAACATCGGACTTTGGTTATCTCGATCTCGTTAAGTCAACTCTTTGACTTAACTTATCTAACACCTCCAAATCTCTATTCCTATGCAGAGGACCTACATCAAGAGGTCGGTTAGATATCAACCTAAATTAGAAAGGATTGCCATCTCCTACTCAGACTGGAGATCATCTCTCAACAATCATTTGACGGTGCTTGATGAGTCCTCAATCTAACTCTTTAGATGTTCATCCAAGCACCAGTCTCTATGATTCAATAATTGAATCAACAGTTGTATGATTATCAAGATGGCCATGGTACATAACCCTAATTGTACTAAGGGACCTATTATGCAAATTAGTATCTTCATTCCAGATCAGGGAATGATATTAGTAATAACATTTATTACATAATGGCTCGCCATAGGCTCGCATGTCCAATAGAAGGGATGCTCAAGAATGATATGAGATTCTCTCTAATGATTGGGGATTTCCATATCAAGGATAATAAAGTCCACATTGTAGTCTTGTCCATCAATTTAGGTCTCTTCATTGACTTGTCAGCAAATTGGAGTAGTGCTCTTGATTTGTGAAGTGCTCCTTACTCCAAGTTCTCATATAATGTTAAGGTCAGAAGGTTGATTGAAGAATTGTTATCTAGGAGAGTGCGTTGAAATGCAATGTCATCAATATGACTCTCCACATAATGAGCACCCATATCTCTCTTCCTCCTTAGTAGTTGTTGATTCTTGAGAAAATAAATAATGGCTACTGATAAGATGTGAGTCTTGACAAAATGGTCTGGTTTCTTCCTACTAACCTTTTTAGGTGTGCATCGCACCATAAGGTACTTCTGGAATGTAGGGTTGTTAGCCACATGCTCGTCAAATGGCACCTTAACCATGATATTGTCTTTACAAAATTGTGTCATTTCAGGGTCACCATTTTGAATCTTTTTCATGATGTCTTTCCTATTGTAAGAGCAGGGGGAGAGGAATTGACGGTAAGTAAACAAAAGACAAAGAATCTGCATCTTAAATAGAAACATCATCTTGGCATTAATTGAAATAGAATTCTTCATGCATGAATCTTTTAAATACAACTTGAAATCAAAATTTAAGATGTCTACTACATGTTGGTGGATAGATGCTGAAGGTATATCCTTCTCAATCGGAGATACAAGGTCCTTCGTAGACTCCAAGGTATCACCCTGTTGCTACTGTTGTACTCATGTCCTCCTCCTCCTCTATGTCCCCTAAGTATATCTCCTCATTCTTTTCTTAAGGGACTGTTGAACATGATGCCTCTCCTACTCATCCTTCAAAAACCCCTCAGGTCGAGCTCTAAAGGTGACCCTCTCCATGTCTCTTCCCCGATTAGGTATAGCTACAATCTTTTCACTCCTGAGTGACATATTGTTAACATAATCACAAGAAAGAATCTCATGTTCGGATCTAAAAGCGTCTAGGTAGTATACCTGACCAAACTGCTATTGTGAATGGGATCTATTCATGCTATTGGGGTTAGCCTAAACCTGGGTGGGAATGGAGGTCGAAGGTGCCAACTTTTCTTCTTACCATCGAGACAGGCGGTTGATGTCCACCCCCATCTCTAGAATCTCGTTCTAGTAGGAACTGATAAATACATGTTTTATCTACTTTATATGCAAATCTTAGTAAACTATCCTTAATAAATAATCAAATAAACACTCTAAATTAACTTAATTAACCTTAGTAATTATGCAATAATTTAGGGTTAAAATCTGTGTATAAATAAATCCTAATATTTTAGCCAATGTGTGCTTATTATTTATGTATAAAAAATAATTATTTTGATTTAACTCTTTCTCATTTATATTCTTTGAATTATTTATTAATTTGGCATAAAGAATTAAAAACAAAAATAATATAAAAGTAAAATAAAACAAGAGGTTTTGACCATGTATATATTGTATATAATTTCTCTTTAACATATTTTATTTCACCTTTCCAAACTTAAAAATCCATGAAAATAGAATAATTATATATTCTATAAATATATTAATAAAAATTAAAATCTTATTAAAAACTAAAAAATAATAAAATATAAAAATGTAGGGTATGAATAGGTAATTAATACCTATACAAAAAGTATTTTGTACAAATGATTTTTTGCTTTTGTTGTCCTTCATGAAAGTTGTAGATCACATCAAGATCAACAACTTTGTTGTTGACCAATTTTTTTTACCCTTCCTTCTATTTATTCTCTTATTTGCTTTGATTCTTCTCCTTTGTCAACTCCTTAGTCAACACTCCATGCCACATGGCTCTCACCCATTCATCCACCTTACTGCCAGGTCAAACCGTCCCCTTGACCCATTCAATGATTTTTATCCGCTTTCACTACCTATATCGATCATTAAATCGATTTCGATCCAACGGCTGATATCATCCCAACCTCACTCCTTTTCCATGCACTTGCACCTCATGTGTGTTGCGCATGCGCCTGACCACATCCCTGTTGTTGGATCATGATCGATTCAATGACAGCTGTTCCTCGGCCCCTTCCTCCAGACCATCATTGAACCCTACATCTCTTCCATTACTCCGTTTGACCTCCATCACCTTCCTCCTCCTCTCCACCTCACTATTGATTCACCTAAGACCTAACCAAAACCCTAGCCACTCCCTCAGTCTTTACCCATCGAACCTCCCTTAGATTCGATCATTCCTCCATCTCCCCTTTTGCATGTAACCCCTTCCTCATCCATTATGACAACTTGCATGTTAGCCTTCATTCTATCGGCCACTAGCTCCGGTTGTTACCTTCCGCCTCCTATAAAACCTCTAGGCATTCTTGAGGACATCCACCATTTTCTCGAACCAAATCTCTAGATCCATGCCCTTAGGAGGTGACAACTCCTAGGATATTTGTTGAGCAACCACAAGCACGAGGTTGGCGAGATCCAAGGAGCTGTTGTTCCTTGTTGCAGCAAGTCCAACGAGTTGCTGAGCTTGGATTCTCTTATCATCAGAATCCTTGAGTGAAGACTCTAGGAGCTTTCGCTCCCCAATTTTTGGTGATCCACTCCACCCTCCCTCGACCCACTTCACCTCCAGGTACCCTTACCTTCTCGCCGATTCTTCTTTTGTTTTGATTTTTCTATTACACACACACACACACACACACCAAACCCATCATCTGTACAAACCCAACTTCCTCCAATGATTTCTCCATCCTTCTTCCCTCTCCCGTTCACGACCTTTCTTCCAGATCCTCCCTCACCTCTGGCCTAGCTAAGAACAAAGAGCGAGCTCATTGCGCTTGCTATAGAAAGAGTCCCATTCCCCTTTTCTTGTTCTGATAACCTTCTGCAGGTCCTAATCTTTGGGAACTTCATCGAGAGCCCCCAACCTTGAGTTTCATCACCACCGATGCTCTCCAACTAGTAGAATCCAGAGTTCCCATCCTTAGTCGATCACCGCAACAACAATAGCTTCAGCGATCACCATTCCTCCACCTTGAGCAGAACTCGA
Organism: Ottelia alismoides; assembly: GCA_037367405.1. Taxonomy (NCBI): domain Eukaryota; kingdom Viridiplantae; phylum Streptophyta; class Magnoliopsida; order Alismatales; family Hydrocharitaceae; genus Ottelia; species Ottelia alismoides. Next base: position 117,943 of record JAZKJV010007323.1, read on the forward strand.
CCAACCATGACTCTCCTCTCTTCCATGCTCTTTGGTCGAGATGAGGATCTCCCTAGCTACAAGCATCATTGGATCAAGTTGATCCTATAATTCTTGACTGACTCCCTTCGAGCCATCTGAATGGGACCATAAAGTTGCCACTACCGTCAGATCCCCCCACACGAGCCTCCCAATCTCGGACGGTCTTGAGAGAATAATAGCGTAACATGAGGAGGTATCTGACCGAAGCTCTAGCCAAGCCTTGCCACCTAATGTACCTTATACGTAGTTAGGAGCTATTTACTGCGGGCCCCCAGTGTCTCCTGTTATCATAGAGAAGTCCACCACGTGCTTTATGCACATGAGGTGGGTATTTTATGCCTGCAACCCTTCTGCCTATCAGAAATTACGTTGATACCCCTCCTAATGCCAAATTACAAAAAAGACCCACTGACTTTGAATAATTACTGATAAGCCCTCTTAGGGAGCATTTTGAAATAAAAATTTTATTTTTATTATCATTTAGTCCTTAAAACTTGTTTTCATCATAACTCTCCCATCTTTTATCGAAATTTGGTGTATTTTATGTCATTTTAAAGTTTGTTAAATTCTCTTTGCTTTTATATTGTAATAGATCGAAAGCTTTCTAATGTCAATTATTGTTTTATTATGTTAATATGTGCTGGCCTTATTTAACTTATTTCAACATTTTTATTTTGAGAAAATTGATCTAATATCTAGGGATTAAATGGAGGAGTCTTAACTAATTATATCCTTGATATTTAATGATTTGAATATTATTCTTAGGAAGTTGATGTGCATGGAATTTGTAGATCTAATTTTAAAAGAATAATTTGGATGAGGTGCAAGATTTGATTCTTGAATATGCAAAAAAAGATTTTGTAAATAAATATTCTTTGAAACTTCTCTGAGATTTATGAATCAATAATTTGAGAATTTTATCGATCTTTTAAGTTGAGGTTCATAGAAAGATATATTAAAAAAACATTGTTAGCCATGTGAGCCCAAGGAGAACCATTTCCTACAATAAATGGTATTGTAATGGTTTATTTATCAATAAAAGTAATTGGTTTATTTCACTCCTTCTCTGAGTTTAAATGAATGCACTGTAAGGCCCCTTACTACAATTAGGGTTATGTACCATGGCCTTCTTGATGATCATACAACTGTTGATTCAATTGTTGAACCATAGAGGCTGGTGCTTGGACGAATATTTAAAGAGTTAGATTGGGGACTCCTCAAGCACCCCCAAATGATGATGAAGAGATGATCTCCATACTGAGTAGGAGATGGCAATCCTTTCTTTTTTGGTTGATATATGATCGACCTCTTGATGTAGGTCCTCTACACAGGAATAAAGAGTCGGAGGTGTTAGATTAGTTAGGTCAAAGAGTTGACTTAACGAGATATAGATAACCAAGTCCTATATTATATGTTATAGCAATATAGGCATGCATCCTTTGACCGCAGCCAAATGTATTGTTATATGTCTAAGTATGTACATTTGGCAGACTGATAGGTTGATGGCCTAATAAAGGTCTATACACCAGCGAGTTGATGTGCATACAAGGGCATATAAGTAATACAATCTCTCAAAGGGATCATATAGATTCACTAGTGAATCAGAAGACATGAGCTAACTGATGAGGTATTGTGATCGATCAAATTACATAAATGGTCATCTTGTTTCGGAAGCATGATAAGTATTTGTAGGTATTGTATATGCTTTTGGAAAGCATACGATCGATACCAACTCCAAATGACTGCATGAGAAACTTAATGTTAAAAACCCTAAATATGACAATGTAAATTGATCTATATCTTTGGGTTTATTCTAGGTCTTCCAGTATGCAGGATGTACATGTATTTGAAAAACCTGAGGGTGATGCGATCGTAAATGACTGTATAACCGTGATGCTTCCATTCTGAGGGAGTGATGAAATATGTCTGTATTTTAGTGACTCCTCTCAGTAGAGAAGTAATCTAATCTTGGTCCAAATGTTGGACATTGGTCTGAATGTGATTTAGATGCAATTATAAGACTAGATTTACAGTCTTGATTTAATCAAGCATCTAAGAGAGGTCCCTGAGATCTGGATTTGAGATGTGATCTCAATATGCACGTCACTATACGTGGAACGTACAATCGCCCTGTCCTTATGTCCAAATATCCACAGAAAAAGCATATTATTCTTGAAAGCGTTCAAGAAGAATTCCATTGTTAAATTATATCCATGATTTAAGAAATAGATAATTAAATGTTAATTTATTACCATGAATAATGTGAATTTGATTCATATTATTTTAACGCATGAGAATAATGATCCAAGATAATTAAATATGATTTAATTATTATGGATATGAATAATGTGGATAGCACTATCCATAATATTCACATATATTATAAATATGATTTATAATATATAAGAGAGAGCTATTTGTAAATAACATTTAAAATTTAAATGCTGATGTGAATTGGATTCACATTGGACAAGTAATTGAAATGTAGTTTACTTTTTATTTTGGGTTGTGAATGTGATTCACAAATTCCCTATGGCATGATTGTAATGTTCATAAAATAATTACGAATTATTTACATGAATAAATTTACAAAAAATGTTGTTGCAAATTATGGAGATATTCATGGAATACAAGATTCCATGAAATAGGAAAGATGGAGCCACCTTCCATGTGGAGAGAGTGGATGACCACAACTCCTTATGGGAATTGGTGGCGATCCACTCTCCTTGTGGAAGGAAGCTTGCCTCCTTCCTATTCTCTAAGGTGGATTGGTTTAATTGAAATTCATTTATATTGATTATTATTCAATATATATTTAATTTAATTAAATCAATTTTTATTTTGTTTTTATAACAAAATCATGACCACTGAAAGAAACACAAATCAATGTGAACCATTGGATTCATGTTGTATATGCATTGAGTCCCATAGAATCCCAAAATATTATATAAGGAGAGAAAACACTAGCTCTTATTTAAAACACACAACATAAAAAATGAAAGTGCTCTCCCTCTTATCACATGTCATCTCTCTCTCTCCAAGTGGACATCCACTTGGAAACCCTAGAGAGAGCGTTGTCGTCGCTACGCCGTTGTGTTGCCGCCTCGACTACTCGTGGATCTCCGTTTCCTTCATTGTGCCTCGCTCGTGAAGAAGACGTTGGATCTTGTGAGATGAGATCAGGAGATTCATTGCTTGGATTAACACGTTGGATTGTGAGAAGCACTCGGTTCATCCCTACTCTCACAAGCATATCTTAAGTCGGATAAGACTTGAGATAAGAGGTCTCTTACCCACGGCGAGCCAATATGCAATACATGTTATTGCGAATATCATTCCCTGATCTGAAATGAAGAATATATAACTTGCTTAATAGGTCCCTTGGTACAATTAAGGTTATGTACCATGGCCATCTTGATGATCATACATCTATTGATTCAAATATTGAATCATAGAGGCTAGTGCTTGGATGAACATCTAAAGAGTTAGATTGAGGACTCATCAAGCACCGTCAAATGATTGTTAAGAGATGATCTCCAGCTTGAGTAGGAGATGACAATCTTTTCTCATTTAGGCTGATATCTGACCGACTTCTTGATGCAGGTCCTCTGCATGAGAATAGATATTCGAAGGTGTTAGATTAGTTAGATCCAAGAGTTGACTTAACGAGATCGAGATAACTGAAGTCCTATGACGTATGCTGTCACGATATAGGCACACATCCTCTGACCAGAGACAGATGTGTTACTATATGTCTGAGTATGTACATTTGGAAGACCAATAGGTTGATGACCTAATCAAGGTCTATACACCGGCGCGCTGGTGTGCATACAAGGGCATATGAGTAATACGATCTCTCAAAGGGATCATATAGGTTCGATTACTGAACCGTAAGACATTATCTCACTCATGAGATATTGGGAAGAATCAAATTCCGTGCACGGTCATCTCGCTTTGGAAGCTTGACTGAATTTGTAGGTTTGATATATACTTTTGGAAAGTACATGATCAACACCTGGGTATGATATATTCTTTTGGAAAGTATATGATCTATACCAACTCCCAACAGTCAAATGAGAAACTTAATGATAAAACTCTGAAGTAAACAGTGTAAAATTGATCTTATACTTCAGGTTTATTCTGAGTCTTCCAGTATACAGGATGTACATGTATTGGGAATACCTGAGGGTGATGTGATCATAAACGGTTGCATAACCATGATGCTTCCATTCCTAGGGAGTGATGAAGCGGGTCTGGATTTTAGTGACCCCTCTTAGTCGAGAAGTAATCTGATCTTGGTCCAGATGTTGGACATTAATCTGAATGTGATTCAGATTCAATGAGAAGACTAGATTTGCGGCCTCGATTTAATCAAGCATCTATGGAAGGCCTGAGATCTGGATTTGAGATGTGATCTCAATATCCAAGTTACTATATGTGGAATAATACAATCGCCCCATCCTTATCTCCAAGTATTCGCGGAGAAAGCACATTATCCTTAAAAGAGTTCAGGATAATTTCATTGTTGATATAAGTATCCGAGCATTGACAAAATGGATAATTAAATGTGATTCAATTATCATGAATAATATGAATTTGATTCATATTATAAGGAGAGTTACCTTAAATAATTAAATGTAATTTAATTATCAAAGATGTAAATAATATGAATTTGATTCATATTATTTGGGCACATGAGAATAGAGATCCAAGATGATTAAATGTGATTTAATTATCATGGATATGAATAATGTGAATAGCACTATCCATATTAATCATGTATATTATAAATGTGATTTATAATATATAAGAGAGAGCAATTTGTAATTTACATTTGTTAATTAAATGTTGATGTGAATTGGATTCACATCAGATAATTAATTGAAAATGTAATTGACTTTTTATTTTGGGATGGGAATGTGATTCATAATTTTCCAATGTCAAGATTGCAATATTCACAAAATAATTATGATTTATCTTTGTTGAATAATTTACAACAAGTGTTGTTGTAAATCTTGGAGATTTCCATGGAATAATGTAATCTCATGAGATATCATGAGATTACATGAGATTGCCACCAAATCCCATATTATGGAAGGAGGCAATCTTCATTCCACAATATCTGTGCTTGATTGATTTAATTTGGGATTAAATCATATTGATTTATCAATATAATTTTAATATAAATTAATTTAATTATTGTTGGTTTTTAACAACACAAATCTTAGCCATTAAAGAAACACAAATCAAAGAGAGCCATTGGATTTGTGTTGCCCATGGATTAAGATCCATGGATCCCAAAATATTATAAGTAGAAGGGCACCCTTGCTCTTCATATGATAATGAGAACATAAGTCTCTCGTTCTCTCTCTCTCTCTCTACACATTTACTCTCTCTTTCTCTCTCCCTCTCATATGGCTGTCCACCATGGATGCCCGATCACTGCAGCATCGTCGTTATGCTACCCGATCGTTTCCTCGTGGATCTCCGTCTCCTTTGGTGCGTCTCGCTCGTGAAGAAGACGCCAGATCTCGTGTGTCGAGATTAGGAGATTTGTCGCTTGGATCATCAACATGGATTGTGAAAAACACGTGTTTCATCAATACGCTCGCAAGCGTCTCCTCCGTCAGATCGGACTTGAGACAGGAGGTCTCTTCGTTTAGAGACTCGATCACAACCACGCTTCAAGAGGTAATCCTATTACTTATTTGTGGTAGATGAAACGATCCGAGAAGTGTTCTTGGATCATGTGGTTTCGTCACATAAAAAATTTTAAATTCCGCTGCATCGAGCAACTAGTGCGTCTAGTTGCTCCCGATCGCATACAATGCGATCCTCACGCTTCCGTGATGCGCTTAAGGATCTGTCCATATCCTTAAAGTGGTATAAGAGCCTTAGGTCGAAGGTTTCGGATACGATCCGTAAAACTAAGCCGACTTGGGTTTGTTAGGGTTGCGAAAGTTTTATAGCATTTTATTTTCCCATATCTGTTTTGTAATTATTTTAGGCCCTGTTTGAATTGTTGAAACATAAAATAAATATTGGATTTTGTTCCCCATTAAATAAGGAAACCTTAGGATCTGAGTTTGCTGCTTTCGAATCCGTTTGCTTAAGTTATGATCAAATTAGTGAACATGTATCCACTATTTCGGGGACTGCGAATCTTACGTAATTAAAGAGTTCATTACTGGTTAGAAACGTCTTGAAATTCATGAAAATTACTTAGGTTCTGTTGTAAATTAAATTAGGAAACTTTTGAAACTTACTTTCCTTAATTTTGATTTAAATTGATTGAGATATGCTAGTTTTAGTAAGTGAGGATCACTGCTGGAAATTACTTTCCTAATCAAGAACCTTGTGATTGTCATTTAATCAATTAGTGAAATTAAATGATTTAATTTCATGTAATAATTATGGATACATATTTCTAAAATATTTGATGATAATTATTTCCTTAAATAACATTATCTTAACCAATAATTGATTAGATATGATCTAGATCACAATTGGTTACATAATCTACTTTCCAACAAACAATGTTGCTTGAATAGGATTTGGGATTTGTTTAGATCTCATTATAATATTAATAAAAAATGTTTTGATTATTATTATATGGTATAATTTTGGTTGAAAAATCATTGATCATCTCAAGTACAAAGTGATCTATTTTGCATTATCCTTTCCCGAGGCGGATATGGTGTCTAGTCGGGGAGCGTTGGAGTAGCAGGTTGCACCGTGTGCGGTCTGTCCCACTCCCACTGGTACTGGCCATGACAATGGGTAGGGTTGGTATAATGCTTAAGAAATCATGATGTATTTCTAATTATGAAATTTCGAAATTATACATATTTGAGATAATACCAGAATTTAAGTAACAATAAAGAATGTTTGTTGGATATTATTGGATCATTAATTTTATATGATTAGATTAATTGAAATCCAGTTAAAACTAAAATACTATATTATTAATAGAGATGTTAATTCCCTTGGAAGAATTAATCATAATGAATATGATTCATGATGATTAATTAGAATTTGAATATGATATGGAGGATCACATAAGTGACATCCATGGTCTCCCGTCAAGGCGGAGGGTTCCGTTGCCAGGGATTGTATGTGGGAGACTCTTGTTCGAAGTGACAGCTCCTGTATGAAAGTGCATCTGGATCGGGCTCTTCGCTTCTCGAAAGTGTAAGGACGTATGCGTAGTGACCTCAATATCGGGTCCTCATATTATTGGGGCAATATTAGATTGCGCATAGCGAGTTGTATTCCTATTGACGGTTGGTTCAATTAATGACGGGTCAACATCACCTTAGGGGTGGTGGGCTCGGGTGTTAAAGACCTAATTGGGAGATGCAAGTTGGACTTGCAAGGCAAAATGTGTTCCCGCTTCTTTTTATCCGAGTTACAGGTTCTCATATTATTGGGATGTGACAAAGATAAGGAAGGAGATCCCAGATCTTGCTTGAGATATATTGGTAAGTATATCTCTTACATTGAAAGTGATTATGGGAATGAACTTTCAATGCTGACAAGGCAAGATAACTTTGATAAAAATTCCTAAATCAAAGTAATATATATATATATATATTTATGCAAATTTCTTATTTCAGATAATCCTCATTAAACCCACTCAATACTATACTCAATAATAACCAGTAAAATATCATGGATTGGATTCATGATCAAGATATTGTACTTGCAGTTGGATACATAATGTATGTGGTTGCAATGTGCAAGTTTCCTCATAATAATGAGGAATGACAATTAAATAGACAATAGGACTACAACCCTAGGGTTTGTATGTCTCTAGAGTCTTGATCTCTCATCGAATGTACTTTGGAAGTAACATGTTGATGATGATCGTAATTATCGAATAGTCCTTATAAAAATCTAATAAGATGTTTAGGCATACATATGCGCTCTCGACATTTAATCATGAGTGACATGGTTCTCTGCATCATGCAGAATGGTGGCTCTATAAGAGATGATGTATTCAAAAATATTTGAATACCTACCTGAACCGTTGTTCTAAGAGTTTAGATGGATGTAGATAGGATGAGTGTCATCATTCTAATGTCTATACTCTGGCCATTCACGAAGCTTCATAATATTCATATTGTATGAAATGAATGAAGCATGTACAAATGTTGAAATACTTTTATATTGAAATTTTTTGAAATCAGCATAAGAGATCCTTCGTCTCAAGCAATGGTTGTTTATAGATAAAGGGAGCAGTGGAAGCATGGGTTGGACCCAAGTAAGAAGGAAAGTCAAAGAGTTGACTGTGCTTCTGTGACTTCCATATGGCATCCAAATAGTTGGATGAATGCCAATATTGCAATAAGCTAATGTATTGATAGTGTGACTATCTTGTCTATCTAGGATCCTTAGAGAAGGATCCAGATGGTGCATCAGAATAATCTACATCTACATATTATCATTGAAATTGACTTTCTTATTTGATAAGATCAAAGTCTAATAATTGTATCTCATTCTTCTAATAACACTTGCAATTGGTTGCATATGTATTAGAAGACTATAAAATTTGATTTTAAGGTTTAATAGTCATCCACATAGATATTGATGCAATTGTTGCAACAATATCTATTGGATAGATGGACTTGTTATTTTCAGGTGGAGAGTCCTTAGTCTTAGAGAATATCTCTATGACCTAGATATTAGAATACACTCATTGTTTATTTCTAAATGTTGGAAATAAACATGAATTCTGTAATAGACCTGTCATGAAGAGTTATGATGGAGATATTTCAGATAGTAATGTAAAATCTTGTGGACTCCACTAAATTAGAAAATTAATGAATGGTTCATTAAGATCTCTATTACTGAAAATTAAACCTTTAAAGATCAATAGGAGGATGAAGATCATTTGACAATGATCTGGCATCATGTTTTGGACATATGTCTGTTGATGAGATCAATAGACAAGTAAGAGATGAAACTTTAGAATGTCTAAAATTTCAAAACTTGTATACTTGTGAATATTGTATTCAAAAGTAAAAATGTCCAATACACCCTTCCTTGGAATGGTGTAAGATGTCAAGGTATTCAAGATCTCATACATATGTATGTGAATCATCTATATCAGAATAAACATTATGGATATGTGATATCTATTGATGATTATTTGTGATATGAGATTTCTTCTCTTCACTTAGAAACCTTTTAAATGTTCAAAGATTTCACAATTTTGGTTTTGAACCAAAGTTTGAAGGAAGATGAAATGAATTTGATCTAACCTAGGTAGCTTGTACCTATTAGATGAATTCATGGAATACTTTATAGAGATATATTTTTATCTCACTCCTCCTAATAAACCTAAACTCAAGAGAGTTGTAGGGAGATACAATTAGATCATGTATGACATGATCAATGATGAACTTTAGCATAATTACCTATTAGTTTCTAGGTATATATGTAGTAGAGACTACAATGTATATCCTTAATAAGATTCCATGCAAATAAGCTGGAATTTAGCACCTGAGAGTGCTTCTTCGTTAGGATAATAAAGGATGGTATTGGATACCTACTTTATGACCTTGAGATTCTTAAAAGATTTCATATCTAGGAATGTGATTCTTAGATGATGAGACTCTTAAGAATCAAGATTAAAATGAAGTAAAGGAACTCATTTAATCTTGAGAAGATAATGAGACTCCTAAAATTGGAAACTAAAAGGATAATTAAAGATGAAACACTAATACCTCTTCAAATAAGTTTGAAGATGGATTCCATGTGTCAGTTGAATCTGACAATGATCTAACTTCATATGATGAAGCTTCTAAAGATCATGACATGGAAAGATGGATGTTAGCAATAAAGTCTAAAGTAGACTTCATATACAAGTGTTGTGCATGGACCCTCGAGGATCCGACTATATGGGTAAGACCCATAATGGTGTAAATGGATCTTCAATAGAAAGAGGAAACCTGATGAGAAGGTAGAGACCTTCAAAGCACGGTTCGTAGCCATGAGCTGCACACCGAAGAGAAGACATCGCTTGCGATGATACTTGCTCTTCAGTAACCATACTTGAACCAATCAGAATATTGCTGACTATAGCTACAGAACTTGACTATGACATCTTCATGATGTAAGTCAAGATTGCATTTCTCCATGAATACCTCTTTGGGGATATTCACATGAAGTAGCCCCAGGACTTCATAGTTGAGGAAAGTAAGGCGTGCAAGCTAAAGAAACTCCATCCATGGACTCAAATAAGCTTCTTATATTTGTAACATTATATCTAATGAATTCATAAATGTTATGATTTCAGATAGTATCTTGATGTACCATGTGAAGCTTAGTGGGAGTGCCATTGTGTTCATCGTGCTAAATGTAGATAATATCCTAATCATTTGAATGATATAAGGATAATAATAAGTATTTTATAGACTGGCTATTCCATACATTGAGATATGATCTCAAGGATACCTCTTAGATCTTAGTTCTGAAGATGTTCAGAAGCAAAGAGAAGAGGGTATTGGAACCGTCACATTAGTAGTACACCTTGGACATATTCCATTTTCTAGAAAATTCCAAGAAAAGCTTCCTTCCCTTAAGATGTGGTAGTGACCTATCTAAAGGGATAGTACCTCAAAGAGTTGAGGAAGTGAATGCTAGAACTGCTTGCACTTGTGCATCAGTTACGAGAAGTTGAGTGTATGCTAGATGTGTACAAGAGCCAGATGTCTGCCATGCAGTGGGAGTAGTAAACTGTTACTAATCCCACTATGGAGATAAAACACTTGATTACAGTAATAACAATATCTTCAAAAGATGATGAAACTTAGAGATAGTGATCTCAAAGTCTTATCTTCAAAAGTTTAAGACCTTGTAGATAGTTATCTATAAGGGTCTTAACTGTAGATACCTTAGGAGATAGAGATCTCCAGGAATAAAGGTATTCTGATAATGATTATGGGAATACTGGTTATAATAATTATTAAGATTTAGTGTCAAGGACACTATAACTAACAATATTGAGTATTGGTTGCATAAAGATGCAGCATTCACATAGGCTGCGAACACTGCTACTAGGGGATATGCAAGTGTCGTAAAAGGACTTGGCGTAGTCTCTCGGAACAGAGTGACTGATCAACTTACCTAGCTATTTTTCTAAATAGCCAATGATTGTCACATGAGTGCAAGTTTAAATGATTAGCCCATTAATGGCTCTTTAGGCTAGTGGGAGATCATTGGACATGCGATCCCACGACGAGCCAATATGCAAAAAATGTTATTGCGAATATCATTCCCTGATCTGAAATGAAGAATAGATAATTTGCATAATAGGTCCCTTAGTAAAATTAGAGTTATGTACCATGGCCATCTTGATGATCATACAACTGTTGATTCAAATATTGAATCATAGAGGCTGGTGCTTAGATGAACATCTAAAGAGTTAGATTGAGGACTCATCAAGCACCGTCAAATGATTATTAAGAGATGATCTCGAGCCTGAGTAGGAGATGACAATCCTTTCTCATTTAGGCTAATATCTGACCGACCTCTTGATGCAGGTCCTCTACATGGGAATATATATTCGGAGGTGTCAGATTAGTTAGGTCAAAGAGTTGACTTAACGAGATCGAGATAACCAAAGTCCTATGACATATGCTGTCACGATATAGGCACACATCCTTTGACCGCAGACAGATGTGTTACTATATGTCTGAGTATGTACATTTGGCAGACCAATAGGTTGATGACCTAATCAAGGTCTATACACCGATGCGCAGGTGTGTATACAAGGGCATGTGAGTAATACGATCTCTCAAAGGGATCATACATGTTCGGTAGTGAACCGTAAGACATGAGTTCACTCATGAGATCTTGGGAAGAATCAAATTCTGTGTACGATCGTCTCGCTTTGGAAGCTTGACTGAATTTGTAGGTTTGATATATACTTTTGAAAAGTATATGATCAACACCTTGGTATGATATTTGCTTTTGGAAAGTATATGATCGATACCAACTCCCAATAGTCAAATGAGAAACTTAATGATAAAACTCTGAAGTAGACAATGTAAAATTGATCTTATACTTTAGGTTTATTCTGAGTCTTCCAGTATGCTGGTTGTACAGGTATTGGGAATACCTGAGGGTGATGTAATCATAAACGGTGGCATAACCATGACGCTTCCATTCCTAGGGAGTGATGAAACGGGTCTGGATTTTAGTGACTCCTCTCAGTAGAGAAGTAATCTGATCTTGGTCCAAATGTTGGACATTGATCTGAATGTGATTCAGATTCAATGAGAAGACTAGATTTGCGGCCTTGATTTAATCAAGCATCTATGGGAGGCCCGAGATCTGGATTTGAGATGTGATCTCAATATCCAAGTCACTATATATGGAATAATACAATCTCCCTGTCCTTATCTCCAAGTATTCGCGGAGAAAGCGCATTATCCTTGAAAGAGTTCAGGATAATTTCATTGTTGATAAAAATATCCGAGCATTGACAAAATGGATAATTAAATGTGATTTAATAATCATGAATAATATGAATTTGATTCATATTATAAGGAGAGTCACCTTAGATAATTAATATGATTTGATTATCAAAGATGTAAATAATATGAATTTGATTCACATTATTTGGGCACATGAGAATAGAGATCCAAGATGATTAAATGTGATTTATTTATCATGGATATGAATAATGTGGATCTCACTATCCATATTAATCATATATATTATAAATGCGATTTATAATATATAAGAGAGAGAAATTTGTAATTTACATTTGTTAATTAAATGATGATGTGAATTTGATTCACATTAGACACTTAATTGAAAATGTAATTCACTTTTTATTTTAGGTTGTGAATGTGATTCACAATTTTCCAATGGCAAGATTGCAATATTCACAAAATAATCATGAGTTATTTTTGTTGAATAATTTACAACAAGTGTTGTTGTAAATCTTGGAGATTTCCATGGAATAATGTAATCTCATGAGATATCATGAGATTACATGAGATTGCCGCCAAATCCCATATTATGGAAGGAGGCAATCATCATTCCATAATCTCCATGCTTGATTGATTTAATTTGGGATTATATCATATTGATTTATCAATATACATTTAATCTAAATTAAATTAATTGTTGTTGGTTTTTACCAACACAAATCTTAGTCATTAAAAGAAACACAAATCAATGAGAGCCATTGGATTTGTGTTGCCCATGGATTGAGATCCATGTATCCTAAAATATTATAAATAGAAGGTAACCCCTTTCTATTCATATGTTAATGAGAACATAAGTCTTTCTCTCTCTTTCTCTCTCTACATGCCTACACTCTCTCTCTCCCTCTCATATGGCCGTCCACCATGGATGCCCTAGGGGGAGTCTCCATCACCGCAACATCGTCGTTATGCTGCCCGATCGTTTGCTCGTGGATCTCCGTCTCCTTCGGTGAGCCTCGTCGTGAAGAATACGTCGGATCTTGTGTATCGAGATCAGGAGATCTGCCGCTTGGATCATTAACATGGATTGCGAGAAGCATGTGTTTCATCAACACACTCGCAAGTGTCTCCTACGTCGGATCGGACTTGAGACAAAAGGTCTCTTCGTTTAGAGACTCGATTACAACCACTCTTCAAGAGGTAATCCTATTAATTGTTTGTGGTTTAGATGAAATGATCCGAGAAGTGTTCTTGGAACATGTGGTTTCATCACATAAAAAATTTTAAATTCTGCTGTATCGAGCAACTAGTGCGACTAGTTGCTCCCGATCACATACAATGCGATCCTCACGCTTCCATGATGCGCTTAAGGATCTCTCCATATCCTTCAAATATTGTATATGGTTTGATGAAAAGATCCAATAAATGTTCTTGGATCATGAGGTTTTATTTTATTTTTTTAAATTCCGCCGCACCAATCAACTAGTACGAACAACCGCTCCAATCACATATGAAGCGATCTTCACTCTTCCATGATGTGATTAAAGATCTCTCCATATCCTTCAAGTTGTATCAGAGTCTTGGTTGACATCTTGGATATGATCCAAAACCCTTGGCGATCGAGGTTCATGTTTCGGATGCACGAGAATCATTGTCTTGGCATTGGATGCAAGATTCGAATCAATTTTTTATTTAGTTAAAAACCTAATGTTTGTACAATTTTTGGATGTATTTTTTAATTAACAAAATGTATTTAGAACTCTAAATATGTCCCAAAACAGTAACCTTTAATTGGTACCAAAAGTGCATGAAAATGAATCGAACAGTTCCCGCCATGGGAAATTGTTTTTTTATGTATTCACGGATCTGTATGGAAATTATTTTTACTTAATGTTTTCCCATAATAACATGTGAAATAAACACTTGGATTAAATATAGATTAAATCAGAAAACTGCTCAAATTTATTTCACACGATTCTGACTCCATTTTCCCTAGATATTCCACATTTTGTGAAGATGGGTCTGAAGATGATTAGATCATCAAACCTCTTTACTTAATGTGTTTATAATTCAATGAAAATCATGGAAATTGTGAATTTTTCTTGATTAAATATGATGCCTAATAATTATGAAAATAATTAATTAAGCGTCATCGGCCATTGAATGAATGTTTCATGAAAACCCTAGTTTATCCTACAATAACTATTGGACAATCTCTATATGCAAGACATTATTACTTGAATAGGATTAGAGATTTGTTTAGAAAATCTCCTTATAATATTAATAAAAATGGTTTTGATAAATATGATATGGTATAACTTCAGTTGAAAGACCGATTATCATCTCAAATACAAAATTATTAAATCACATTATCCTGACCTGAAGCGGATATGGTGTCTAGTCGGGGATCGTTTGGGCTAGCAGGTTGCTCTGTGAGCGGTCTATCCCACATCTTGTGTGTACTGACCATGACAACGGGGAAGGAAATGTTAATGCTTGAAGAGATCATGATGTATTTTCAAATTAATTAAAATTTGAATAATACTTATTTTGAGAGTATACCATCCTTTCAAGTAACAATAAAGACTGTTTTGTTGGATGATTAAATTGGATTGATAATTGATTTAATATGATTAAGTAAATTATATCCAATTAAAAGAAAACACTCTATTATGAATAGAGTTGTATTTCCCTTGGAATAATTAATTATGCAAATATGATTCATAATAATTAATTACAATTTGAATATGATATAGAGGATTACATAGGTGACATCCATGGTCTCCCATCAAGGCGAAGGGGTCCATCACCATGGATTGTATGTAGGAGACTCCTGTCTGAAGTGATAGCTCCTACATACAAGCGCACACGGATCAGGCTCTTTTCTCGATAGAGTAAGGTCGTATACTTACTGACCCCAATATTGGTTCCTCATATTATTGTGGCAATATTGGATTACGCATAGTGAGTGATATTCCTGTTGACAGTTGGTTCAATAAACATAGGGTCATCATCGCCATAGGGGTGGTGGGCCCGGATGTTAAAGATCGAATTGGGAATGCAAGTTGGACTTTCAAGGAGGGATGTGTTCTCTCTTCTTTTTACCTAAGTTGTAGTTTATCATATTATTAGGGTGTAACTAAGGTAGAAAAGGAGATCCCAGTTCTTGTTAGAGATATAGAGGTAGGTATATCTCTTGCTTTGAAAGTGATTAAGGGAATGAGATTTTAAAGTTGAAAAGGTAAGAAAAATTTGCTTAAAAATCCTTAATTAAAGAATTTAATAAAGAATATATAAATATTTATAAGTTCTAATATAGTGCATTCTTAATTTCAGACAATGAAGTCCATGAACCCACTCAGTAGGCTCTTATAGGTCAACCAATTGACCGAACCAAATTACTCGAATTGGATCCGTAATTTAGATATTATTCTCTTTGCAGATTACATCTCATATGTGCTATCTAAGGACAAGATAGAAAACCCTAAGACTCCGGAAGATATCAAATACAATGAAAAATATGATGAAGATCATAAATTGGCCAGATGTTACATTATAGGATCTCTCTCTAATGTGCTTCAGAAGCAACATGTGGAGATCGAGACCTGACATGATATAATGATGAATCTCAAGGAGATGTTTGGTGATGTCAACCGAACTCAGCGTTGTAATGTTATGAAAGAACTTGTTCACTACAAAATGCAGAAAGTAATTCAGTGAGAGAACACATACTTAAAATGTTAGGTACCTCTCAGAACTAGAAACTCTCAGGCTAACATGAATGCAGATATGCAGTACGACTTCATTCTGCTATCACTCCCAAAGTCTTTCAATAACTTTGTGGTGTCATTCCACATGAACAAGATAAATTGGTCTAACACTGAGTTAATGGCTTCATTAAAGTTCGTAGAAGACACAATGAAGAAAGATAATCCCACTAGCAGTGCAATGGTTGCACTAGTCAAATGGAAGCACGGTCAGAAGCAAGGATCTCAGAAGGACCTGACATAGAAGAGAAAGAAGAAGAGTCAAGGTGTTGGCTTATCTTCTAATGCTTTTGCACTGGTGACATCAAAGAAGACCGATGTGTGTCATCATTGCAAGAAGTCGGGGCACTGGAAGCGTCGCTGCCCAGATTACCCGAGTTTGGTGACAAAGGTAAAGCCATAACAAGTATAAATTTTACTTTCATCATTGAAACCAATTTTCTCGTAGGATGAGAACATAGTTGTGTCATTGATTTTGGTGCTTCTGTTCATGTATGTAATTTGTTGCATCCATTTCAGTAAACTAGGAATCTTGATGAAGGGTATATAGTCATCCAGATGGGATCTGACGCAACTATTGCAGTAGTCGCCATCAGGACCTACATACTATCATTATCTAGTGGAAGCTATCTTATGCCTAATGAATCTCTTTATGTTCCAGATGTTAGAAGGAACCTTATATATGTATCTAAATTAGTTAGAAACGGATATTCATTTCTATTCTTTAATAAACTTGTCATAAATCATCATGATAAACATATTGCGGATGGTGTTCTAACTTCTAGTGGATTCTATGAATTGTGCATTGATGAAAATGTCATTAATATTACCGCCATTATTAAAAACCCTAAAAGAACCATGGAGGATGGAAATCATTCAAATGTGATTTGGCATTTAAGGCTTGGTCATTTATCTGTTGATAGGATCAATTGATTGATAAAAGATGGTCCCTTAGATTTTCTATAGGTTCAATCTTTACCTATATGCGAACATTGTATTCGAGGTAAAATGACTAGGACGCCTTTCTGTAACAAGGTTAAAATATGCAAAGATATTCTTTACATAATACACACTGATGTACATGTGGTCTCTTTAGTACCGTGACTCTAAATGGATATCGATACTATTTGACATTTATTGATGACTATTCACGATGCGAGTTTATCTTCCTATTACGCCATAAATATGAAACCTTTCAAAAGTTTAAAGAGTTCATGCCTTTGGTTGAGAACCAAATCGATAGAAAGAATAAACATATTCAATCTGATCGAGGCGGCGAGTACCTCTCAGATGAATTCAAGGAATACCTTAAAAAGAGACGAATTGTCTCCAATCTCACTCCATCTGGAACTCCTCAACTTAATGGTGTTGCTGAAAGGCACAATAGGACCATTTTAGACATGGTTCGTTTAATGATGAGTAAATCACATTTACCACTTAGTTTCTAGGGATATGTAGTAGAGACTGCAATATATATCCTGAATAAGATTCCTAGCAAGTCTGTACCTAAGACTCCTCATGATCTTTGGTATGGAACCAAACCTAGTGTTAATCACTTAAGGATTTGGGGTTGCTTGACCCATATGAAGAATGTGGACACAAGTAAGCTAGAATATCACACTCGTGAGTGCTACTTCATTGGGTATGTTAAGGATGGTATTGGATGCCATCTTTATGACCCTGGGACTCAGAGGGTCTTCGTCTCTAGAGATGTAAAATTTCCAAAGGATGATTTCCTTAAGAGTCAAGATAAAATGAAGTAAAGGAACTCATGAATCCCCTGAGGATTTTAAGTTTCCTGAATCATAAACTAAATAAGTAAATGAAGATGAAACACCAATACCTCTTCGAAGGAGTTCGAGGGTGGTTGCATCACCTGAAAGGTACATATTCCATGTGTCAGGTGAAACTGACAATGATCCAGCTTCATTTGATGAAGCAGTTACGGATCATGACATGGATAGATGGATGCTGGCAATGAAGTCTAAAATAGATACCATGCATAAAAATGGTGTATGGACCGGAGAGGATCCGCTTAGAGGGTTAAAACTAATTGAATGTAAATGGATCTTCAAGAGAAAAGGGGACCTTATTTGAAAGTAGAGACTTCCAAAGCATGACTCGTATCCAAGGGCTACACATAGCGATAACGCATCAACTTTGACGACACATTCTCTCATGTGGCTATGCTTAAATCCACAAGGGAACTACTAGCTATAGCTACACATCTTGACTACGACATCTAGCAGATGGACATCAAGATGGCTTTCCTCAATGGATATCTCAAAGAGGATATCTATATGGAGCAGCCCCATGGATTCATAATAGAGGAAGGCAAAGTATGCAAGTTGAAGAAACCCACGTATGGGCTCAAACATGCTTCTCGTAGTTGGAACATCGGATTTGATGCAACCATAAAGAGTTATGATTTTGAGCATAATCATGATGAACCTTGTGTGTACAAGAAGCTTAGTGGGAGTGCCATTGTGTTTATCGTGCTTTATGCAGATGACATCCTTATCATTGGGAATGATATATGGATGATGACCAGTGTTAAGATTTGCCTATCCCATACCTTCGAGATGAAAAATCTTGGAGAAGCATCTTATATCTTGGGTCTGAAGCTGTTCAAAAACCGAGAAAAGAGGAACTCGGGATTGTCACAACGTGCGTATGTTAAGAAGATCTTGTAACATTTACATATAGAGAACTCCAAAAAAGGCTTCCTACCCTTAAGACATGTATTGGCACGGGCTCTTCGAGGATTGATATTTATTGATACGAGTCGTAGTTGTTATCCCCAAGAATCCCATGGCAGATAAACAATTTTATTTTCTTCTCTCACTGCAAAATAATTACAGAAAATAATATGGAGCAAGAGAAATGTTTTTGCTACTTATTTACCTGTATAGCGGACATGATCGAATTCAGGGAGGCTACAATTCCCGAAGGTCATTCAATTAATAAAAAATCAATTAAAAGAAAAAGCAAGAATCTCAAAGGCAAACTATCCTTGGGTTTTGTGGATTTTTTCTTTTTAAAATTTTTAAAATTTTTTTATTTCTATTTTTTATTTTCTGATTTTCAATTTTTTAGTGATTTTAATTTTGCAATTTTTTTAATTGTCAAATAAAGAACAATATGCACAACACAAGAACTACGCACACCGAACTCTTTTTGTATTTTTCAATTATACCAAAAATTCTCAAAAAAATCCTAAGAAAATATTTTTAGGTTTTAAATACTATGAGATATTTTTGGGAATTTTTGTAGAATTTTTAGATGTTTTTCTAATTTTTAGAAAAATCAAAAGTGACAAAAATGAGAAACAATGCACAGTCTGGAGTAATTTGCAACTTAAAAGTATTTTAATGGCCAAAACTCCGGGCAATTATTTTTATAATGAAATAGAAGCAAATATCTACAAGCAGCAACTGAAATCACGATTTTTGGATTTTTGTAGAATTTTCTGTGATTTTTATAAGATTTTTTATGTTTTCCATTTTTTGGATTTTATAAATGATTAATGATAAAAAATGGATAGAAATTAAAAGGCAGGAAAATACAACTACTCTAATTTTTTTTTGAATTTTTAGAGAAATATTCAAATTTTTATGAAATTTTGAAATTCAGGAAAAGAAAAGACACTATTTTTGATTTTTTAATAATAAGAAATGATGACAAAATGTAATGAAAAATTTATGCTAAAAAGATAATCACATCAGTAACATAGCATGATTTTTGGGAATTTTATTGACCAAAGAAAACATTTATTTGATTGAAAAGAACTTGCAACTTAAAGTCTAGAAGACAGGACTGAAATGTAAATAGTTCTTGTTTTTTATTAAAAAATAAAAGAAATAAAATAGAGGGAGAAAGTGGTAAATTACCTAGATAAACATGCAAAACTCATGCTCTTTACTGGAGCAGGGGCCTTTATGTAATTATGCAAACTTTAGGGGTCTCTTGCACTTTTTCCAATATTTTGTTACCTTAAAACCACCTTAGGGTAACTGCAGCTTTCAATAAAGATGACAAAGGAGGCACTGTGGGTGCCACCCCTCTTATCGCCCAATCCAAGGGCGGAGGAGCACGGCTGAACGACAGTGTAGACGAAGTCGCAACGGAGTCAGGCGGTTGGTCACGGTGGTTGACGGCTTCTCAGAGGCGGCACAGGCAAGTGCTGGCGAGGTCGGTGGCGATCCTCCAACATGCGGAGCTCCAGGGAAGGGTACGCGACTGGGCTGGTGATCGAAGGTCGGTGCTGGAGGGCAGCTTGACGACGGGGCAGTGGCGTGTACGGAAGTGCGGTGGCGGCAGCAACTTCGATGCCACAAGTAGCTGCAGCGACGTCAGGCTGAGAGGTGGTGATGGGCAGGTGCAGGCGCGGAAGAAGCCCAGGCGTAGGTGGGCGCGACAGGCGTCGATGGTGGTCGTGGTGGTGGCGAGGGTCTCGATGGCGGTGCGGTGGCAACCTGTTGTTAGCGGTGGGCGACGGGCGCCGCTTGCGCAACCCTTTTTTATAATTTTATTTTATTATTATTAATTCACAGATGTAAACAAAAACCAAAAAATAAAAAAACTTCTATTAATATTTTATTTTTTAGAAAACTGTAACAGTAGATTTTTTATATAATTTTGTTATTTTTTGTTTTTTATTTATCCTGCAAAATAAATGTAAGAAAGAATGAAGGATTTTTTTATATTTTTATTTATAAACAAATTAGGAAACAAGCATGACGGTTCCATCTCGAAATCAAAATGAATGCATGAGTGGGGATCCGGCGAAAAATGAATGGATGGATCCGGATCTCCGGCCATCGTACGCGACGAGAGCTGAGAGATCGTGGAAGGTAGAAAAGAATGCGACATGATCAAGAAAATGGGATGGAAAATCAGGATCGAAGATGAATCAAAATCGTGATGGAATCTAAGAACTAGATAAAAAATGACGACGAAATAAAGGAGTGAAAAATAAAACTAAGATTAATCTAAGATAAAAATAAGAGAAAATGTGGATCTCACCTTAGGAGCGGAAAAGACCTTAATCACCTCGATGAAGGCCGACTCGCTGTCACCGGACGGCTTGGAGGCTAGGCATCCTTCTGCGACAAGAAGACTCTCGAAGATCGGGCTCCTCTCACCAAAGATTGATCTAGTTGAAAAGAGGGACGAGGAGCCATATTAATAGATAGAATGAAATTTGAATTTTTAAATTTTTGGATGAGGATAAGAGATAAGAGATAAGAAAAATTGAAATGAGATAAATTAGTAAGATAAATATTTAAAAAAATTAACTAAATTTTTTGTATTTTCATCACTTTATTTATTTGAAAAGTAAATGTTAAATTTTTTTATTTTTTGTGGTAGTTAGTTAAGAAAATTAACTATATACATATGCTATATACATATATAACATTATATACATGGGTAAATAAGCAAATTAGATTTATTTATTTATTTTTTATTTTTATTTTAAATAATTAGTAAAAATATTTACAAATATTTACAAAATATATGGGAAAATTGCACAAACCACCCTAGAAAATCGACTTTTCACCTGTTAATCAAAAAATTATGAAATCATAGCAATTTTAAAGATAATTTAATTTATAATACAATGGAAGTAAGTTTTGTTCAATTTGAGTTCACGTAGAGCTGAAATTGATCGTTTAATTATCGCTTAGTGGCTTTTTCCAAGTGTGGTTTCTTCTATTATGTACATGATTTAATTGTGCAATTATTTTTACTATTTAGATCACATTTTTATTTACAACTTTGGTTTTGAAAGTTATTTGATTTGAGGTCAATTCAGGTACAAATAAAATAGTGTAGTATACAAATATACACAACACACATTTTTTTGAATTTTCTGATTAAGGACCCTATCTCCCCATACTTTATTCCTGGTCGATCAGGTCAAGTCTTGACCTTCTCTCGGGATTTGGGTCAACCTGTATCTATTACATATATACAATATTCCTTATTTTATTTTATTTTATTTATTTTCCTTTATCTATTTATTTATTTTAGGTTAAAATGGAAAGAAGTGTACAATATTTACACATAAATGCAAGTTAGTAAGAATATGGAGTTAGTGTTATATACATGTGTTTTATAAGGGATTTTAAGCTAAAATAAATGAATAAAGATGACGAATCACAGATTCATCAATATGGTATCCATCTATCTAAAGGGATGGCTCCTCAAAGTATAGAGGAAAAGAAAGCCATGGCTGGATGTCCCTATGCATCGGTTTAGGAAGCTTAATGTACGTCGTGATGTGCATAAGGCCATATATCTGCCATACAATGGGAGTGGTAAGCCATTACCAATCCTGCTACAGAGAGAAACACACTGAAATGCTGTAAAGAACATCTTCAAGTATTTAAGACGGACACACGATTACATTTTGGTCTATGGATTTAGTGATCTCCAAGTCTTAGGATACACAGATTCTGACTTCCAATCTGATATTGTTGATCGAAAGTTGACATCAGGGTTTGTGTTCCTATTCAACGGTGGTGCTGTGAGCTGGAGAAGCAAGACACATGATACTACGACCGATTCAACAATAGAAGCTGAATACATTGCCGCATCAGATTATGCAAAGGAGGCGGTGTGGTTGTGCAAGTTCATCATGGAGCTTGGCATAGTTTCCTTTGATATCCCCATCCCACTACTCTACGATAACACAGGAGCCATAGCTCAGGAAAAGGAACCCACATGGCATCAAAAGAGTAAGCATGTGGAAAGGAAATATCATGGTGACATTGTCATCACCATGGTGTCTTCTACTGACAACGTTGCAGATCCACTTACCAAACAATTGATATATAAGATTTTCGACCATCATGTAATGAGTATGGGTTTAACGATTGTATTGGAATGGTTCTGAGGGCTAGTGGGAGATTGTTAGCCATGTGAGCCCAAGAAGAACCATTTCTTGCAATAAATGTTATTGTAATGTTTGATTTATCAATAAAAGTTATTGGTTTATTTCACTCCCTATCTGAGATTAAATGAATGAATGCACTATAAGGTTCCTTAGTACAATTAGGGTTATGTACCATGGCCATCTTGATAATCATACAACTATTGATTCAATTGTTAAATCATAGAGGCTGGTGCTTGGATGCATATCTAAAGAGTTAGATTGAAGACTCATAAAGCACCATAAAATAATTATTAAGAGATGATCTTCATCATGAGTAGGAGATGGCAATCCTTTCTCTTTTGGCTGATATGTGACCCACCACTTGATGCAGGTCCTCTGCATAGGAATAGAGATTCGAAGGTGTCAAGTTAGTTAGGTCAAAAAGCTGACTTAACAGGATCGAGATAACCATGTACTATGTCGTATGTTGTTGCGGTATAGGCATGCATCTTCTGACTAAAGACATATGTATTTCTATATGTCAGAGTATGTACATTTGATAGACCGATAGGTTTATGGCCAAATCAAGGCCTATACATCGGCGAGCTAGTGTGCATACAAGGGCATATGAGTAATACAATCTCTCAAAGGGATCATACAAATTTTCTTGTAAATCAGAAGGTATGAGCTCACTAATGAGGTATTGGGATTAATCAAATTCGATGCATGGTCTTCTTGCTTTGGAAGCATGCCAAGTATTTGTAGGTATGATATTTGCTTTTGGAAAGAATATGATCCATACCAACTCCCAATTACCGAAGGAGAAACTTAATGATAAGAAACCTAAATATGACAATGTTAATTAATCTATATCTTTGGGTTTATTCTAGGTCTTCCAATATGCAGGATGTACATGTATTTGGAATACCAGAGGGTGCTGTGATCATAAATGATTGTGTTACCATGACACTTCTATTCCGAGGGAGTGATGCAACAGGTCTGGATTTTAGTGAATCCTCTCAGCAGAGAAGTAATAATCTTGGTCCAAATGTTGGACAGTGATCTGAATGTGATTCAGATGCAATCAGAAGATTAGGTTTACGGTCTTGATTTAATCAAGCATCTATGAGAGATCCTCGAGATCTGCATTTGAGATGCGATCTCGATATCCTAGTTACTATACATGGAATGTACAATCACCCTATCCTTATCTCCAAGTATCCGCGAAGAAAGCGTATTATTCTTGAAAGAGTTTAAGAGTATTTCTATTGTTAAATTATATCCAAGCTTTGAGAAATGGATAATTAAATGTCATTTAATTACCATGAATAATGTGAATTTGATCCATATGATGCATGAGAATAATGATCCAAAATAATTAAATGTAATTTAATTATCATTGATATGAATATTGTGGATAGCACTATCCATATTATTCATATATATTATAAATATGATTTATAATATATAAGAGAATGCTATTTGTAAATAACATTTACAATTTAAATGTTGATGTGAATTTAATTCACATTGGATAATTAATTGAAAAAAATCTAATTTACATTATATTTTTGGTTGTGAATGTGATTAAAAAATTTCCAATGGCATGATTGTAATGTTCACAAAATAATTATGAATTATTTATTTGAATATCATTACAACAAATGTTGTTGTAAATTATGAATATATTCATGGAATACAAGATTCCATGAAATAGGAAAGATGGAACCACCTTCCATGTGGAGAGGGTAGACAACCACAATTCCTTATGGGAATTGGTGGTCGTCCACTCTCCTTATAGAAGGAGGCTTGCCTCCTTCCTACTTCTCTAAGGTGTATTGATTTAATTGAAATTAATTTATATTGATTTATTATTCAATACATTTTTAATTTAATTAACTTAATTGTTGTTATGTTTTTACAACAAAATCATGGCTATTGAAAGAAATACAAATCAATGTGAACCATTGGATTTGTGTTGTCCATGGATTGAGATTCATGGACTCCTAAACTATTATATAAGGAGAGGCAACCCTAGCTCTTCTTTAAAACACACAACACAATAATTGGAAGTGCTCTCTCTCATCTCATGCGCCATCTCTCTCTCTCTCTCTTTAAGTGGTCTTCTACTTGGAAACCCTAGAGAGACCATCATCGTCGCTACGCTGTTGTGTCACTGCCTCTACTACTCGTGGATCTTTGTCTCCTTCGGGTGTGAGAAGCACTTGGTTCATATCCACGCTCACAAGCATCTCTTACGTCGGATCATACTTGAGACAAGAGGTCTCTTACCTTAGAGACTACGATCACAACTACACTTCAAGAGATAATCCTTAATCTTGTATGTGTTTTGTTGAAACGATCCAAGAAATGTTCTTGGATCATGTGGTTTCATCATTTAAGTTTTTTAAATGCTACTGCATCGAGCTACTAGTGCGACTAGTTGCTTCGATTGCATTTGATGTGATCTTCACGCTACCGTGATGCGCTTAAGGATCTCTCCGTATCGTTCACACATGTCATTTTCTTTATTTCTTTCTCTCTTTTTTATTGTATTTTCTTTGTGTATTTTTCACTCTTTCTTTTACATATCATTTCTGTCATAAAAATTAAAGAGTAAATTACACAAAAGTCCCTAAACTATACACCCAATTTCAACTTAGTCCCTTAACTTTCAAAAATAACAAATGAGTACCTAAAGTATTCTTTCGGTCACAATGCTGTCTTTTTCCAACGGGAGAAGGAGACACCCGTCAACTCTACTGATGTTTGGATGAAATTACTCTTAGAATGGACTGCTTTAAAATCCCCCAACTTTCTTGATTGTCCCCAGCGGAGGCGTAGATGCGGAGGAAGGAGGAGGGCAGGCGGACTTTGGGCTGGAGCTTGTTGCGGTCGAGGAAGTGGGATCCACGGATCTCAAGGAGAGCGATTGGGAGGAGGACGATTGTGAACACCATGTACAGAAAGACGATGTTGTGGTAGTCGGCGAGGTATTCAGGCATCCGTGCCGTGTACCGGAACCATGCCACCTCCGCTGGCGTCAGTGCATGTGCGAGGGAGCACTCCACCTCCGCGACTACGACGGAGGGCAGCATTACCACACGTGGCGGCGGAGGGGGGCGGGTGTCCGAGGGAGTGGTGGGGTGGTGGTGAGGGTGTGGTACGATAACCATGCGTGGTGTTTATAATAGTGAGGGCGTGGTTGATGAATCTCATATTCATCACTCTAAAAGTCATGAATTAATCTCAAATCACCAAAATTCAATAGCATTTCTTCATTTATTTTGCATAATTAGTAATCATGCATATTTTGATAAGAATTGCATTTTATCACTCATTATTGCATAAAATAAGAAGCCAAAAATCTTAGCCAAAATGTTCTGTAAAATAGCCTAACTTCCCCGATTTTTAACTAATTCATGCTAACTTTAAATGACTTGAAACTACATCCATTGTGTACATATCACTAACAAGAATAAATGAAAAATACAAAAAAACCACTAACTTAAAAAAGTGGACCAAAAACCTAAACCCTAATTCTAGGATTTTTGGTCTAAAACCTCGATATGTTCCTCATACAGTGTCTGATTTGATCCTACTCACTTTTTAACTAATGTATATTCAATTACCTTTAAAACAAGACCCAAGTTCAAGTGAATTGGAGCTCATATGTGAAAGTAGGGTTTTGGGCCTCTTTTGTACATTTTGTATTTTAGTAGTTTGACCTATTATTTTATGTACATAATTGACTCTTTTAATTTTATTTCTCTTTCATCTATTTTCTTTGATAAAAGTTTTATTAAAATGCGTAAAAATCCAAATCCAAATCCAAACTGAGCTTGAAATCAAAGAAACTAACTGAGTCCGGGTCTTCGCTAACTGTTTGTATAAAAAATTTCATTTTCGTATTTTATTTTATTTATTATTTTTCTTAATTATTGAAAGACAAAAAATAAATTAATGTTTAAATATTTGTCTTTGATTTTATCATATTTTTCTGGATTTCTATCTGGTTTAAAAATGACAAAAAATAGAAAACCCAAAAATCAAGGTATTCTACGTATATGGGATACCCCCAAAAAATATCACTTTGGGCAAATGATTGATTTTGATTTGGTCCTTCATGAATATTGTAGATCTCATCAAGACGAGCAACTTTCATGAAGAAAATTTCTCGATCCGAGGTCTTATGCTATTTATTCAGGAATTATCTTTGTATTTATTTTTCGATTTTTAGGGTTGACACGTGGCAGCTTCTGGAGCCACCATGTGTCACCCATTTTAACCTTTATTTTCATTTATTTTTATTATTTTTTTATAAAATAATGAATAAAAACATTTAAAAATAAAATTAAAAAATGCACCACATGGCACGATCTGGACCGTCCGATCTCGGGCGATCAGACGACCCAGACCTGTCGCTTTCCTCTCGCTTCTTTCCCAATCAGGGGCGCATAGGCGGCACCGCTTGCACCATTGATATTCTTGTTGCCCACGTTCCTATTCAAGTGCTGCCCTCCCAATCAACCATCAATCAAAGATCCTCGTCGCATCTTCGACCCTCGTCAATCTCCCTCAATCTCGCCTGATCCCATCTTGTCTCATCGCCTCTTCTCCTGCCATCTCCGGCCCCCTCTCCCTCTGCTATAAAGAACCACCACCAACCATACTCACCGCCCATCTGCCGATCATCAGCAATAAAGGGTTTTCGTCCTTGCAGTGGTGACAATGCCGTCACAGCAACCCTTCTTCGCCGACGAGATCCAGCCGCTAACAGCTGTTGCAATGCGAGTTTACCGCGCTGCTCTGCTCCGACTTTGAGTTGTCAAGAATTGCACCTCTCCAGGTATCACTCTCTATGCCTCGCCATCTTTTTCCTCGACCTCATCGATTGTCTTCCACCCTTTTCGACTCCACCTCCATCATCGCATCATTCTCACCGACCGCCCCCTTCGTCTCGTCGATCGCCCCTCCCATCTACCACTACTTCCCCGACTACCATGACTCCATGCAGAAGCTTCTCCGCCTTCAAACGTGACTCGAGAAGCATCTCCACATGCCGCTGGCTAGCAAGGCACTGGACTGCATCCACGCCACACTTCACCAGCTATCCTCGAGTCCACCGATACACCTCGACCATTGACGACCAGAAATACTATCTCCACCACCAAGTTCTGACCGTGAAGATGCGTTGTCCTCCGCTCTGCCATTGGAGCAACCAACGAGCCCCAACCGATCACCAGCCTACAGGCGCCCACCGCACCAAGCCCCTCCAGCTCCGCCAAAGCGCCGCCGGGGGCTGACCCGGGGCCCTCCACATGTGCAGGAGGTGTTGAACACGAAAATCGAGAGGTCGTGTCGGTTCACAAGGCGAACCAACAGCGCTGAGTTGACCTCCAGCGAAATCCGCAATTCGAACAACAATTAACCCACAACAAGTAAATCAAGAAATGAAAAACGGTGCGGAGTTAAAATTTATTATAACTCTACAACAAAGATGTGTATAGGTGCAAGTATGTGTAGAGGTCAAACACAGGGAGCCGAAAGGATAGATCGGGGCAAAATGCTCAAAATGTGTTATTGTGATCAAGTGTCTATGTATGCTATTTTTTGTGGGTTTTTAATTTTATATTTTTTTATTTAATTTTTAATTTTATATTTTTATATTTTGATTTTTAATTTTCTGATTTTATATTTTCTTTTTATATTTTATGTTTTTTTATATTTTCTTTTTCTTTAAATAGAAGATATACATAATGTAAGAAAGAGAATGATAAGGTATTTATAAAAACAACTAAAAATAAGTAAAATTCAGGAAATAAAATGTTTTTGGTCTTTTTATAATTTTATAATGTTTTTGTGATTTTTCCAGATTTTTCTTGATTTTTTTGGTATTTTTAAAGTCAAAAATACTGAAAACAATGGAGAAAATCAAGGTCTGAAACTAAAATGGAGAAATAAAATGGAAAACAGTAGCGAAAATTCTCCAAATTAATTTTCATTTAAAGATAATAAAAGAAAATTGAGAGACATAGTTTGTAGTTTTAAGATTTTTTGAGAATTTTTAAAATTTTTATAAAGGTTTTTGGGGTTTTGCGATTTTTATGAGTTTTATTTTGTATTTTTTAATGATTTTTGGTCTGGAGCTAAATGACACTAAATGATACAAAATATATTTTTTGGGAATTTTTCTGGGTAGTTTTTATAAGTTTTAGGGATTTTATGACGCAAACAGTGTTATAAATAAGTATTTTTGAATTTTTATAAATATTAAAAAGACTCAAAATTCAAAATAAAAATATTGGGTGAAAGAACAATGCAGCAGGAGCTTAAATCTATTTTTTGAGATTTTTTCGAATTTTCTAGATGCATGAAATAAATAGGGAAAGCATACAAAAAATACAAGGCCTAACAAGGGTATGAGTGTAAATAGAGCAAAGTTCAAGGGCCAATATGCAAATTTGCCAAAAAGTTTACTCTTAATAATAATGTCCGATCAAGTGCAAAATAACCAAACCCACGAGGGTCTGGTTGCAAAATCACCAAGTTTTGTCGGCCTACGTGGACTTAGACTGAAATGTAGATAAAGAAAATGCGGGGTCCTTTTTACAAATATTACAAAGATATAACACAACAGATGAATGATTCAGTGCTGAATATTAAACACAAAAAGGTGCCGGGTCAAAAGCACAAAATACAGAAACACGGCTGCTCTACCTGGGCGAAGTGCTTGATCCAACGACAAGGAAGTGTGTGGGTAGAACTGACGAAGAACATGCTCCAGGCGAGCTTAGATTTGGCGATACTCCATTCTCCGTCGGCCTTCTTTGCTTCAAACAACACGGAAAGGCTTCTGAGAGGCTCCTCGAGAGGTCGGTGGCTTCAAAATGGCTGGGGAACAGCCGTAGCACCGCCACGGCATGGACGACCGAGGGCTGCTCCAAAAAGCTTTGATTTCCACAAAAACGACCCTAGGTGGGGTCCTTCGGCCTTGGGACCTGCAAACGAAGCACAATATTCGACAGTAGAGGGTTCCCAGGGCATATGCATGGGAGTGGACAAGGTGGGTGGCGGAAATGGAGTTGATGAAAATCGCCGGATCTCAAGAGCTCCGGCAAGGTGTTCGACAGCGGCTTCACTTATAATCTCTAGACTAAATGCAGCAATAAAAACACTACGCTAACGAGGATACTCACAGCTAGCTAATGGACACGAAATATCAAAGGAAAAATGATCTCAACATGCTAATAAGCCAGGAGTAAACCTCAACGGTGGCGACCGAAGATGGGGGTGATGGAGCGCCTCCCGGCCGCTAACCTCCCCTCCGAAGGGCTGGAGGACTTGCTATCACCAAGTCCGGTCCAGAGCACGCCCATGAGATGAAGGAAAATGGTCAAAGAGGGTTCAAGCATGGAAGGGAAGCTTGGAGGGGTTTATGTACAAGAAGAGAGATGGGGCACAAAGAACAGTGATTCTGGAGCACACCAGTGATGCACTCCCCGAGAACATCCATGGGCGTGTATCCTCAATATATGGTGAACAAAAGTCAAGAAGGAAGCAATGCTAAATGGTGAAAGACGCGCTCCCCAAAATTCAGAGAAAACGCCAAAAAAAATGCAGTCTGACATCCTTCAGAACGTTGGGCAGAGAGTGGGCGAGACGGCATGAAGATCGAGGTTTATCGAGCGAATCTTCGATCCAAAGACCAATGCAAGTACTGGATGTGTATGGTGGTTATATGGGAAGAAAAAGTGAAGAAGGGCCCGAGGTCAAAATGTGAACGATGCGAGCTCTAAAATTCCGAGAAATCAGGCCAAAACGCATTCTGATAGGGCGTAGGGGGTGGCAGTGAAGTTGACCGAGGACAACTGGCACTGCGCCCTGGTTGGTCCACGTGGACCAACCAGGAAAAACCTCCTGGAAAATGTTTTGTAAAATCATTTTAAAATAATAAAAGATTTTATTATTTTTAGGTTATTAAATAAAAAATATTTATTATTTTATAAATTATTTTATTATGATTTTTATTTATTTTTATGAGGTATAAAAATATAAGTTGCCTTTTATACCCTTTATAGGTATATATATCTATATACTTTAATATTTTATTTTTATTTTGTGTATTTAATTTTATTTGTTTTTGTTTATTATTTTATAAATTTATAAAGTATTTTTATACACTTAAAATCATTTTCATTTCATTTTTCTGAAGTGATTTGTACACAATAAAATAAAAGTATAGTTTATGTAGGTATATTTACAAGTAGAATACCTATGTATTTTATATACAAGTATTTTATTTTGAGTTTTCTTTGAGTTTTTGTTCTGATTTTAATATACAAATATATTATAAGTAATATTTACAAAATTATAAAAATATAAAAATACAAAAATTATGAATAAATAATAAAATGAATATTTTAATCTGTACAAGTATATAATAGGGGTCCAAAACTCAACTTTCAAACTGTAGCTCCGTCAAATGCGAAACCACCGCCATTAAATAGCTTATTTTGAATTATATACAAATAAAGGTGAGTTTGATGCATTTGGAGTTTTCATTTGTGAGATACGGGTCTGGGAAGTTGGCATTCTGGATTTTTATTCAAACTATAACTTTTTATCTGTACATTATTTTTGAATGAAATAAATTTTGTATTTTTCTTTATTTAATTATCTACAACTTTCATGTTCAAAGTTTCTTTATTTGAGGTATAAAAAGTGGAACCAAAAATAGGTCCCAAAATGAATAAAGAATGAATAAAATAAAAGGAATTTGTATTGTATTTTGGCCCTTATCTCTCCCTACTTTATTCCTTGTCGACCTAGTCATTGAGATGCCTAGGTCTCGGGGTTTCAGGTCATAAATATTTACAATATTTTATTCTTTTTCTTTTCTTTTCTTTATTCTATAATTTTGGCTTTAAAAACCGCTTTTTATACACAATTTGTACACGAATGCATGGATGCTAAAATGCTTAAAGTAAGCCTATTTACACGCATTTACTAGGGTTTTTAAGGCCAAAATGATAGAATAAAGATGATGAAACGTAGATTCATCATCCCTTTATACTTGTGTTTGCTAGTCCCTAGCGAACACTTATGCAATAAGTGCAAAAAAGAAAATCAAAGAAAGAAAAAGAAGAAATGTGGATTAAATTTAATGATCAAACTTGTCTTCACAAAATCAAAGTTTGGAGCTTAAGTTGGACCTTTGGAGTTTTAGTGCGGGCAGGACCTTAATGAGAACCAGATTTGAAATCCAACAGTCTCTGAGAATCCCAAAACTCTGCTCAAGTCTCCTCAATAGCCGGGTCAAAAATAGCTCAACTCATACGCAAACCCTTACGACTATGAATCTGACTCGTACAGTGTAAGTGATAGTGGCCCTCCCCAACTAGAATGACAAAGAGACTGGCTTCTCCAGTATGACAACCCAATGATTCCCCAATCCAACAACTCCTTCCTCGAGGAGCGGGGTATTCCCTTCTAAGTTCAAGTGGCAACCAGCTCAAGAGGAGGGGGTGAATAGAAGAATGGACGGTAGCTAGTGTAGCTACCTATCCCAGGATGCAAGACCAGTGTAGTCAAGTCATCCAGCTACATGCTTACATATTTGACTTTGATGCTCAAGCTTGCTTATTGACTTTACAACATATGTACATACTTTTGCAGGCATTTTATTTTTGTACATGCCTGTCTCTTTTTTTTGAATACTATATACATCAGCATTTACATAGGGAGTTTCTCCTCTTGAGCCAGTAGACTATCCCTCTTTTGAAGCTTTATTGCAACCCACACTCTCCTGTCTTTAGAATTCCTCATCACTGGATGGGTTGGGGTGCACTTCCCTCCCTAGAGGAGGAAAAATGTTTCCACTTGTGTACGTCTCATACCGGCAAATCCAACCCCCTCACCACTCCAACTAAGTTGAGCCAAGTGAAAGGTGCAGGTGTCCAAGTTAGGTCATTATCAACAAGAGTCGTGCGTGTGCTCCGAAATACTCTACTTAGGAAGTCAAGAATCCATTGAACCAAGTCCCGTGATCCTCAAAGAATTAAGTCAACTAGACCTGAAGTACCTCAATTCCAGCTCCTATAAGGTTCCTGTTAATTACGTAGATTTTAAGGTCCAATCCAGCTCCAATCTCCAGATTTTACTTAGACTTGTTCAACTATCAAACACAATCCAACAAATGCAAATGCTATGCAATGCGATGCAGAAAATGTTTTTGTGATGCGATTTTCAAAGATTTTGAACTTTTTATGGATTTTTTTGAAAAGATGATGATGATGCATATGTAGATGTATTTTTTTGTCTTTTTCAAAAAGATTTTTCAAATGTTTTTGGATTATTATTTTACAAATTTTTTTTGGGGTTTTTGAAAACAAAAAGATTTTGGCTAAAGACTAGGTTAAAAATATTTACACGGGAGTGCTTCTTATATATACAAGAAGTGGATTTTATGAATTTACAAGGGTAAGTGATCAATTTTATACATATATAAATAATGGATTTTGGTGAGATGTATCTATTCCTCAAATTTTTTTGGCACATGTTTTTCAAACAATTTTTGAAAACTCTAGTCCAAAATAATTTTTACAAACATTTTACAAACATGTACACACATTTGAAAATCATTTTGCAAAGGTTTTTCAAACAGTCTATATAGGTTTTTCAAAACATTTTTGCAACCATTTTTCAAACCATTTGCAAATCATTTTTCAAACATTTTATTTCACACAAAGAAACTAAATTTTACAAACCACACATTTTTACAAAGGTTGAAAACATGTAACAAAATGTTTTCAAAATAGTTTTCAATAAATGTTCACGCAGATTTTCAAACTATTTTTCAAACATTTTGCAAAAAAACATTTTCACCTGATTTATTAATCAGTACATACACAAAGAATTTGAGGAACAAAACACCTTTTTTATTAAGGTTTTTAATGAATTTTAAAGAATGATTAGCCATATTTATTAAGAAAATACAAAAGTACGAGTTATGGCTAAAGTATATACGTAGTATATACGACCCCCTATACTTAGCTTGAGCTATTTCCTCATAGATCGGAGAGAAAAGAGAAGACATAACTCGTACTGAGTATAGGAAAATCTAAAGAATAAACGAGCAAAGACACAAATGAACGAATGAGAAGTTGACTGTCCCCCCCTATACTTAGGATCAAATAAATCTAAGTATAGCAGACTGTACACAAAGCAGGGAGGGTCAAGGGTAGGAATGAACATATCGTACTCCGGTTGTCTCCCCCTATACTTAGGGTAAGTTATCCCTAAGTATAGACAAGAAGAGGAGACAATGGAGAGGATTAAAGAATAGAGAAATTCAGGGTGCGCACCCCCCTATACTTAGGACAAAGTACGTCCTAAGTATAGAAGTCTGTCTACAAGGGACGACACCTTTTTGATACAAAAAGAAAATAGAACAGGAAAAGAAGAAAAGAAGAAGAAGAAAAGA
Organism: Ottelia alismoides; assembly: GCA_037367405.1. Lineage (NCBI taxonomy): Eukaryota > Viridiplantae > Streptophyta > Magnoliopsida > Alismatales > Hydrocharitaceae > Ottelia > Ottelia alismoides. The sequence goes on from JAZKJV010007323.1 coordinate 152,533, forward strand.
AGAAAAGAGATGAGAAGATGGAAAAGAGGAGATCGTGAGGATGTACACACCACTCCCCCTATACTTAGGGTAAAAGAGGCCCTAAGTATAGGCAACAACAGGAGTGATGACACGGAACGACGAATGAACACTCGGCTCGTCCACCCCCTATACTAAGGACAAAGTACGTCTTAAGCAAGGCAGACACGAGAATGGGTGGGCGAGCAATACGGTAGAGAGAACAGAGGTACACTAAAGTGGATATACAACCGAGATGGATATACAAAGAGTCAAGAAGGTAGAAAGCGAACCTTCTTGCGGGACCGCTGAGGGATAGATCTGGTGTGATGAAGGTCGACATAGGGGTCCACAGTGGACGGAAGCCGATCAGGGTCGACGGAGTGTAGATCCTCAGGGGCCCTAAGGTGTAAAGGCATAGACGTGTGAGTGGAAGAAGTGTGACTAGGTCCGGCCTTGGGAGTCTCGCTGATGTCAGAGTGGAATGGGACGAACTCATCATCAACAGAAGTAGTGTAATCGGAGTTGTCCTGCGAGGTGTCGTCCAGGTCAAAACCAAAAGGAACGAACTCATCAGTGGAAGTAGTCGAGCTCTGTTCGTCCTCAATAATCTCAACCGGATCATCTTTCTCATCGAAAGGCCCGAATTTCTGAATAAAAGCAATCAAATCAAATTCGGCCTTTGGCTCATCAGTATCTATGTGGACGGGAGCGGACCCATCAGTGGAAGTAGTCAAAACATGTCCGTCCTGTCTAGTCTCTACATCTTCCCTCCGCTCAATGGTATCGATCGTGTAAATCCCACAGATGTCATCAACACAACGCCAAGTCCCAGAAGAAGGAACTCCGAGGTCCATGCTTTCCGAGTCTTCCTCAACAGGGAGAAATTCTCGGGTCTCAGTGGAATTCAATAAGAAGCAAAATTCTCTGATAGTATCATCAAGGTCATGGTCCTCAAGGTCAGCCAAGATAGGTAAAGTCGCATCAGATGCAGGTCTCTGGTCGGTAGTGGGTGCGGTGATCAACACGTCGCTCTCGTCAACAGGACGAAAGTGAATCTCTCCTGATCCATAATCAATAACGACCCTCACAGAGGCGAGGAATGGTCGTCCTAGGATGATGGGAGAGTGCTCCCCAGTGGAGGTCTCCATGGGCAATACGACGAAGTCAACATGGTAGCTCGTGCCCTGAATCGAGATAATGGTGTTTTCAAGGATACCCTTCGGCCTCTTTATTGATCCATCAGCAAACTGTACGATCATCCTGGTTTTCTTTAGAGGGCCTAAGTGAAGATACTGTACCAGCGAGAAGGGTATGATGCTAATTGTCGCACTGCCGTCGAGGAAAGTGTAATCACATGTGTGGTCAGAGATGGTGCAACTAATGAAAGGTGTGGCAGTGGTCCTCTTCCTAGGAATGGGACGGTGTGTGATGGCGTGGGCAGTGGCCATGGTCAAGATATGACGCTCAGATCTGCTCCTCCGCTTTCTCTTCTTAGGAAGAGGAGCAGATAAATCGGTCATGGCCTGCTGAAGTGGGGCACGGAATCTCATGAATGGTGGCCACCACTTCGGGTTCAGTCAATATTTTTTTGAATTTTTGGACCTCCTTCATACAAGGGAGGAAGTCAGAATCATCATATACATGAGGCATGCCAAGAGCAGTCTGTACAGCGGCATCCTCGGGGTCAAAGGTGGGACTAGGTGTGAATGGATGTGTGGTCAAGGGGTCTGGTAAGTGGGCGCTCTCCTCACAATCCGAATTGGCCAAAGGTCTATCGAACTCTTTTTGAATTTTTAATTTTTTTTTTCATTTTTTTGTATTTTGGGCGATTGCAAGCTCTCATGAAAATCCTCGAATGAGCCCATATCATCAAATGGCAGAATATCATGGTCGCTTTTATTTGTACTAGTGAGGTTGTCGATCCTCTGTCTCATATGACCCATCATCTAGGTCAAGTGCTCAAGGGTTGACTCCATGAAAGGTGACTCCAATAGCTCGGCCTCGGGTGGATGTGAAGGTGGAGAATACGGAGGTGGAGGTGGGTGTGGGTAGAAATCCGAGGTCTGATACTGTGGCTGAGGCGGATATGTACAAAAGTCAGGAGCAAAGTCCTCCTGGAAAAAAAAGAGGTGGACCGGATGGAGTGAACGAATGATCCGCAAAGTCCGGATAAAATACGCTCCAGTCGGCCATCTCGAAACAAAAGAAAATGATCGGGAGAGCATGATGTTCAAGTCAAGAGAAGTGAGAAGAAAGGCGCAAGTGTGCAGAAGCGATCTAGGACACACACAAAACAATCACAGACAAAAACGAAAAGAATACAAACCCTCAATTCACCTACTCAACTCGGTAGAGACCAAAAGTCGGTCTTTTTATCTTGTCTATTTTAAAGTTAGGTGAAGAGTCCAAAAGTTGCACAAACACTTAGGGGGCTGAGAATGGGATTTGGGCTCTAACCTTAGTGTGTGCGTGAGCAATGTAAAACGAAGACAATGAGGGGATTACTCGCCCCAAGATAAGATTTTTCTTTTTGATCGATTTTAGGATCAAGTAATATTAGCAGTCCCAATTTTATTGATTATCACTTTTTTTGGATTTTTAGTGAGAAATGCACGCGCCTAATGAGGAGTCAATTTCACTTAGCACTTAGGTTGGAAAAATCAGAGGGAGAGTCGGAAAAGCAATGCAAGCGGCAAATCAATGATGAATGCTAAAGAGAAATGCTCACCTTGCCTCCAGCACTCTTCATGCAAAGATGCTCAGCAGAATTGAAACCTATCTATATGCAGATGCAAGCCGATGAAATCGCCCTAAGTTTCAGAAATTGCTATTAACGTGAAGAACCACAAACTGACCACAAATCCTCAACCCTAGAGTCCGGTCTAGGCTCACCCCTCCTCCTCTCGATAAATCGAGTTCAGGAGAAGCGCTTGGCAGGATGAGCTCGCGACGCAGCGGATCAAACACAGTGAATCAACTATTTAAAATTTGAACTAAGTCCAAAGCGTAGACTATAGGCACATGCAAAGGCGATTACGACGTTTTTGGACCTAATTCTATCGCAAGCAATCCTAAAACTAGGGGCTCAATCACACAAAATAAATAAAACAAAAATCGGAAAACAAAATAAAAAAATGCAAAGAAAAAGCCGACAAAACCGCGATGAGCCCCCAAGTGTACAAACACCTGGAAGTTAGGCTCGAATGTCCAAGTGTCCGAGGGTACCTGTATTATTACAAATATAGGTCGCTCTCTCACTTAAATTACACTAATAAATGCAATAAATAAATACACTAGAACTGTCTTCAAAATATTCTCCTAGCCCGCCTTCGTACTAAGTCAAGTCGCCTCACGTGGGTGCGTAGGTGCTCCTGGAAGATAGCTCCTCCCTCGATCTGCGTACCTCGCAAGAAATCCAAACAAGGAGAGTGGTCAGACAATTCAACAATGTATATTAATAAAAATAAAATAGCAAAAACAAAAACCTCAGAATAGATAATCAATCACAATCACAAAGCAAAAACCCGAACTACACGTTGTTGCTCCCCGGCAACGGCGCCATTTGTTGAACATGAAAATCGAGAGGTCGTGTCGGTTCACAAGGCGAACCGACAGTCGCTGAGTTGACCTCCAGCGAAATCCGCAATTCAAACAACAATTAACCCACAACAAGTAAATCAAGAAATGAAAAACGGTGCGGAGTTAAAATTTATTATAACTCTACAACAAAGATGTGTATAGGTGCAAGTATGTGTAGAGATCGAACACAGGGAGAAGAAAGGATAGATCGGGGCAAAATGCTCAAAATGTGTTATTGTGATCAAGTGTCTATGTATGCTATTTTTTTGTGGGTTTTTAATTTTATATTTTTATTTAATTTTTAATTTTTAATTTTTATATTTTGATTTTTAATTTTCTGATTTTATATTTTCTTTTTATATTTTATGTTTTTTATATTTTCTTTTTCTTTAAATAGAAGATATACACAATGTAAGAGAGAGAATGATAAGGTATTTATAAAAACAACTAAAAATAATAAAATTCAGGAAATAAAATGTTTTTGGTCTTTTTATAATTTTATAATGTTTTTGTGATTTTTCCAGATTTTCTTGAATTTTTTGGTATTTTTAAAGTCAAAAATACTGAAAACAGTGGAGAAAATCAAGGTCTGAAACTAAAATGGAGAAATAAAATGGAAAACAGTAGCAAAAATTCTCCAAATTAATTTTTACTTAAAGATAACAAAACAAAGAAAATTCAGAGACAAAGTTTGTATTTTTAAGATTTTTGTAGAATTTTTAATATTTATAAAGGTTTTTGGGGTTTTGCAATTTTTATGAGTTTTCTTTTGTATTTTTTTAATGATTTTTGGTCTGGAGCTAAATGACACTAAATGACACAATATATATATTTTTGGGAATTTTCTGTTAGTTTTTATAATTTTTAGGGATTTTATGACGCAAACAGTGCTGAAAATGAGTATTTTTGAATTTTTTGAAAATATGAAAATAACTCAAAATTCAAAATAAAAATATTGGCGTGAAAGAACAATGCAGCAGGAGCTTAAATCTATTTTTTGAGATTTTTTTTCGAATTTTCTAGATGCATGAAATAAATAGGGAAAGCATACAAAAAATACAAGGCCTAACAAGGGTATGAGTGTAAATAGAGCAAAGTTCAAGGGCCAATATGAAAATTTGCCAAAAAGTTTACTCTTAATAATAATGTCCGATCAAGTGCAAAATAACCAAACCCGCGAGGGTCTGGTTGCAAAATCACCAAGTTTTGTCGGCCTACGTGGACTTGGACTGAAATGTAGATAAAGAAAATGCGGGGTCCTTTTTACAAATATTACAAAGATATAACACAGCAGATGAATGATTCAGTGCCGAATATTAAACGCAAAAAGGTGCCAGGTCAAAAGCACAAAATACCCAAACACTGGCGATCGGACGGCGGCTGCTCTACCTGGGCGAAGTGCTTGATCCAACGACAAGGAAGCGTGTGGGAAGAACTGACGAAGAACATGCTCCAGGCGAGCTTTGATTTGGCGATACTCCCTTCTCCGTCGGCCTTCTTTGCTTCAAACATCACAGAAAGGCTTCTAGGAGCCTCCTCGAGAGGTCGGCGGCTTCAAAATGGCTGGGGAGCAGCCGTAGCACCGTCGCGGCATGGACGACCGAGAGCTGCTCCAAAAAGCTTTGATTTCCACAAAAACGACCCCAGGTGGAGTCTTTCGGCCCTGGGACATGCAAACGAAGCACAATATTCGACAGTAGAGGGTTCCCAAGGCATATGCGTGGGAGTGGACAAGGTGGGTGGCGGAAATGGAGTTGATGAAAATCGCCGGAGCTCAAGAGCTCCGGTAAGGTGTTCGACAGCGGCTTCAATTATAATCTCTAGACTAAATGCAGAAATAAAAACACTATGCTAACGAGGATACTCACAGCTAGCTAATGGACACGAAATATCAAAGGAAAAACGAGCTCAACAGGCTAATAAGCCAGGAGTAAACCTCAACGGCGGCGGCCGAAGATGGGGGTGATGGAGCGCCTCCCGGCCGCTAACCTCCCCTCCGAAGGGCTGGAGGACTTGCTGTCACCAAGTCCGGTCCAGAGCACGTCCAAGAGATGAAGGAAAATGGTGAAAGAGGGTTCAAGCATGGAAGGGAAGCTTGGAGGGGTTTATGTACAAGAAGAGCGACGGGGCACAAAGAACGGTGATTCTGGAGCACACCAGTGATGCACTCCCCGAGAACATCCATGGGCGTGTATCCTCAATATATGGTGAACAAAAGTCAAGAAGGAAGCAATGCCAAATGGTGAAAGACGCGCTCCCCAAAATTCGGAGAAAACGCCAAAAAAATGCAGTCTGACATCCTTCAGAACGTTGGGCAGAGAGTGGGCGAGACGGCATGAAGATCGAGGTTTATCGAGCGAATCTTCGATCCAAAGACCAATGCAAGTACTGGACGTGTATGGTGGTTATATGGGAAGAAAATGTGAAGAAGGGCCCGATGTCAAAATGTGAACGATGCGAGATCTAAAATTCCGAGAAATCGGGCCAAAACGCATTCTGACAGGGCGCAGGGGGTGGCAGTGAAGTTGACCGAGGTCAACTGGCACTGCGCCCTGGTTGGTCTACGTGGACCAACCAGGAAAAACCTCCTGGAAAATGTTTTGTAAAATCATTTTAAAATAATAAATGATTTTATTATTTTTAGGTTATTAAATAAAAATATTTATTTTTTTTATAAATTATTTTATTATGAATTTTATTTATTTTTATGAGTTATAAAAATGTAAGTTGCCTTTTATACCCTTTATAAGTATTTTATTTTTGATATTTTATTTTTATTTTGTGTATTTAATTTTATTTATTTTTGTTTATTATTTTATAAGTTTATAAAGTATTTTTATACACTTAAAAACATTTTTATTTTATTTTTCTATAGTGATTTGTACACTTAATAAATAAAAGTATAGTTTATGTAGGTATATTTACAAGTAGAATACATATGTATTTTATATACAAGTATTTTATTTTGAGGTTTTGTTCTGATTTTAATATACAAATATATTATAAGTAATATTTACAAAATTATAAAAATATAAAAATACAAAAATAATGAATAAATAATAAAATGAATATTTTAATCTGTACGAGTATACAATAGGGGTCCAAAACTCAACTTTCAAACCGTAGCTCCGCCAAATGCGAAACCACCGCCATTAAATAGCTTATTTTGAATTATATACAAATAAAGGTGAGTTTCATGCATTTGGAGTTTTCATTTGTGGGATACGGGTCTGGGAAGTTGGGATTCTGGATTTTTATTCAGACCATAACTTTTTATCTGTACATTATTTTTGAATAAAATAAATTTTGTATTTTTCTTTATTTAATTATCTACAACTTTCATGTTCAAAGTTTCTTTATTTGAGGTATAAAAAGTGGAACCAAAAATAGGTCCCAAAATGAATAAAGAATGAATAAAATAAAAGGAATTTGTATTGTATTTTGGCCCTTATCTCTCCCTACTTTATTCCTTGTCGACCTAGTCATCGAGATGCCTAGATCTCGGGGTTTTGGGTCATAAAATATTTACAATATTTTATTCTTTTTCTTTTCTTTTCTTTATTCTATAATTTTGGCTTTAAAAATCGCTTTTTATGCACAATTTGTACACGAATGCATGGATGCTAAAATGCTTAAATTAAGCCTATTTACACGCATTTACTAGGATTTTTAAGGCCAAAATGATAGAATAAAGATGATGAAACGTAGATTCATCGGGAGGGAACACGTGAGACACACCCCAATCTTGGGGTTATTTACGTAAATGCCCCCGGAGGACCCAAGTATTACCAACCGCCCCAGCCGCTCAAGGGTTACGTGCCTAGCACGTGACCGCTTGGCATTTTTGAAGAATCCTTCGGCATCAGGTAATTATAGAATAGTCCTTCTCTGTGGTTTTATTTTTTATTTATTCGTTGTAATTTGCATTGACACCCCTGTGTTCCCTCGTTATTTTTTAGATCTCTTTATTGCAATATTTTTTGTATTAAAAAATAGCACTGTGTCCTTAAATTAATTCTTTACATCATGGCATGCTTGTGACATTTTTTGTAGTCTGTGGTTAATTAATAATTAATATTTTCCTGGAAAATTGCATATTTTGCCCATCTCGTGCTTCGAAATTCATAAGTACCTAATCATAGCTTTGAAAATTGCTGAAAAAATTGATTAAAGGATTAATTGTGTTTAACATTGTGCCCAAAAAGAATTACATTTGCATATATGGTTTTCCCTATAAAAATTATTTTGCATATTTTAATCTTTAATTTTTAATAGGTACTAAATATATGATTTTCAAAGTTTCGTATTTTTCTGAGATCAATCACCTAGTGATAGATCTTAGATAATTTTATCCTTAGAAAATGTTTAGGTTTAATATTTATTATAATTAATAATAGAAATTCATTGTGTTTATATTCATAAATCCATAAAATTATTATGTTGCATTTAAAAATTCCAAAAAAATTACAGTGCATTTATTTCATCATAATTGACATTTTGGCCAAGTTTCGTATTCTTTGGACATTTGATTGATCTTTACATTTTAGTCCCTAAAATTGGTCTCATTTGCATTTTTTGCATCCCAAAATTGCATTAAAAATATAAAAAAACCATCTTGAAAACTGTGCACGAACATTGATAGACAAAATTCTAGGTTATTCTTTTACCTCCTTGAGTTCGTCCTTGGGACTTGTCCAAGTAAAACAAACATAAAACCATGTCGAATAAAATTAATTAATATATTATGGTTATTTCTTGACCGATTACGAATTCCAAACTACAAGGAAATTACAATTTAAAACAATAATTCATGACAATTAAGTAGGGTATTTTCGGGCATGTTAGATGGCGCCGTTGTCGGGGAGGCAAACGACTTAGTTTTTTATCTAATTTTTTTCGATTTTCCACATTCAGGTTGTTTGACCCCCGAATCGTCACTGTATATTTCCCATTTTTCTCTCTTTTCTGCATTTATTTTTTATTTTCTGCATTTATTTTCTGTCTTTATTTTTTATAAATTTTTGAGTCACTCTCTTACACTCTCTCTTATTTTTCTTGCAAGGTACCCGACGTGCGTGAAGCGGTTTCTCACAAAACCGATGCACATTCACCGACACGCGAAAAAAACCACAATTGAAGTAAGATTGAGTCGAGTCGTGAGAGAGCATGGAGTCTAGGATTTATTTTTTCTGCAATTTTAAATTCTGTAATTAATTGCTCATTTCTAGCGGTGTGCGTTTGGACTCTCGCATGTGTAACACGACCTTGAACTTTTTATGTGGTTTGTTGTGGCCTATTTCACTCACTGATGAGGGTGGGGCCCAACTTGAGTGGCTCGTAGGTTAGACCTGCACATATGGTTATTAGAGCTTCTACAATTTCTGGTTGTGCTCGTAGAATCTAGGACCACACTGCACTTTAATCGAGACACACATTAGATCGTTCAACTTATTCAAAAATTTAACTCATTTCTTCCCATCTAATAAAACTTTCTGCTAGGTGCAGTTTTCATCAGCTTCAATTCGTATAGATTAATTTTTCACTTCTTATATTGCATCCCACATGGAAATTGCGAGGAATCACTATAAATCTTCTATCAAAGCATACATCATTGTTTCACATGCATCAGCTTTTCCCGAATTTCTCACTCCTGTTTTATCACATAATTTTAAAGAAAATTGGGACTGGATGGTAGATGTGTAGTTGTGTTCATCTACTTTTTCAGTGATCACCTAATTAAAATTGGGACTGCTAAACAACGCCGATTAAATCAACTCATAAAATCAAGAATTTTTTCAGGAGAGCAACCCCGACCTTGTATTCATTTATCTTGCAGAGAAGAGAGAGACACATACTAGGATAGAGACAAGCCAGAATCTTCGTATTGACTACTGATTCTATAAAAATGTTTAGCTACTTCTCAGTGAGGATCTACGGGTAGCCAGTAAACGGTTCGAATTTCCTTAGCAGAGTGGGTGGTTTAAAGGACACTATGTAAGGCTCCGTCCTTAAGTAACGCGAATAGCCGTTTTACGATCTGTACTTACACCCATACTAGCTGAAAGTAGGTGCAACTAGTCGTAAGAATTCAGGCCAGTCGGTAGGGAAATACATGCACCTAATAGCTCGCTTAAACGTTTGCAAGATTAGAATTATCGCCAATTAAAATTGACAAGATAATTAGTCGAACTCTTGTGGCCTTCACCGTGTGAGTTGGTGAAACAAGGATCTGTATTGCGGTTTTTTGTGCATAGATTCAGAATAATCATCGAATACCGCATCCTTGTGCCTAAATCATAAATCGTAACCCTTTTTTACATCATTTGAAATCGAGAATGGAAGATTGTGGTGAATTTCATTCGGACTTTGCGAATCCTCCACTGACCACCACAAACTTACCATCCTCAAAGGTTTTAAGACACTCTTACTCTAGACCACCTTGGGTTCCTTCATCTTCCTGGAAGGAGGTCAAACCCATACTCTCTCTTTATCTCCTAATCACATCGAGGAAGAATCTCACCTCGATGACTCTGATTCTGATTCTTTCCATTCTATTGACTCAGATTTCTCACATTCTAAAGGTAAAAAGAGTTTGAAGAAGATGCCTCCCAAGAAAAGAGATCATGAAGATGAACCCAATGAAGACCCGATGCATATGATTTTGGCAAGATTGGCTGCATCTGAGCAGCAACAACTTTTATTGAGAGAACAAATAGAGTAGTTAAATGCTGGGGGAACCACCAATGGAAGCAACATACAACCCTGGGAAGTACAGAGTGAGAAATTATTTGCAGCCAATGGATCCAGAGATAAATTATGAACTAAAACCACACTTCTTGAACCAATTGCTGCAATTTCATGGTAATGCTACAGAAGAGCCCTATGAATTTTTACGAGACTTGGAGATGGTATGCTCTAATCTGAGGCATCCCCAGGTCAGCTAAGATTACATTCACCTCACTGCACTTCCTTTCACCTTGAAAGGGAAGGCAGACTACCGGGTGAAGAATTTAGGAGTGACGGTGACTACCTATGATAGATTCAAGAACCTATTCTTAAAAAAATTCTACCCTTTGAGTCGGATAAATCAAATGAGGACACACATCACCGGTTTCTCTCAGAAGCCTAATGAAGCACTCTGTGATGCTTGGGATAGATTTAAAGATCTACTACAGAAGTATCTGTGCCATGATCTAAATGACAACATCTTGGTCCAGTCACTCTATTCTGGCCTCAACAACGAGACACAGAGATTAGTGAGTGATGCCAGCGAAGGCAACTATACATCACATGGTGCTGAAACCGTCTGGAAAGTACTATAGCAAGGGGCTGAGACAAGTCGCTCACATATTGCCAATAGGGCGTATACCGATTCCCGACGAGGCCAAATTTGCTGATGTTAATTATGGGGAATTATTGAGCATTTAAATTAATGTTGAATGAGTCATTGTCGGGCAATCAGAATCAGTCAAGAAATAACCACAAGAAATTTATCAATTTATTCGCGGTGTGGTTTTATGTTTATTTTACTTGGGCAAGTCCCAAGGTCGAACTCAAGGAGGCAAAGGAACATCCAAGAATTATGTCTATCAAAGTTCGTACACTAATTTCGAGACGGTATTCTTTTGTATTTTTAATGCAATTTGGGATGCAAACATGCAAATTAGGCCAATTTTAGGGATTGAAAAGTAAAGATCAATCAAACGATGTCCAAAAAATCCGAAACTTGGCAAAGATGATAATTATGATGAAATGAACGTACTATAATTTTTTGTTGGAATTTTTGGATGCAAGATAAATATTTTATGAATTTATGAATGCAAACAATGTGAATTTCAACATTTAAATATGATAAATATTAAAACTATTTACTTTTGAAGGATAAAATTATCTAAGATCTATCACTAGGTGATCGATCTCAGAAAAATCTTAAACCTTAAAAATATGAGATTTAATACGTATTAAAAAATAAAGATTGAAATATACAAAATGGTTTTTATAGAGCAAACCATGCATGCAAAAGGCAATTCTTTTTGGGAAAATGTAACATACAACTAATTCTACAATCTGTGAATTTTTGGCATTTTTTCAAGCAATGGTTAATTTACTTAGGAATTTCAAAGCACAAGATGGGAAAAATATGTCAATTTTTACAAGAACAGATATTAGTAGTCAACCACAGAAATAAAGTGATCACAGGCATGCCATATCACAGAGAATTAGTTGAAGAACATCATGCAATTATGATTAAAAAATGATGCAATAAAGCGATTCAAAATAAGGGGGAGCACATGGGTCTATCTGCAATTACAATAAATAAAAGAAAATAAAAATATGCAGAGCAGAGACTAACATGTAATTACCAAAACCCCAGGGTGTATGACTGCAAAATTTCCAGAGGACAGGGCTCTTGGTGCAAAATTTCCACCCTGTCACATGCAATGCACGTGACCCTGGAAGTGGCGGGGCTGCTGTGCAATTGAGCAGAGTTGGAGGGGTATCGATGAAATTTCCCCCCAGGCACATGCAATGCACTTGGGAGGGGGGCCTCGAGATCTGTGCCTGGTGGTTGGATTCTACGGTGGTGGGCTGGAGGCGATGGTGGAGCCTCATGGCTGACGTGGCAGAGGGCGACTGTCGAAGGTGGTGGAAGCGAGGCGGAGAGCGGATTTCCTCACTCCGGTGGCGAGAGCTTTGATGAGGAGGTCCTGGATGTGGGGGTGACCTCCTCTGCTGGTTGATGTTAGCCGAAGGAGAACCACAAAGGCAGAGGAGCAAGCGATATCTTCTGTCAATATAGTGCTTCTACAGGGCTCTTGGTGCAAAATTTCCACCCTGTCACATGCAATGCACGTGACCCTGGATGTGGCGGGGCTGCTGTGCAATTGAGCAGAGTTGGAGGGGTATCGATGAAATTTCCCCCCAGGCACATGCAATGCACTTGGGAGGGGGGCCTCGAGATCTGTGCCCGGTGGTTGGATTCCACGGTGGTGGGCTGGAGGCGATGGTGGAGCCTCATGGCTGACGTGGCAGAGGGCGACTGTCGAAGGTGGTGGAAGCGAGGCGGAGAGCGGATTTCCTCACTCCAGTGGTAAGAGCTTTGATGAGGAGCTCCTGGATGTGGGGGTGACCTCCTCTACTGGTTGATGTCAGCCGAAGGAGAACCACAGAGGCAGAGGGGCGAGCGATATCGGAGTTGAAGTCATAGAGATGGCAGAGGATATGATGGGAAGGCATGAAGTGGAGCAGCGTTGTCATTGGCTCGGCGGTCAATGAGGATCAGAGCAAGGGCAACCGCGCGGCGGAGGCGTGGCGTTGCAATGGACATGGAGGGTTGGATCTCGTCGGGAAAGGAGAAGGAGCAGGCTGTCACCATCGTTCCCCGTTTTAGTGCTAATGGCAGATGATCGATGACGGGCATGATGACAGTGTTTAAATAGAGGAGGAGGAGGGTGATGAAGATGGTAGGTTGGGGATGATGGGATTCGCGGTGATTTGATGAGATCGGTGGGCAGCCATAGAGGGAAGGCGGTGGTGCACGAGATCCGCGGGGGTGATGGAGCTCGCGGGGGCGTCAGAACGGACGAGATACGCGACAGAGGGAGGAATTCATGGTGATTTGACAACGATCGATTTGGGAAGGAGCGGGAGGAAGATGAGGTACATGAACCATCCAATCGGCCGAGATCGGGAGGTCCTGATCTCGCCACGTGGCAGCAAGTGGAGGGGCAAGTGGAGCACGTGCAAGGCACGTGCGCAGGAGGCACGTGCTCTTCACGTGCGATATTTTATTTTTTTATTATATTTAGAAAAAAAGAATTAATAAAAAGCTCGAAAATGGGTGACACATGGTGGTTCCAGGAGCTACCACGTGTCAACCCCAGAAAAATAAAAAAATAAATATAAAGATAATTCAAAAAGAAATAGCAAATAACCTCGGATCAAAACATTTTCTTCACAAAAGTTGGTCGTCTCGATGGGATCTACAACTTTCATGCAAACACCAAAACCAAAATCGATCATTTGCATAAAGTGATATTTTTGGGTATCCCATGTACATGGAAGACCTTGATTTTTGGGTTTTCTATTTTTTATCATTTTTAAACTAGATAAAAAACTGGAAAAATATGATAAAATCAAAGATAAATATTTACACATTAATCTTTTTTTTGGATTTTTATTAATCAAGAAATAAAACATGAAAACTGCAACTTCTGTACAGACGGTTAGTGAAGACTCAGACTCAATTAATTCTTTGATTTCAAGCTCATTTTAGATATGGATTTTTGCGCATTTTAATAAAATTTTTATCAAAGAAAATAAATGAAAAAGAAAATAAGGCACTCGAGCGGATCCTTGTTCCAATGAGAGGGAGAGAAGAAATGACACAATCCTTATCCCTCCATCAACTGGCCTGCCACCCACACTTCTAAGTCTGTCAACTAAAGAGACGGTGGATTGGATGCAATATTTGATTTATTCTCTAGAGTTGAGGATTGGGTCCTTAGGAGTGTTTCTTGGACCAGGACCTCAGATGATGTTGTGACTCTACTCTCGTGAACGCAATCAATACTTAATTTCATATCCTTAGTTTATATGCATACAAGAGAGAGTATGGAAAATTAGAGACATTGGATACCTCTTGATTAAGGCTGGGTTGAGCTCTGAGATTTTGGATCTCTAAAATTGAGAGTTCTTGAACGGATCAGATCTTGTACGCACATGCACAAGGGAGTTAATCCGGCTCATTCATTTTTAAGATGCTCGGGGATGAGCATAGTTTAAGTATAAGGAGTTGATGATGAAGGATATGGTTAGATCCTCAAGCGCATCACGGAAGCGTGAGCGTCGTATCGAATACGACGAGGAGCGACTAGTCAGACTAGTTGCTCGAAGCAGCGGAATTTAAAAATTTTTATACGACGAAACCACATGATCCAAGAACACTTCTCAAATCGTTTCGTCTAAACCACAAACAAGTAATAGGATTACCTCTTGAAGCGTGGTTGCGATCGAGTCTCTAAACGAAGAGACCTCCTGTCTCAAGTCCGATCCGACGGAGGAGACGCTTGCGAGCGCGGGGATGAACCACATGCTTCTCGCAATCCATGTTGATGATCCAAGCGGCGGATCTCCTGATCTTGACACACGAGATCCGGCGTCTTCTTCACGAGCGAGGCGCACCGAAGGAGACAGAGATCCACGAGCAGAAGAACGGGCATCATAACGATGATGCCGCGGCGATGGAGAACCTCTCTAGAGCATCCATGGTGGACGACCATGAGAGGGAGAGAGATGGCGTGTAGAGAGAAAGAGAGAGAGATGCTTCTCAAGCATTGTGTGTAAAATAGAGAGCATGGTATGCCTCTCTATTTATAGGGTTTTGGGATCCATGGATCTCAATCCATGTGACATATAAAATCAATGGATGAGATTGATTTATGTCAATCCAATGGTCAAGATTGTTGTTGGTAAAAACCAACTTGTGATTTAATTTGATAAAAATATATTTGATAAATCAAATAAATATTAATATCATATTAAATCAATCAAATAAGGAGAGAGGAATAAAGAGAGATCAACCTTCCTCTTTGGAAGGGGGGGACGACCACCAATTTCACAAGGAAATTGGTGCCGCCCCCTCTTTCCAAAAGGGAGGGAAATCTCATGGCAATCCATGAGATTGCACATCTCCTTGAATTTCTCTCTACTTATTTTCCAACAACAATTTGTTGGTATTTTAATTCACCAAAATAATTCTCAATTAATTTTGGGAATATTGCAATCTTGACATTGGAATATTGTGAATCATATTCACAACCCAAAACCAAATGTAATTTACATTTTCAATTAATTAGACAATGTGTATCCAATACACATTAATAATTAATCTACTAATATAAATTATATTTAACTCTCTCTAATACATTATAAATCACATTTATAATATATTATGAATAATTGGATATTACTATCCACATTATTCTTATCCTTGATAATTAAATCATATTTAATCATCTTGGATCTCTTTATCTCATGTGTTCAAATAATATGAATCACATTCACATTATTCACATCTTTGATAATCAAATCACATTTAATTATCTAAGATAACTCTCCCTATAATATGAATCAAATTCATATTATTCATGATAATTAAATCACATTTAATTATCCATTTTCTCAATGCTCGGATACATATAACAACAATAGAATTATCCATGAACTCTTTCAAGGATAATGCGCTTTCTTCGCGAATACTTGGAGATAAGGACAGGGCGATTGTATTGTTCCACGTATAGTGACATGGATATTGAGATTATATCTCATATCCAGATCACGAGCCTCCCATAGATGCTTGATTAAATCTAGACCGCAAATCTAATCTTCTTATTGCATCTGAATCACATTCAGATCAATGTCCAACATTTGGACTAAGATCAGATTACTTCTCTACTGAGAGGAGTCACTAAAATCCAGACCCGTTTCATCACTCCCTAGGAATGGAAGCGTCATGGTTATACAATCGTTTATGATCACATCACCCTCAGGTATTCCCAATATCTGTACATCCTGCATACTGGAAGACTTAGATTAAACCCGAAGTATTGGATCAACTTTATACTGTCTACTTCATGGTTTTATCAGTAAGTTTCTCATTCGATCATTGGGAGTCGGTATTGATCATATACTTTCCAAAAGCATATTTCATACCTCGGTCTTGATCATATACTTTCCAAAAGTATATATCAAACCAACAAATTCAGTCAAGCTTCCAAAGTGAGACGACCGTGCGCACGGAATTTGATTCTTCCCAATATCTCATGAGTGAGCTCATGTCTTCCGGTTCAGTAGTGAACCTGTATGATCCCTTTGAGAGATCATATTACTCATATGCCCTTATATGCACACCAGCGCGCCGGTGTATAGACCTTGATTAGGCCATCAACCTATTGGTCTGCCAAATGTACATACTCAGACATATAGTAACACATCTGTCTCCGGTCAGAGGATGTGTGCCTATATCATGACAGCATATGATATAGGACTTTGGTTATCTCGATTTCGTTAAGTCAACTCTTTGACCTAACTAATCTGACACCTCTGAATCTCTATTCCTATGCAGAGGACCTGCATCAAGAAGTCAGTCAGATATCAGCCTAACTGAGAAAGGATTGCCATCTCCTACTCAGGCTGGAGATCATCTCTTAATAATCATTTGACAGTGCTTGATGAGTCCTCAATCCAACTCATTAGATATTCATCTAAGCACCAGCCTCTATGATTCAAATCAACAGTTGTATGATCATTAAGATGGCCATGGTACACAACCCTAATTGTACTAAGGGACCTATTATGCAAATTATATACTCTTTATTTCAGACTAAGGAGTGAATTGCAATAATATTTATTGCATAATGGCTCGCCGTGGGCTCGCATGTCCAACAATCTCCCACTACCCCAAAGAGCCATTAATGGGCTAATCATTTAAACCCACACTCATGTGACAATCATAAGCATAGAAAATAGCTAGGTAAGCTGATCAGTCACTCTGTTCCTAAGAGACTACACCAAGTCCTTTTACGGCACTTGCATATCTCCTAGTAACAGTGCTTGCATCCAATGCGAATGTTGCATCCTATGCAACCAATACTCAATTTTGTCGGTTATAGTGTCATTGACACTACATCTTATTGATTATCATAACCAGTATTCCCATAATCCTTTTAGAATACCTTTATTCCTGGAGATCTCTATCTCCTAAGGTATCTACAGTTAAGACCCTTATAGATCACCATCTATAAGATCTTAAACTTTTGATGATAAGACTTTGAGATCACTATCTATAAGTTTCATCATCTTTGAAGATTTTGTTATTACTGCAATCAAGTGTTTTATCTCCATAGTAGGATTAGTAACAGTTTACTACTCCCACTGCATGGTAGACATCTGGTTCTTGTACACATCTAGCATACATTCAGCTTCTTATAACTGATGCACAAGCGCAAGTAGTTCTAGCATTCACTTTCTCAACTCTTTGAGGTGCTATCTCTTCAGATCGGTCAGTACCATATTTTAAGGGAAAGAAGCCTTTCTTGGAATTTTTCCAGAAAATGGAATAAGTCCAAGGTGTACAACTAATGTGACGGTCCCAAGATCCTCTTCTCTTTATTTCTGAATGACTTCAGAACTAAGATCTAAGAGGTATCCTTGAGATCATATCTCGAAGTATGGAACAACCAAATTTTAAAACACTTATTATTTATTCTTATATCATTCTAAATGATTAGAATAATATCTACATTTAGCACGATGAACACAATGGCACTCCCACTAAGCTTTACATGGTTCATCAAGATTCTATCTGAAATCACAACATTTACAATTTCATCAAATCTTATGTTCCAAATACAAGAAGCTTATTTGAGTCCAAAGATGAAGTTCTTCAGCTAGCACACCTTGCTTTCCTCAACCATGAAGCCCTGGGGCTACTTCATATGAATATCCTCAGAGAGGTATTCATAGAGGAATGCAATCTTGACTCACACCATGAAGATGTCATAGACAAGTTGTGTAGCTATAGTTAGCAATATTCTGATGGGTTAAAGCAAGGTCACTGAAGAGAAAGTCTTATCGCAAGCGATGCCTTCTCTTCGGTGTGTAGCTCATGGCTACGAACCTTGCTTTGAAGGTCTCTACCTTCTAATCAGGTTCCCTCTTTCTCTTGAAGATCCATTTACACCTTAATGGGTCTGACTCATATAGGTGTATCCTCGAGGATCCATACACAACACTTGTATACGAAGTCTACATTAGACTTTTATTGCTAACATCCATCTTTCCATGTCATGATCCTCAAGAGATTCATCACATGAAATCCGATCATCGTCAGATTTAACTGACACATGGAATCCATCCTCAAACTTATTTGAAGAGGTATTAATGTTTCATCTTTAATTATCTATTTTAGTTTCCGATTTCAGGAGCCTCATTATCTTTTCAAGATTAAATGAGTTCCTTTACTTCATTTTCATCTTGATTCTCAAGAGAGTCATCCTATAAGAATCATATTCTCAAAGATGAGATCTTTTAAGAATCTCAAGGTCATAAAGTAGGTATCTAGTACCATCCTTTATTTTCCTAATGAAGTAGCACTCTCTGGTGCTAGATTCCAGCTTACCAGCTTGGGACCTTATTAAGTGTATAATGTAGTCTATACCACAAATACCTGGAAACTAAGAGATAATTATGCTAAGATTAATCATTGATCAAATCATGTCACACATGATCAATTGCATCTCCCTACAACTCTATTGAGTTAAGGCTCATTAGGAGGGGTGAGATAGAAATGATATTCACATCTCCATAAGGTATTCCTTTAATTCATCCAATAGGTACAAGCTACCTTGATTAGATCAAATTCATTTCATCTTCCTTCAAACTTTGATTCTAAACCAAAAAGTGAAATCTTTGAACATTTCAAAGTTTTCTAAGTGAAGAGAAGAAATCTCATATCACAAATAATCACTAATAGATATCACATATCCATAATGTTTATTCTGATATAGATGATTCACATACATCAATATCTATGAGATCTTGAATACCTTAACATCTTACACCTTTCCCAAAGAAGGGTGTATTGGACATTTTTACTCTTGAATACAATATTCATAAGTATGCAAGTTTTGAAATTTTAGACAATCTAAAGTTTCATCTCTTACTTGTCCATTGATCTCATCAACAGACATATGTCCAAAACATTATGTCAGATCATTGTCAAATGATCTTTATCCTCCTATTGATCTTTAAAGGTTTTAATTTTCAGTATTAGAAATCTTAATGAACCATTCATTAATTTCTAATTTTGTGGAGTCCGCTAGATGTAAGATTACTATCTGAAATATATATCCATCATAACTCTTTATGATAGATAAATTTCAGGATTCATGTTTATATCCAACAATTAGAAATAAACAATGAGCGTATTCTAATATCTAGGTTATAGAGACATTCTCTAAGACTAAGGGCTCCCACTGAAAATATGAAGTCTATTGATCTCATGGAAATTGTTGCAACACTTGCATCACTTTCAACATGGATGACCAATAAACCTTAAGTTCAAATTTCTAATACATATGCAACCAATTGCAAGTGTCATTAGAAAATTGAGATACAATTATTAGACTTTATCTTATCAAATAAGTAAGTCAATCTTGATCTATGTAGATTATACTGATGCTCCATCCGAGTCCTTTTCTGAGGATTTTAGACAGACTTGATAGTCATACTATCAACACATCAACTTATTGCAATATTGGCATTGATCCAACTCTTTGGATGGAAGTCACAGAAGTATAATCAACTCTTTGACTATACTTCTTACTTGGGTCCAACCCATGCTTCTACTGCGCTCCCTTTATCTCTAAGCAACCCTTGCTCAAGACTAAAGGATCTCTCATGTTAAATTCAAAAGAATTGAAAATAAGAGTATTTAAACACTTATATATACTTCATTAAATTCATACAATATGAATATTATGAAGCTTCATGAATGACTAGAGTAAAGATAGTAGAATGATGACACTCATCACCTACATCCATCTAAACTCTTAAAATATTGGTTCAGGTAGGTATTCAAACGTTTTTGAATACATCATCTCTTATGGAGCCACCATTCTGCATGATGTAGAGAACCATGCCATTCATTATTAAATGTTGAGAGCACATATGTATGCCAGAACATCTTCTTAGAATTTTATAAGGATTATTTGATAATTACGATCATTATCGACATGTCACTTTAAAAGTACATTCGATAAGATCAAGACTTATAGAGACATACAAACCCTAGGGTTTTAGTCCTATTGTCTTATTTAATTATCACTTCTCATTATTATGAGGAAACTTGCACATTGCAACCACATACATTATGTGTCCAATCGCAAGTACAATATCTGGATCAAGGGTCCAATCCATGATATTCTACTGGTTATTAATGAGTATAACATTGAGTGGCTTTAATGAAGAATTATCTGAAATAAGTAATTTGCATAAGGGTATATATTTATATATATACATGTTTTACTTTGAATTAGGAATTTTATATCAAAGTTGTCTTGCCATGTCAACAATGAAAGTTCATTCCCTTAATCACTTTCAATGTAAGAGATATACTTATCATTATATCTCAGCAAGATCTGGGATCTCCTCTTTATCTTTGTTACATCCCAATAATATGAGAAACTGCAACTCGTATAATGAGAAGCGGGAACACATTCCGCCTTGCAAGTCCAACTTGCATTTCCCAATTCGGTCTTTAACACCCGGGCCCACCACCCCTAAGGTGATGTTGACCCGTCCTTAATTGAACCAACCGTCAACAGGAATAGAACTCGCTATGCGCAATCCAATATCGCCCCAATAATATGAGGATCCGATATTGGGGTCACTACGCATACGGCCTTACTCTTTCGAGAAGCAAAGAGTCCGATCCAGATGCGCTTGTATATAGGAGCTGTCACTACGTACAGGCGTCTCCTATATACAATCCCTAGCGACGGAAACCCTTCGCCTTGACGGGAGACCATGGATGTCACTTATGTGATCCTCCACCTCTTATTCAAATTTAATTAATTACTATGAATCACATTCATATAATTAATTCTTCCAAGGGAATTATTAACTCTAATCAAATCAGAGTATAATTGGACATAATCAATTTAATCATATTAAATTAATTATCAATATAATTCAATCAATCAAACTTGATTGTTATGCTTGAATATATACGGTATTATTCTCAAAGTACGTATTAATTCGTATTTTAATAATTAGAAAAATACATCTTAATCCCTCGGACATTATCCTGGCCCTACCCGCTGTCATGGCCAGTACCGGCGGGAGTGGGACGGACCGCATACGTTGCAACCCGCTACCCCAGCGATCCCCGACTAGACACCATATACGCCCCGAGAAAGGATAATGCCAAATTGATTAATTTATACTTGAGATGATCATCGGTTCTTCAACCGAAATAATACCATATAGTAATCAAAACAATTTTGATTATAAGGAAATTTGCTAGACAAATTCCCAATCCTATTCAAGCAAGGAGTTTGATGATTGTGTTTCCAATTATGATCTAGATCAAATCTAATCAATTAATTGGTTGAGGTCAAGTAAATTAAGGAAATAATCATATTCTAATATTTCTCAAATATTTTCCATAATTATTTCATGAAATTAATAATTAATTTTACTAATTGACAATCACATGGTTCTTGATTAGGAAAGTAATTTCAGCAGTGACCCCTACTTACTAAAATTAGCATATCTCAATCAATTTAAATCCAAATTAAGCAAAGTAAGTTTCCATAGTTTGCTAACTTGATTTAGAACAGAACCTATGTGATTTGCACGTACTTCGAGGCGTCTCCGAACAGTAATTAACTCCTTAATTACGTTAAGATTCGCAGTTCCCGTAACAGTGAATACATGTTCATTAAAACTACCATATCTAGAGCATACGAAATCCGATTTACGCAAATTCAGATCCTATGGTTTCCTTATTTAATGGGGAACAAAATCCAAGTATTAAATTCGTGTTTAAACAATTTAAACAGTGCCGAATTTATTTACTAAACAGATCTGCGAAATCAAATGCGATGAAAACTTTCGCGACCTTAACGAACCCAAGTCGTCCTCGGTTAGCGAATCATATTCGAAACCATCGACCTAAGGCTCTGATACCACTTAAAGGATATGGTTAGATCCTCAAGCGCATCACGGAAGCGTGAGCGTCGTATCGAATACGACGAGGAGCGACTAGTCAGACTAGTTGCTCGAAGCAACGGAATTTAAAAAATTTTATACGACGAAACCACATGATCCAAGAATACTTCTCGAATCGTTTCGTCTAAACCACAAACAAGTAATAGGATTACCTCTTGAAGCGTGGTTGCGATCGAGTCTCTAAACGAAGAGACCTCCTGTCTCAAGTCCGATCCGACGGAGGAGACGCTTGCGAGCGCGGGGATGAACCGCGTGCTTCTCGCAATCCATGTTGATGATCCAAGCGGCAGATCTCCTGATCTCGACACACGAGATCCAACGTCTTCTTCACGAGCGAGGCGCACCGAAGGAGACGGAGATCCACGAGCAGAAGAACGAGCAGCACAACGACGATGCCGCGGCGATGGAGAACCTCTCTAGGGCATCCATGGTGGACGGCCATGAGAGGGAGAGAGATGGCGTGTAGAGAGAAAGAGAGAGAGAGAGATGCTTCTCAAGCATTGTGTGTAAAATAGAGAGCATGGTATGCCTCTCTATTTATAGGGTTTTGGGATCCATGGATCTCAATCCATGTGACATATAAAATCAATGGATGAGATTGATTTATGTCAATCCAATGGTCAAGATTGTTGTTGGTAAAAACCAACAACTTGTGATTTAATTTGATAAAAATATATTTGATAAATCAAATAAATATTAATACCATATTAAATCAATCAAATAAGGAGAGAGGAATAAAGAGAGATCAACCTTCCTCTTTGGAAGGGGGGAACGACCACCAATTTCACAAGGAAATTGGTGCCGCCCCCCTCTTTCCAAAAGGGTGGGCAATCTCATGGCAATCCATGAGATTGCACATCTCCTTGAATTTCTCTCTACTTATTTTCCAACAACAATTTGTTGGTATTTTAATTCACCAAAATAATTCTCAATTAATTTTGGGAATATTGCAATCTTGACATTGGAATATTGTGAATCATATTCACAACCCAAAACCAAATGTAATTTACATTTTCAATTAATTAGACAATGTGTATCCAATACACATTAATAATTAATCTACTAATATAAATTATATTTAACTCTCTCTAATACATTATAAATCACATTTATAATATATTATGAATAATTGGATATTACTATCCACATTATTCTTATCCTTGATAAATAAATCATATTTAATCATCTTGGATCTCTTTATCTCATGTGTTCAAATAATATGAATCGCATTCACATTATTCACATCTTTGATAATCAAATCACATTTAATTATCTAAGATAACTCTCCCTATAATATGAATCAAATTCATATTATTCATGATAATTAAATCACATTTAATTATCCATTTTCTCAATGCTCGGATACATATATCAACAATAGAATTATCCATGAACTCTTTCAAGGATAATGCGCTTTCTCCACGAATACTTGGAGATAAGGACAGGGCGATTGTATTGTTCCACGTATAGTGACATGGATATTGAGATTATATCTCATATCCAGATCGCGAGCCTCCCATAGATGCTTGATTAAATGAAGACCGCAAATCTAATCTTCTTATTGCATCTGAATCACATTCAGATCAATGTCCAACATTTGGACTAAGATCAGATTACTTCTCTACTGAGAGGAGTCACTAAAATCCAGACCTGTTTCATCACTCCCTAGGAATGGAAGCGTCATGGTTATACAATCGTTTATGATCTCATCACCCTCAGGTATTCCCAATATCTGTACATCCTGCATACTGGAAGACCCAGATTAAACCCGAAGTATTGGATCAACTTTATACTGTCTACTTCATGGTTTTATCAGTAAGTTTCTCATTCGATCATTGGGAGTCGGTATTGATCATATACTTTCCAAAAGCATATATCATACCTAGGTCTTGATCATATACTTTCCAAAAGTATATATCAAACCAACAAATTCAGTCAAGCTTCCAAAGCGAGACGACCGTGCGCACGAAATTTGATTCTTCCCAATATCTCATGAGTGAGCTCATGTCTTCCGGTTCAGTAGTGAACCTGTATGATCCCTTTGAGAGATCGTATTACTCATATGCCCTTATATGCACACCAGCACGCCGGTGTATAGACCTTGATTAGGCCATCAACCTATTGGTCTGCCAAATGTACATACTCAGACATATAGTAACACATCTGTCTCCGGTCAGAGGATGTGTGCCTATATCATGACAGCATATGATATAGGACTTTGGTTATCTCGATCTCGTTAAGTCAACTCTTTGACCTAACTAATCTGACACCTTCGAATCTCTATTCCTATGCAGAGGACCTGCATCAAGAAGTCGGTCAGATATCAGCCTAACTGAGAAAGGATTGCCATCTCCTACTCAGGCTGGAGATCATCTCTTAATAATCATTTGACGGTGCTTGATGAGTCCTCAATCTAACTCATTAGATATTCATCTAAGCACCAGCCTCTATGATTCAAATCAACAGCTGTATGATCATTAAGATGGCCATGGTACATAACCCTAATTGTACTAAGGGACCTATTATTTAAATTATATACTCTTTATTTCAGATTAAGGAGTGAATTGCAATAACATTTATTGCATAATGGCTCGCCGTGGGCTCGCATGTCCAACAGATGAAACCCAGTTTCATGTCATTAATTCGCAGATATTAACCCCCTAGCTTAGACTAAGTGTCAATAAAAATCTGATAAAATGTTGTATATATCTGAGTCATGGAAAAATTAAAATACAAAAAATGATAAAACTAAATCGTAGTGTTTTTATACCGTTAAAAATGCTCACAAAAATATTTCTCCTTTCATTTGACCTCGTTTCCGTTTTGGTCAACATGAAACTTGTAGATCTCATCGAGATCTACTACTTTCATGTTTTGATTTTTTCAAATTTGTCTCCTCCCTCATATTTCTCATTCTAATTCCTAATAACCTAATTGGGCCTTGTGGCACTTTCTGTTTACGCCATGTAGCCTGGTCCTTTGCGTGGCACGTGCCTTCATTTCTGGACCGCCCGATTCCCTCTTGGTGCCTTCATCACGGTCGTTCATCTCCGCTTCATTCCAGGCCCTCTGATCCTTCTGCTTGATCTCATTACCATCGTTCGCCAGTGCTCTGTCCTCCTCACACCACGTGTCTTCATAAATGCCGCTTGATCTTCTCCAAAACTTCCCATCACCACCGCATGATATCGCCTCATCCTTGACCATCCGATTCACTCCCATCTCTCATCTCCTCTGTCAGCTCCCACCTCCCCCTCAGCTCTCCACGTGGATCTATCCTCACCCTTGATCTCTCCTCCACAGATCTAATTCACACCGCTCTTTAGCGCAAACCCCTCGACCGTTGTATCATGAGATCCAACGACCGAGGAGTCATCCCCTACCTCCAGATCACCCCCTCGCCCACGTTGCCCATCTCGCGCACGGGCTTCGCCCTTTCCATTTCCCCCACCTTCTTCATCATCTCCTCCACTCACGAACCAACCAACGATGAAGCCCGGTCATCCCTCTTCCTTGCGGCCTCCCACTCGATCCACGTACTTTCTCCTCTCTCCATATTCCCCGCTCAAGGCACGTCGCCCCTCATTATTCTGTCAGCCTCCACCCCTTAAATACACCATTTCCGCCACCATTCATCTCGATCCACCTTTACGTGGGGCCCTGCCCAACCCCTCTCCTCCTCCCCATGACAGGGGGAGGATCGATTGAGGTGCGAAGATGATGGCAGCCCCCGGTGTCGACCCCTGGCCATTGAAGGCCAGGTCTGCGGAGCTCCGCCTCCGCCTAGCTGTCCTTGGTCGTGGGGATCCAGTGACAACCCGAGGTCAACTCAAGACCTCGGGCCCAAGTTCCCCGATCCGCCTTCCCTCTAGGTAAGCTCCTATGATTCCCCTTTGTATTTTCTTTCCATTTCTCCAATTTAATTAGCTTTCTCCGTGCACTTCACCTTCTGATTAACATCCCATTAGTTCCGCCGCACTCCCACCATCCTCGCGCCACTCACAGACCACCGTTTCCCCCTTCTCCACGGTCTGACCATGTCCAACCCATCTCCTCTCTGCCTCACCGGAGAAGAGCTACAGTTTCCTACGTTCCTCCGCTTGCCAGGGATCCATCTCATTCACTCCACCACGCACGGGCACCTCGCTTCGTCTATCTACTAATATTGCAGGTGCTCAAGGCTCAATGTTCAGGACTTCATCGGAGAGGATTTGGCCGGCTCTGTCTCCGACGAAGGAGCATCGCCAACCCTCTCTAACAGGTTCATCGACCAACTCCCAAGATGCTCTGGGGAGCTCCATCGGGCCCGTGCAAGCGAGGAAGAGCAAAGGTGGCTTCGCCGGAGGACAGAACTCGCCGCCACCAGCACGGCAGAGGAAAAAGATCAGAAGCATACAACTACCATTGGATGCACCTCCTAGGTATCCAGCCTACAGTCAACACTTGACCACGTCATCTTCGCCTTGAGTTTCCAGCTACCATCCGATCTTCAAAGATCGGGCGGTCTAATGTCGGCCATGTCACCTCCTTCGCACGCTACATCCGTCGTCTGATCTCCTTGATAGGAAGGACCACATGCGTCCACATCATCAACCCTGAGCCTCAATGCCCTACAGGCTCGGATCACCCGAGCCACTTTCGAGCCTTGCTCTGAGCCAGAGATGACGCCAAGTCTCCTCCGAGCAATGTCCGAGCCTCTAACGTCTACCAAGCCTTTCCCCTCACGTGCCTCATCACGTGCGGGGGGGAATTTTGTAGGGAGGCCCCGAAGACTTTCATAATTACAAATAGGTCCAACCATCACGTGGAAACCACATGCGCCTGGGGTAATTTGCAATCCACCCCTTGTGGGTTTTAACAATTGAAAATATACCCTTGCACGTGTGGGTAATTTATAGGGATGGCCTCGTGACTTATGCTATTTACATTTTAGTCCTTCTAGGGATCTGTTTGTTATTTATTTTCATGTTTTCTTGCATTTATGCCCCTAGTTTCTTTCTTGCATATCTTGAGCATCTGAGCTCCGTTTGAGTTGATTTTGGTCTTGCTTTGAAGCTATTTTAATTATATTTCTAATGGCATAGCTATGGTTCTGATTTGACACTTTTGCTTTTATTGACTAAATCTAATTACTTTGTGTCACTTATTCAATGATTTTCATGCCATTTAGTAGCTTGTCAATGAAAATGGCTTCATGAACTCTTTCTGAATTTGACTACTATTTATTGCTCATTGATTCTGTCTAATGAAGGCATCTTTGTAGCTTTGTGAATTTGCATTCTATTTCATGATAAAGATCAAATAAAAATGTCTTCTGCATTGTTTGCATTTTAGCATACTTTTGTGCATAATGACATATGAATTTCTAATTCATCACTTAATTTAAGGAAGAAGAGTCTAAATAATACTTAAGAGGCTCGTGTCCCAGAGTTCGACCATGGGCTTGCCCAAGTAAAAATAAAATTCGATCGCTTCCTTGTTATTAATTGATACATTATTCAAGTAGTTTTTGATTGACTAGATTTTATCAGATTGCAACGAAATTGTTAATTCTATGTAATTAAAAGGGTAAAATTGCGGTCTGTCAAATGGTGCCATTGTCGGGGACACAACTCGTCTTTTGTGTATTTAGATTTTTAATATTTAATTGAATGTTAATTTCTGATTCATAGGTCATGCTGTTTACATTATTAAAATTTCTTTGATGGATATCTAACATTTGTTTTTATGGCAGGGCCGTTGGTGTTCAAGGAGGCGAGGAGCAGGTGTTCCCCGCTGCGAAGAGCCGTAAAAGCAGATTTTGGAGAAAAATCAAAGAAAAAAAATATGCCTCTTGCATTTTTATTTTCCATGTAATAATTGTCTTTACAACAGTCTTCGTTCGAAGACTCACGTGTGTAAATGAACGAAGCTCTCTGTGGTTGTGTGGGGATCCCCCCACTTGAGTGTCGACCTAAGATCAGGCATGCGTCTCTCTGAGCTTCTTTCATATTTTTTTATCTTACGTTTTGATTGTAGGTAGGACACACAATAATACAAGACGCACGTAGACATCGCTTCATCTAGCCAAATTAAAAGATGTTCTTCCCCGCTAATAGAAGCATGTTAGGTGCGATTTTTCATCGACTTGCATACTTTTGGTTTTAATTCAGTTTGATTTCCATGAAATTTTGCTTAAGGCACTGCATGTTTTCTCTTTTAGCATAGGTCATGAATTTATCGACTGCATGGCTTTTTCTCGACTTCCCTTCCTGGCTTGATTACCTAGGTTAATGGAAATTGGGAATGAGCAGTAGACGATGATTGCTTGATTTATGTTCACATTTAAATAGTGATAACCTTAAGCAAATAAATTAGGATTGTTAAATGCAAGTTGACCTAAAATAGAGTAAAATTATGTTTTGGGAGAGCAACACCCTTGTTTACGTAGGGTGATTTTTTCTGCGACATGTTTTTAATCCTTGTGTTAATTAGAATGTTTTAATCACCAATAAAAATGACTAGATAATCAACCAACACTTGTTGGTTTCACGTGTGAGTTGGTGAATTTAAGGGTAGTGCATGCTTGTTTGAGCCTTGATTGCTCTGACACCCTCCCCTAGAACGTAGGTACTCCATTCATCTCCAAGGATTCATTCGCTCATGTGTACATTCATCCTACCTCTTTATTCCCCTCAGGTCTCCCCAATATCAAATATCCATCTCTGTACTTAGGCTACTTCAGCCTAAGTATAGGGGGGACCTGAGTCCTCGTGATTTTCTCACTCATCTTTTCTTCCCTTGATACTTAGGTTATTTCTAACCTAAGTATAGAGGGAGTCCTCCTCAGTTCCTGTATATTCCTTTATATTTAAATGGAGCTTTGACTTTATATCATCTAGTGCTATGAGGACATAGCAAAATCTAAGTATAGGGGGATATACCGTATATACAATATATGTACTTTAGCTATATTTTGAAAAATTTTAAACTTTTTAGGATATGGTATATTCTTATGAACTAAGTGGACAAAATGTTTTCAAGGTTTTTGTATACTATGTTACACTATTTTAAAGAAAAATATTTTTGAAAATGATTTTAAAAAATGGGTTTCACTTATTTTGAAAAATCATTTGAAAAATATTTGTAAAAATCTATATATGTAACATGGCGTTGAAAATATTTTCTTGATTTCAAGGAAAGTGAGTCTAACTTGTGTTCTAACTTTATTCAAAAAATCCATAAAAATGAGAAAAACCAAAAATCCTTTGAAAATCAAATTGACTACTAAACACAAATAAGTAGATGCTTTTCAGTGAGGGTCTCCCTTAGCAGAGTAGGTGGTTTAGAGCACATCACATAAGACTTCGTCCTCAAGTAACGGGTTCCATTCTATGGCCTGTACTTACGCGTATACTGGCTGAAAGCAGATGCATCTACTCATTTGAGTTTAGGCAGCCATTAGATCTTTTAATGTTTTGAAATATATATATATATATATATATATATATATATATATATATCGGTGATGTTCGAGAACACTCGGTTTGAAAGGTCTTCAGATTTTAGGTTAACCAACCTTAGCCATCAGGGTCTTTGACTTAAAATTTCACATTTCCCTAGTTTGCTAGATTTGCCTGCTATATCACATGCTTAGTCTCTATCCTTGAGAATATGATTAGCACTTCACATGCACGACTGCAGTCTCGATGAGATGAGTTGAAATTTCACTTGAGGGACTAGGATGCAAGTCTAGACTTGATCTAATGATGCTCGAGGATGGGATAAAATCATTGAAGGCTTCATGAAACCTGAGTGTCAACATTTTTTAGCCAGTATGAGAACTTGGTTCTTGTAATAATCTCTTGACATCTACCTAAGTGTGAGGGTATGAATAAAATAAAAATGTTGATTAGTGTGTTCCAACTCTTGGTAAAAGCAATGGAGCTAGCCAAAAACAAAGCAATTATTATCAATGTTGAAAGAAAATCTCTCATTCCACAAAGTCAATTATCAAAAGATATTCCACCAAAGGTGAGCGTTCCCAACCATTTCAAATTACCCACTTGGACCACCTCTATTAGGACCAGGAGTCGGGCTTGCACCAATAAAGGGCTCTGCATCGTAAATGCTACAAGTCTGGGTGTAGAAGGTATGATAGGTACTAAAAAAAGGCACACCCCGATGTACTCCCAGGAAAACAAATGCAGACGACTCCAACTTCTCTTGACGGACACACTGATCAACACCAAAAATATGCGTTGAGTAATAATGCACTTGAGCATATCCTTGTTCCAATGAGAGGGAGAGAAGAAATGACACAATCCTAAACCCTCCATCAACTGGCCTGCCACCTAAACTTCTAAGTTTGACAACTAAAGAGATAGTGGATTGGATACAATATTTGATTTATTCTCTAGAGTTGAGGATTGGGTCCTTCGGAGAGTTTCTTGGACCGAGACCTTGGATGATGTTGCGACTGTACTCTCGTGAACGCAGTCAATGCTTAATGTCATATCCTTAGTGTATATGTATACAAGAGAGAGTCTGGAAAATTAGAGAAATTGGATACCTCTTGATTAAGGCTGGGTTGAGCTCTGAGATTTTGGATATCTAAAATTGGGAGTTCTTGAACGGATCAGGTCCTGTACGCACATGCAAAAGGGGGTTAATCCAGCTCACTCATTTTTGAGATGCTCGGGGACGAGCATAGTTTAAGTATAGGGGGTTGATGAAACCCAGTTTCATGTCACTAATTCGCATATATTAATCCCCTAGCTTAGACTAAGTGTCAATAAAAACTTGATAAAATGTTGTATATATCTGAGTCATGGAATAAATTTAAAATAAAAAATAACAAAAATAATTGTAGTGTTTTTATACCCTTAAAAACACTCACAAAAATATTTCTCCTGTCATTTGACCTCATTTCCATTTTTGGTCAACATAAAACTTGTAGATCTCATCAAGATCTACAACTTTCATGTTTTAAGTTTTTCGAAATTCGGTCTCCTTCTCCCTCATATTTCACATTCTTTATCCTAACAACCTGATTGGGCCACGTGGCGCTTTTTATTTACGCCACGTCGCCTGGTCCTTTGCGAGCCACACACCTTCATTTCTGGACTTCCCGATTCCCTCTTGGTGCCCTCATCATGGTTGTTCATCTCCGCTTCATTCCAAGCCCTCCGATCCTTCTGCTTGATCTCATCACCATCGTTCGCCAGTGCTCTGTCCTCCTCACGCCACGTGTCTTCATAAATGCCGCTCGATCTTCTCCAAAACTTCCCATCACCACCGCACGCTACTGCCTCATCCTCGACCATCAGATCCACTCCCATCTCTCATCTCCTTCGTCTGCTCCCGCCTCCCTCTCAGCTCGCCATGTGGATCGATTCTCACCCTTGATCTCGTCTCCACGGATCTAATCCACGTCGCTCTTTAGCGCCAACCCCTCGACCGTTGGATCATGATATCCAATGACCGAGGAGTCATACCCTACCTCCAGATCACCCCCTCGCCCATGTCGCCCATCTCGTGCACGGGCTTTGCCCTTTCCATTTCCCCCACCTTCTCCGTCATCTCCTCCACTCAAGAACCAACCCACGATGAAGCTCGATCATCCCTCTTCCTCGCAGCCTCCCACTCGATCCACGTCCTTTCTCCTCTCGCTCCATATTCCCCACTCAAGGCTCATCGCTCCTCAATGTTTCGTCAACCTTCACCCCTTAAATACACCATTGCCGCCACCTTTCCTCCTGGTCCACCTTCACGCGAGGCCCCGCCCAGCCCCTCTCCTCCTCCCCATGACAGGGGAGGACCAATTGAGGCGCGATGAAGACAGTGTCCCCCGGTGTCGACCCCTGGCCATTGAAGGCTAGGTTTGCAGAGCTCCGCCTCCGCCTAGCTGTCCCCAGTGGCCATGGGGATCCAACGACGACCCGAGGTCAACTCAAGACCTCAAGCCCAGGCTCCTTGATCCGCCTTCCCTCCAGGTAAGCTCCTCTGATCCCCCTTTGTATTTTCTTTCGATTTCTCCAATTTAAATAGCTTTCTCTACGCACATTCACCTTCCGATTAACATCCCATCAGTTCTGCTGCACTCCCACCATCCTTGCGCTACTCATAGACCAGCGTCTCCCCCTTCTCCACGGTCTGACCACGACCAACCCATCTCCTCTCTGCGTTGCTGGAGAAGAGATACAATCCCCTTTGTTACTCTGCTCGCCAGGCACCCATCTCATTCACTCCACCACACACGAGCACCTCGCTTTGGCTATCTACTAATATTGCAGGTTCTCAAGGCTCAATGGTCGGGACTTCATCAGGGCGGATTTGGCTGGCTTCACCTCTGACGAAGGAGCATCGCCAACCCTCTCTAGCACGTTCCTCGCTTTGCCCATGTCTCAACCTTCATTGACTAGCACCCAGGATGCTCCGGGGAGCTCCATCGGTTTCGGGCAAGCGAGACGGAGCAAAGGTGGATTTGTCGGAGGACAGAACTCGCTGCCACCACCGCAGCGGAGGAAGAAGATCAGAAACATACAACTGCCATTGGATGCACCTCCCTGGTGTCCATCCGACGACCAATACTTGGCAACGTCATCTTCGCCTTGAGTTTCTAGCTACCATCCGATCTTCAAAGATCGTGTGGTCTGGTGCTGGCCACGTCGCCTCCTCCGCACGCTACAACCACCATTCTATCTCTTTGATCGGAAGGACCACAAGCATCCACATCATCAGCCCGAGCCTCAACGCCAAACCTATAGGCTTGGATCACCCGAGCCACTTTCGAGCCTTGCTCCGACACAAATATGACACTGAGCCTCCTCCGAGCCATGTCCGAGCCTCCAGCGTCTACCGAGCCTTGCCCCTCACGTGCCTCGTCACGTGCAGGTGGGGAATTTTGTAGGGAGGCCCCAGAGACTTTTCAGAATTACAAACAGGTCCATCCATCACGTAGAAATCACATGCTCCTGGGGTAATTTGCAACCCACCCCTTTGGGTTTTAATAATTGCAAATATACCCCCACGTATGTGGGTAATTACAGGGAAGGCCTCGTGATTTTTTCTATTTACATTTTAGTCCTTCCAGGGACTGTTTGTTATTTTTTCATGTTTTCTTGCATTTATGTCCCTGATTTCTTTCTTGCATATCTTGAGCATTCGAGCTCTGTTTGAATTGATTTTGGTCTTGTTTTGAAGCTATTTTATTTATCTTTCCAATGACATAGCTTTGGTTCTGATTTGACACTTTTGATTTTATTGACTAAGTCTAATTACTTTGTGTCACTTATTCAATGATTTTCCTACCATTAAGTAGCTTGTCAATGAAAATGGCTTCATGAACTCTTTCTGAAATTGACTACTATTTATTGCTCATTGATTCTGTCTAATGAAGGCATCTTTGTACCTTTGTGAATTTGCATTCTATTTCATGATAAAAATCAAATAAAAATGTCTTCTGAATTGTTTGTATTTTAGCATACTTTTGTGCATAATGACCTATAGATTTGTAATTCATCACTTAATTTAAGTAAGAAGAGTCTAAATAATACGTAAGAGGCTTGTGTCCCTGAGTTCGACCTTGGGCTTGCCCAAGTAAAAATAAATTTCGATTGCTTCCTTGTCATTAATTGATACATTATTCAAGCGGTTTTTGATTGACTCGATTTTATCCGATTGCAACAAAATTGTTAATTCTACACAATTAAAAGGGTAAAATTGCGGTCCATCAAATGTCATTTTGGCTGGGATTTTTGGCTTCTTATTTTGTGCAATAATGAGTGATAAAATGCAATTCTTATCAAAAACTTGCATGCATGCTAATTATGCAAAATAAATGAAGAAATGCCAATGAATTTTAGGGATTTGAGATTAATTAATGATTTTTAGAGTGATGAATCTAAGATTCATCATCCCCCTATACTTAAACCATGCTCGTCCTTGAGCATCAAAAGAAATGCAATGAGGTGAAATGAGATTCGGTTCCATACCAAGACCATGAGTAGAAGGTGAAAATGAAACTAGACTCGACCTTTGGATTATTATTGTGGCGGATCTTCTGTGAGACTCAGGGTTTTAAAATCAACAGCCTTTAAGTTCTACATATCATTGTCACAATTCAACTCAGAAGTCATCTTAGATCAATCCTCCTCCCAAAGCATACCCCATGAACATTGAACAATCGACTCATGTGTGTAAAAGGTTTTAACTCTTCCCATCCAGAATGCCAGACTACCATGCAAACCTCATCTCCAGTAACTCGTCCTCGGGGAGTCAGGTATTTCCTTCTAAGGTCTGTCTCACACTGTGTTCACAATCGAATAGAGGGAGAAATTAGAAGAAGGAGAAAAGAACTAGAGGGTGGCCAGTGTAGTCACCTCTCCTTGTGAAGCCGTCCAGTTTGGCCAATTCTCCACCAAGATCTGCAGGTTTTCCTGAAGCTTGGACCTTTTTGGTTAAATGTTTATTTGGTAGTGGCTTCTTTGTGTTTGGATTTTTGGTTACTCTGCATGGATCATGTTGTGCCCCTACGGATTGGAATCTTTTTTTTCGTACATGTTTTAGGGTCTTAGAAAAAACTGTGCCCAGCCGTCTATCCATTTCTGAAGCTTTATTTCAACCCGTACTCCGATCTTTAGATGTCCATGCTACTAGAAAAGAAACTCACACAGTCTTCCAACATCTCGTCTAAGTTGAGATAAGTGCATAGTGCTAGAGTACAAATTAATTCCCTATTCCATAGTCATACCCATAATGAAGAGACCAGGTTAGACACTAAGAGTCAAATGCTGCACATTGTCATGCTGAACTCGAAGAATCAAGTCAAAGTCCTGAAGCTTCTAAAATCCTATTTCTTGGTGAAATTCCTCGAAAAATTAGGTGGATTAAGGTCAAGTCCAGACCACTCTTGGTTTCTACTCATAGCTCGGTTCATAACCCAAGGGCTTTTCACAAATGCAAATGCATGTAATGTTGGATGAAGTGCAGGTGTGTGAAATGCAAACACTTTTTCTTGTGATTTTTTTGGAAACTGTTTTATGCAGAAATGAATAGGAAGTCATTTTTTTCAAAATTTTTGGTTGGACACAGTTAGTGTTAGTAGCAAGTTACCCATCCCGTAAATACATAGACTTACAGGAAAGTATGAGCTATGGGTAAAATATATACATAGTATATATACACACCCCCTATACTTAGCGAGTGTTGTGTCCTCAGAGCACAAGAAGCGTAGAGAAGACATAGCTTGAGATAAGAGTAAGAGAGTTAAAAAGAAAAATAAAAATCGGCCCGCCCCCTATACTTAGGCTGTGAACAGTCTAAGTATAGAAGAAGAGCGAAACTGAGGTGGTCAGGAGATGTGAATGAGGAGAGTATATACAGATGAGCATCGACTCCCCCTATACTTAGGCTCATGTCAACCTAAGAAGGGTGGAAATGAGGCGATCATGAGATGGGGAGAATGGTATGTACAGATGGCATCGATCCCCCCTATACTTAGGCTTTGGTCTAAGTAGAGGAAGAAGTTGTACAAGGAGACTTACGGGGTCAGGAGGGAGGGTGGGTAGTCGATGATTAAGGCGGTTTTCGACCGATCTTTTTGTGAGCCGGTGGTGGGAGATCATATTGATAAGAAGGAGATGAAGCATATGATTTCCAACCATTATCAGTGTTATCCTCAGAGAAATCATGCTGGAGATTAGATGAAGCATATGAATCAGATGAAAGATAACCAACTTCGGAGTTATCCTCAGAGGAATAGTATTTGAAAATGGAGGCACTCTAGATATTCTTATTCTTTAGTTGCCTCAGTTGTTTTCTCAGAATTCATTCCTTCTTGGGACCAAGCGATTCATCCTCGGATGCTAAATACTCTGAAGCACCAATCTCAGTCAGCTCATAAGAAATTATTCCGATATATTTAATGAGACCAGGAGAATCGGCTTTGGATGAATAATAGTGAGGAACGGGAGTCGTCCAACGGGAATCGAATTTTGAATCCTTGCGAAGATAGGGTTTTAGGACTGCCAAACAGACCTCACTCATGTAAATTACCTTTTTCGGACCCGATGAGGGATCATCAGACAATTTCTCTTCTGGATGGTCGAAGGCGACTTTCCTTTTAGATGAAGGAGCAACCATTTTGTTTCGTGAAGGCACTGGTCCTGGGAGTGAATTGTTGACACTTGAGTATCTAGCTGAATAATCACTGAAATTTTTCTCCTTGGTCAGTGTACGTCCCGCGTATTTTTTCTTAGTTTTCTTAATGTTGGTGCACTCCTGAGTTGGATTGATTTGGTCGTGGTAGTTAGAGAAGGTTGACTCAGGGTGAGCCCATGCATATGTGTCAGGATCATATAAGAAAACCTTTTCCATAGCTGCAGGAAATGGAATAGTATGGAGAGTTTCTGCACATTTAGTCTCAATTGACTTGATGTTGGTGCATTCCTGTGTCAGGTTGATTTGATCAAAGTGGTCAGAGGAGATTTCGACCGACTCAGGATGCACCCATACATATGTCTCAGATTCATATGAGTCATATATTCGATTTTCCATGGTGAGAGCAGCGAGAAATGGAACAGTGGGGAGAGTCTCTAAACCAATAGTCTCATCAACAACCACTATCTCAGGTGTAGCAACGAGGTAGGGCTCATCTACCGCTTGATGGTTACGGCTGTCGAGGGTTTCATGGGTTGCCTCAGAAAATCATGGTTCCTCAAAGACTGGGTGAGATCGAAGTGCTTCCAATACTGTAAAATTGATTTCCTGAGTCTCATACTTAATAATTGCCTTAGCAAATGCCAAGAATGGCTTTTCGAGAATGATTAGAGACTGGTTGAATTCTCCTTGATGCTAAATATCAATGATCGTGAAGTATATTTTGAGCGGAGCACCTTGGAATGTAACGATGACTGAAATTGTTCCTCTCGATCACTTTATTGATCGATCAACCAATTGAACGATCTCTCTTATCTTCCTGATAGGTTCGAGTTTGAGCTTGTCATATACAGAGGTCAGGAGGACATTGATTGATGAGTCGTCATCGATTCGAGCATGGGTAAAAATTGTGTCTTTGATTCCACATTCAAATCTGGGCAATCGCTTCACTATGCGGCTCTTGGTTTTTCTCCTCAACACCATGGAGGTGGCCATTGACAAGATATATTTTTCAGTCTTTGTTCTTATCCTGCCCGACTTTTTCATCATTAGTTTGTTCATTACAAAACCTTTAAGGTCAAAGTGTTCAGTGGCCTGTATCAAGGGAAGTTCAAAAATCAGTCTCTTCTCCAGTGCTTCCCGTAAAGCAGGATCCAAATTCTTTAGATCTTTTTCAGTTTCATTTTTATGAGTTTTCTATTTTTTCATTGTTTTGGTGTTTTCAATGTGATGTGGTGATGTGGTGTTTTCTAGTAGATGATGAGGGGTTTTGATTAGCCAAGTGAGAGTCAAAGTCAGTGTTATTCCTAGGGGAGTAATATGCAGAAGTATCGCTGTCAAAGTCATCCCTAGGGTGAACATAGTCCATGGGTTTCTGAATATCTTCAGGTTTCTCAACATTAGATCCATTTATTTCATCCTCTTCTTTCATACATGAGCTTCCGTAAAATGAAATTAGTCGGTTTTTGAAATTTTCCTCCATCAATCCATATCTGTTACTTATCCTTGAAATGTCATCCTCCAAAGAATTTTTAGGTATAGACTGTGTGGTTTCTAGCTTTTGAATTTGAGATCCAGTCATTGCATCTTCCATTTTCATGTATGACTTGGGAGAAGATATTCTTGGAATATATAATATATGATCTTTTCTATGAAAATTTCTCCTCAAAAATCATGGAATGAGTCTGCTTGATGTGAGGGCCACTATAGATCTCATACTCAACATGGTGTGATTCAGGTATGTATAATTGGTTTGAGTAGAGTTCATTCATTTGGTCATGATTGCTCGGATCCTTATATTGTGGAGTCAACATACATGGATTAAGTGTCAATATCATCAGTTCATTCCTCTATATGAGTGTCATGTCTGAAGGTGGGATTATCATGGTTAATCCAAGATGGAAGATTATTAGGTGCGGGCCAATCCTCTTGATATGTTCGGACCTCCAATTTATTCCCAACGGTCAAATCTAGTTGTGGATTTGTGAAATATTGACCCGTTCTGACAATATGGTGAGGAGAGATTGAAATCAGTTGGAGTTGTTGTCTCGGTCGATCATTCTTCTCAAAAGTGGTTTGATGTTCAAATGATTCATGAGTTCCGACGAGTAATGGGTCAATCCAAGATGGTAGTTGTTCATTTGTGTTCAAGGGTGGGGAAGGTGGAAGATGTGAAAAACTGTTAAATTCGATCAGATTCATCATGTGGTTAGAATCTCCCATGAATGATGGATTGACATTGACAGAATATAAATGATGGATTGTATGATCAAATATAGAGGATTGCCATACGAAGAAGTGGAGACCTCATACGGTTGTTTTTTTGTATGATCCGTATACAAAGGACTGTCATTCATGAAGTAGATCAGATTTGTAGAGAGGGTTGGATCTATTTGTGGGTGAGAGTCCCCTGTGGAAGTTGGATAAGGTCTAGTTGGAGGAGGTTTTGAAGCTTTGGGTATAACTGAGACGAATTCATTTTCATAATATAGATCCGATGGATACTCATGCAAATGTCCCATCATTTTTGAAAGAGCTAACATAATGGATGACGATTTGGATTTGACTGAGATGAATTTATTTTCATAATACAGATCTGGAGGGTACTTGGACAAAAGTTCCATAATTGTCGAAGGAGGTTTATTGGTTGATATAATGGATCTTGGTTAACGATGTTCAAGTACCTAGGATATTCAATAGAAGAAACCTTAATTGTTTCAGATCAAGAAAGGCGATTGATGGCACAAGTGTGCGGTTTTTGATCTTCGAATTCAGTTTATGCACAACAATACAAACACAAATCAAATCCCAGGTTCACCAACTCACGCAGTGAAGCCATAAGAGTTCGGCAATTTATCTTTTCACTTTTAGTTGGTGATAATTTCAATCTTGGAAAAAAATTAGCAAGTTGTTTGGTGCCAAAAATTTTCTTAAAGACTGGCCTAAATTCTTGCTACTAGTTGCATCCACTTTTAGCCAATATGGATGTAAGTACAGACTGTAAAATGGCTACCATGTTACTTAAGGACATAGCCTTACACAATGTCCTTTAAAACACCTACTCTGCTACGGAAATCCAGATTGTTTACCAGCTACCCGTTATTTCCTCACTGAGAAGTAGTTAATCATTTTTAGAATCAGTAGTCTGAACGAAAATTTCAGAGATTGTCTCTAATCTTAAGTATCTTCTCTCGCTCACTCAGACAAATAAATGAATCCAAGATTGCTCTCCCGTAAAAATTCTTGATTTTATGAGTTATTTAAAATCGACTATATTTAGCAGTCACAATTTTAATTAGGTGATCGTTGAAAAATTAGATGAGCACAAATACATGTCTACCGTCTAGTCGCAAATTCCTTTAAAATTATGTGATTAAATAGGAGGGAGAAATTCAAGAAAAGCTGATGCACGTGAAACAATGATGTATGCTCATATAGAAGACTTGCAGTGATTCCTCGCAATCTCCATGTGGGAGAAATGAAAAATTAATTTATATGAATGCAAGCCGATGAAAACCCCACCTAGCAGAAAGTTCTATTAGCTGGGAAGAAATGAGTTAATTTTTTAACTAAGTTGAATGATCTAATGTGCTTCTCAATTAATGTGCAGTGTGGTCTTAAGTTCTACGAGAACAATAAAAAATTTAAAAGCTCTAATAGCCGTATGTAGAGGGTCCATCCTAAGCGCCGCTCAAGTTGAGCCCCACCCTCACCGGAGAGTGAAAAAGGCCACGACACACCACAGAAAAAGTTTGAGGTCTTGTTACACACGTGAGAGTCCAAACAGACATCGCTATAAATGAGCAATTAATTATAGAAATTAAAATTACAGAAGTATAAATCCTAGACTCAACGCTCTCTCACGACTCGACTCAATCTTAATTACGATGCGACTTTTCGGGCGTCGGTGAAGATGTGCTGGTTTTTGTGAGAAACTGCTCCACGTATGTCGGGTACCTTGCAAGAAAAATAAGAGAGAGTGTAAGAGAATGACACAAAAAAATCAAAAATAAAATAAGAAAATAAACGCAGAAAATAAAATAAATGCAGAAAAGGGAGAAAGAAAAAGGTAATTATATAGTGATGATTCAGGGGTCAGACTACCTGAATGTGGAGAACCGAACAAAACTTTTTTAGACAAAAAACTAATTCGTTTTCCTCCCGAAAACAGTGCCATTTGAGAGGATGAATTTGCCAATGTTAATTAAGGGGACTTACAGAGCGTTTAAATTAATGTTGAATGAGTCGTTATTGGGCAATCGAAATCAGTCAAGAAATAACCACAAGAAATTTATCAATTTTATTCACGGTGTGGATTTATGGTTATTTTACTTGGGCAAGTCCCAAGGTTGAACTCAAGGAGGCAAAAGAACAACCTCGAATTATATCTATCAAAGTTCATGCACGATTTTCGAGACGATATTTTTTTTTGTATTTTTAATGCAATTTGGGATGCAAAAATG
Source organism: Ottelia alismoides (assembly GCA_037367405.1). Lineage (NCBI taxonomy): Eukaryota > Viridiplantae > Streptophyta > Magnoliopsida > Alismatales > Hydrocharitaceae > Ottelia > Ottelia alismoides. The sequence goes on from JAZKJV010007323.1 coordinate 193,509, forward strand.
CAAATTAGGCCAATTTCATGGACTAAAAAGTAAAGATTAATCGAATGATGTTCGAAAAATTCAAAATTTGGTTAAGATGACAATTATAATGAAATGAATGCACTGTATTTTTTTTGGAATTTTTGGATACAAGATAAATATTTTATGAATTTATGTATGCAAACAAAGTGAATTTCAACATTTAATTATAATAAATATTAAAACTTTTTTCGAAGGATAAAATAATCCAAGTTCTATCACTAGGTGATTGATCTCAGAAAAAATCTTAACCTTAAAAATATGAGACTAGATGCCTATTAAAAATTTAAGATTGAATTATGCAAAATGATTGTTACAGAGCAAACCATGTACGCAAAGGTAATTCTTTTTGGGCAAGATGTAACATACAACTAATTCTACAATCTTTGAATTTTCGATAATTTTTCAAGAAATGGTTAATTTACTTAGGTATCTCGAAGCACAAGATGGGAAAATATGTCAATTTTTACAAGAACAAGGATTATTAGTCAACCACAAAAAATAAAGTGATCACAGGCATGCCATATTGTTGAGAATTAGCTGAAGAACATCATGCAAATTTTTTATAAATAAAATGATGCAATAAGGCGGTTCAAAATAAGGGGGGAACACGTGGGTCCATCTGCAATTATAATAAATAAAAGAAAATAGAAATATGCAAAGCAAGGACTAACGGGTAAATACCAAAACCCAGGGGGTATGACTGCAAAATTTCCAGAGGGACACGTGTATAACACATGCCCTCTAGTCGACGAGGGTCTTCCGTTAATATAGTGCTTCTTCAGGGCTCTTTGTGCAAAATGTCCACCCCGTCACGTGCAATGCACGTGACCCTGGAAGTGGCAGGGTTGTTGTGTAATTAAGCGGAGCTGGATGGGTACCGATGCAAGTTGCCCTAGGTACGTGCAATGCACACAGGAGTGGGGCCTCGAGATCTGCGCCTGGTGGCTGGATTTCACGGTGGTGGGCTGTAGGCGATGGTGGAGGCTCGTGGCTGACGCAACGGAGGGTGACCGTCGAAGGCGGTGGAGGCGAGGGGAGAGCGGGTTTCCTCACTCTGGTGGCGAGTTCATTGATGAGGAGATCCTATATGTGGGGGTGACCTCCTCTGCTGGTCAATGTCGGCCGAAGGAGAACCATGGATGCGGAGGAGCGAGCGGTGTCAGAGTTGAAGTCGTAGAGGTGGTAGAGGATATGCTGGGAAAGCACAAAGTGGAGTAGTGTTGTCCTTGGTTCGACGATCAACGAGGATCGGAGCAAGGGCAATCGCGCGACAGAGGTGCATCATCGCAACGGTCGTAGAGGGTTGGATCTCGCCGGGAAAGGACAAGGAGCGGGTTGTCACCACCGTTCCCCATTTTGGTGCTAAAAATGGATGATCGACAACCGGCGCAACGTCAGTGTTTAAATTGAAGAGGAGGAGGGTGATGAAGATGGAAGGTTGGGGATGATGGTATTCACCGTGATTTGATGAGATCGGAGGGCAGCCAAAGATGGAAGGCAGTGGTGCGTGAGATCCGAGGGTGACAGAGCTCGCAGGGGGCGACGGAGTGGATGATATACACAACGGAGGGATTCACGACAATTTGACGGCGATTGATTTGGGAAAGGAGCAGGAGGAAGGCGAGGTACAAGAACCGTCCGATCGGCCGAGATCGGGCAGTCCTGATCTAACCTGGTGGCAACACGTGGAGGGGCGGGTGGAGTATGTGCAGGGCACGGGTGCAGGAGGCACGTGCTCTGCACGTACGAGCTTTTAATTTTTCTTTTTTATAAAAAAATGAATTAATAAAGAAGCTCAAAAAATGGGTGACACGTGTCGCTCCAGGAGCAACCATGTGTCAACCCCTGGAAAAGAAAATAATATATATAAAGATAATTATAAAAGAAATAATAACTGACATCGGATCGAAAAAATTTCTTCACAAAAGCTGCTCGTCTCAATGAGATCTTCAACTTTCATGAAGACACCACAACCAAAATCAACCATTTGCATAAAGTGATATTTTTAGGTTATCCCATGTACATAGAATACCTTGATTTTTGGGTTTTCTAATTTTTTGTCATTTTTAAACCAGATAAAAAAATCCAGGAAAATTATAATAAAAATCAAAGATAAATATTTACACATTAATCTAATTTTCTTGGATTTTTATTAATCAATAAATAAAACATGAAAACTGCAACTTATGTACATATGGTTAGTGAAGACTCAGACTCAGTTAATTTCTTTGATTTCAAGCTCATTTTGTATCTGGATTTTTACGCATTTTAATAAACTTTTATCAAATAAAATAAATGAAAAATAAATAAACTAAAATGGTTTAATTATGTACATAAAATATTAGGTCAAAAACTGCTAAAATACAAAATGTACAAAAGAGGCCCAAATCCCAACTTTCACATATGAGCTCAAATTCACTTGACTTGGTCTTGTTTTTTAGTTAATTGAATGTACATTAGTTCAAAAGTGAGTAGGATCAAATTAGATAGTGGATGTGGAAGATATCAAGGTTTTAGTCCGAAAATCCTAGAACTAGGGTTTGGGTTTTTGGTCCACTTATTTAGGTTATGATTCTTTTATATTTTTCATTTATTTTTGTTAGTGATATGTACACAATGGAGGTGGTTTCATGTCAGTTGGAGTTAGCATGACTTAGTTAAAAGTCATGGAATTTAGGCTATTTTACAGGTCATTTTGGCTGGGATTTTTTGGCTTCTTATTTTATGCACTAATGAGTGATAAAATGCAATTCTTACCAAAACATGAACGAATGCTAATTATGCAAAATAAATGAAGAAATGCTAATGAATTTTAGGGATTTGAGCTTAATTAATGATTTTTAGAGTGATGAATCTGAGATTCATCAATTCCCTGAACACACTTCAGTCTAAAGGAGGAACGCAAACTGTTGTAGGAATAGCAGAGGATTTGATTCCAAACATGAGCATCATCGCTGATAAGTTAGTAGTTGTGGATCAGATTCATGAGAGGATGAATGACATCAACACCAGGATCACCCAATTTCCAAAGCAAATGGAGGAGCTGACCGAGAAGGTATCCAAGATTGGGATACCAACTGCATCCGCGGTTCCCATTTATTGTGTACATCATGTCCAGGAGAAACCAGCATCAGGACAACAACAACCATGGACTCATGACCAATCCTATGCCCAACCTTTCCAACAGCCACCTCAACAGCTGAGATCGTAGAAGAAACACCACCACTGATGTTTAAGGTGAACGACATCTGGTACACTCAAGATCCTTCCCGACATGGTAATACGGGGGACCCTAAGCCTTATCAACGTCCCACCACTTTCTATAACGCACCATTTCCACCCGCCTTTCAGCACACTCAGAATACGTTCCCATCCCATGATCAAAAACAACATCAACAACCAAACAACCACCAGAATCAACACCATCAGGCATTCCAACAATACCGACATCAATTCCAAGCATCACAATGTCATCCTTCAAAACCACCATCTAAACCATCCAACTCTCAAGGAGAACCCATAGATATCCAACAACAGATGCTCGAGGAGATTAACTATTTTTGAAATGAACTACAAGATCTACAGGTTGATGTTAATTGCTTGTCCTGTTGGAGAGATGAACAGACATCCCCTGCTACAACCATTCCCGCCCAAGTTCAAGCTAACCTTAATAGCTTGAACAAATCTCAATCTTCCCCAAAAAATGGCCAGGTATACTACTCAGACTTCCCATATCTGAACATGAGATCCTTTTGTTTATGCAATGTCACTTAGGAGGGTAGGACCGTGAACGTACCTGACTGGGCACGGTAAATGGATCAAGAAGACTCGGAAGATCAACTAGAGGATACTTCCAAGAGTGAAGAAGAATGAAACCTGAATTCAGTACCAGTGAAGATCCCAACACATTAAAAAGGAAAAGCATCCATGGAGTCTACAGAGGACCTTGCACCTCCAGTTTCTGCAAATATACCTTTGTCAACTTTTCAGCAACATGATTTTGATTATTATCTGCAACAAAATGATTGTAGTAAAAACTCTATTTCTAATAAAGATGCTCTTATTTATGATTCGGGTTTTTTATCTCCTGTTTCGACTCTTCAGTTCCTTTCCCCCATGCTCTTATGGGAGGAAAATGCAAACCAAAGAAAATCATTCAAGAAGACCTAGAAATGACACGATTTTGCCAAGAAAATATTACCATCAAAGTACCATTTGATCAATATGTGGCAAACAATCCAACACTCCAAAAATACTTGAAAATAGACTCTCACCCGGACTCGCATGAAGAAACCAAGTAAATTTGTGGAGACTCATATCTTGACAGTGGCAACTACCAAATGTGTCAAAAATTAGCATCTACCAAGAAAAAAAGGGACCTGGGTGCTCACTATGTGGAGAGTCGCATTGGCGGCATGCATTCACACACACACTATTAGATAATGGTTCTTTTATCAATCTTCTCCCCTTAGCCTTATACTACAAATTGGAGTTAGGACCTCTCAGAAAATCATTATCTCTGCTCTAATTTGCAGATAAATCCACTAAAAGGCCTAAGGGAGAAGTAAAGAATGTGGTCATCTTGATCGAGGGTACATAGTACAATGGATTACACTGTCCTTTATATGAAAACCCCAACCCATTAGAGAGAATGTCAAATCATTCTTGGAAGACCATTCTTGCGAACCACTAAAGCAGTATTCGATTACGATACAAGAATGATGAAATTCTGCTCTCCAGGTGGAGAGGTGGACTTGGAGATGAAGCGGACAAAGTGGCAAAGAGCCGACTCCGAATCTACCACTGAATACTCAGAATCGTCAGAATGCAAATTCATTAGTACTAATGGGCCTTGGAATCAACTTCCAGAAGTTCAGAGTGAGATCCCCTCATCAGAAGAAGAAATAGTGAACAATGCAGTTTGCGAGATGTCACCTGAACTATCTAGAAACGCAGATACCTATACCTTTGATAACATAGAAATCCCTCTGGATTTGTCAGTGCCATCTTCTTCAAGACAATCACGAAATATAGATGATGAGTCGAACACTGCTTTGGCTGAATTACCGCACTATTTTTGCGATCTGATTCACCTTGCATCAAAATTGGTAGCTAGCACATCGCAGATTGATTCACCATCAACCAACATAGAGCCGGACTCAAAAGTCAATCAGCCAGACCTAATTGAGGATTCAGATTTGCCTGAACTGAAACCACTTCCTCCTACACTCGAGTATGCATTTCTTTCATGGCCCAAGGAAAAAGTTCCTGTGATCATTAGCTCATCATTAATCGAAGATCAAGAATCTAGATTGCTTGAAGTTCTTGAGCAAAATCGCAAGGCCATTGGTTGGACTGTATTAGATCTCGTGGGAATCAATCTCGCTCTCTGCTCGCACCAAGTTTATGTTAAGGATAATGCAAGACCTTCTCGTGAATTCCAGAGAAGATTAAACCCTAATCTCCAGGAAGTAGTTAAGAAAGAGATTGAGAAATGGTGCAAGGCAGGGTTTATATACCCCACTTCAGACTCCAAGTGGGTGGGCCCCCTTTGTGTTGTCTCGAAGAAGTTGAGAATCTAAATGGTCATCAACGAGGAGGGAGTAGAGATCGTGACACGAGTACCCACGTTGTCGCATGTTTGTGTTGATTATAGGCGCCTGAATGCTGCGACCAAGAAAGATTACTTTCCACTGCCATTCATTTATCAAATCTTGGAGAGACTTGGAGAGAAAGCATTCTTCTGTTTTCTTAATGAGTACTCGGGCTACAATCAAGTTGCTATCGCTCCCGAGGATCAGGAAAAGACCACATTTACATGTCATTTTGGTACTTACGCATTCAAGCACATGCCATTCGGTCTTTGTAATGCCTCGGGCACATTTTAGTGGTGAATGATCGCCGTATTTGCTAAAATGGTGGGCAACTTCCTGGAAGTCTTCATGGATGACTTCTCGATCCATGATGATTCATTTGATACATGTTTAGCACACTTGGACCGAGACCTCAAGAGATGTAGGGAGGTTAATTTGGTACTCTCCTGAGAGAAAAGTCACTTTATGGTGACAGAGGGTATCGTGTTGGGGCACGCCATCTCCAAAAAGGGAATGGAGGTTGACCCTGCTAAGGTGGATGTGATCAAGAAACTTGAGCCACCAACCAACGTAAAGTCAGTGAGATCATTTTTAGGGCTTGTTGGATTTTATCGAAGATTTATCCCTGATTTTTCAAAGATCGCCTACCCACTGACTGAGATCTTAGGGAAAGATACCAAGTTCATTATAAATCACGTGTCGAGAGGCCTTTGAGCTCCTGAAAAAGAAAATATGTGAATCACAAATATTATAAGCTCCCGACTGGCCTCTTCCCTTTGAGATAATGACTGATGCATCGGATTTTGCTATCAGGGTTGTGCTTGGACAAAGACGGAATGGGATACCTTATGTGATTCACTATGCGAGCAAAGGTTTGGATCCTGTACAAAGAAATTATATGGTAACTAAAAAGAAAATGCTTGCGGTAGTTTGGGCCCTAGAAAAATTCAGAATATATATATTGGGCTCCAAGGTGATAATTTTTACTGATCATACGACAATAAGATATCTAATGGAAAAAAAGATGCCAAGACATGTCTTTTGAGATGGATCTTATTAATCCAGGAATTTAATTTGCAGATCAAGGTAAAACATGAAATAAAGAATGTAGTTGCTGATCACCTTTCCTGAATTGAGCAAAATGATTATACTCGACCAATTAAAGAGACTTTTCAAGATGAGTCAGTTTGTGTTACTGAGTCAGTCCCATGGTACTCCGACATAGTGAACTATCTTGTCTCCAAGAAAGTTCCCCTAGGTTGGACCAAGAGCAGAATTGACCGACTGAAGTCGGATTCAAGAAAATATCATTGGGACGATCCTTTCCTTTTTTATGAAGGGTCGGATTGCGTCTGGTGAAGATGTATTCATACCAGAGTGTCCTCACACACTGTCTTTCACTTGAGGCTGGAGGACACCATTCGAGAAAGAGAACCGCGCAGAAGGTACTTCAATGTGGATTTTACTAGCATACCTTATTTCAAGATGCCAATGATTTTGTATGATCGTGTCCAATTTGTCAAAGAATGGAAGGGATTGTTGGAGATATAGATGAAATGCCCATGCAACCAGTGATTTTATGTGATATTTTCGATGCATGGGGAATTGATTTTATGGGTCCTTTTCCAAGTAGCCATGGATTTGAGTACATCTTGTTGGCGGTTGATTATTTGTCAAGATGGGTGGAGGCTATCCCAACCCGAACCACAGATAGAAAAATCATTTGTAAGTTTATCAATGATCATATCATCGTAAGGTTTGAGATCCCAAAGGTTTCTGATTTCAGATGGGGGTAGCTACTTTGTGAATAGGGAAATGGGATCACTTCTAAAGAATATAATTCGAGCATATAATAGCCAATCCATATCACCCACAATCTAATGGCATGGCAGAGGTTTTTATAGAGAGGTGAAGGGTATTCTTCAGAAGTTGGTTCGTCCAGATAGGAAGAACTGGTCTCAACTTTTGGACCAGGTTCTGTGGGCCTATAGGACAGCCTACAAGACTCCACTCAGAACTTCACCTTTTAGGATGATCTATGGCAAGCCATGCCATCTACCCGTAGAGCTAATTCACAAATCAGAATGGGCTATAAAAAAGCTTAATAGGAGTTGTCACCTTGGGAAACTATGCCGGGACTTAAATATGAATGAGCTAACTGAAATCTGGAACCGAGCATATAACAATAGTGTGATCTATAAGGACAAGGTCAAGAGATGGCATGACAGACACATTAGGCATAAAACCGTTGTCCCTAGGCAGAAAGTGTGGTTGTTCAATGTCCGGTTGAAGATTTTCATGGGAAACTCAAATCAAAATGGACGGGTCCCTACATTGTTATCGATGTACATAACATTGGAAGTGTGGATATTGCCGAACTCAAAGATGGTGCACAACCGTTCTCAGTGATTGGGCAATTGCTGAAGCTATATGTAGAATCATCTAAAGAGAAGACAACCCAAGTTGAGGTCATCTACTTCATGCAGAGCGAGCACATTGAAGACTCATCAGATCACCCTACATGAAGAAAAGCAACCAGACACAAGCTGTACAGATAATCTTTATTCTTCTCACACTCCCTGCCAACCTCATCGGTCTCCTTGTACATCTTCTTCCTCTACCTAGGCCAAGGCCTAAGTATGGGGGGGGGGGGCGATGCCATATGTACATACCATTCTCCCCATCTCACGATCGCCTCATTTCCACCCTTCTTCTCATACTTTCATGTAAGTCTTTTTGTATTTACCAGGTGGGTAACTAACTTGAAAAAAAACAAAAAAACAAACAAAAGAAGAGAAGAAGTTATGCTACTAACACTGACCGTGTCCAACCAAAAAATTAAAAAAATGGCTTCTTATTCATTTCCGCATAAAAGAAAAACAAATTTTCCTTGCATTAAAAAAATTCACAAAATTTTAAAAGTAAAAAAAGTGTATGCATTTCACACACCTGCACTTCATCCAACATTACATGCATTTGTGAAAAGTCCTTAGGTTCTGAACCAAGTTATGAGCAGAAACCAAGAGTGGTCTGGACTTGACCTTATCCACCTAAATTTAAAAGGAACTTCACCAAAAAAATCGGATTCTGAAGCTTCTGGTCTTTGACTTAATTCTTCAAGTTCAACATGACAATGTACGGTGTTTGACTCGCAGTGTCTAACCTGGTCTCTTCATTCTGGGTATGCCTCTGGAATAAGGAATTAATTTGTACTCTCGCACTATGCACTTAGCTCAACACAGACCGGGTGTTGGAAGACTGTGTGAGTTTCTTTTCTGGTAGCGTGGACATCTAAAGACTGAAGTATGGGTTGAAATAGAGCTTCGGAAAAGGGATGGACGACTGGGCATAATTTTTTCTAAGACCCCAAAACATGTACGAAAAAAAGATTCCATATCCGTAGGGGCACAACAAGATCCATGCACAGCTACCAAAAATCCAAATACAAAGAATCCACTACCAAATAAACATTTGACTAAAAATATCCAAGCTTCAAGAAAACCCGCAGATCTTGGTGGAGACTTGGTTAAACAGGTCGGCTTCACAAGGAGAGGTGACTACACTGGCCGCCCTCCAGTTCTTTTCTCCTTCTTCTAACTTCTCTCCTCTAGTCAATTGTGAACAAAACATGACAGACCTTAGAAGGAAATACCTGACTCCCCGAGGATGAGGTTTTGGAGAAGAGATTTGCATGGTAGTCCGGTATTCTGGACGGGAAGAGCTAAAATCCTTTACACACTTGAGTCAATTGTTCAATGTTCATGGGGTATGCTTTGGGAGGAGGATTGATCTAAGATGACTTCTGAGCCGAAACTATGAGAATGATGTGTAGAACTTTAAGGCTGTTGATTTTAAAATTCTAAGTCTCACAGAAAATCTGCCACACTAATAATCCAAAGGTTAGGTTTAGTTCAATTTTCACTTTCTGCTCATGGACTTGGTATGGAACCCAATCTCATTTCACCTCATTGTATTTCTTTTGATGCTCAGGGACGAGCATGGTTTAATTATAGGGGGATGATGAATCTCATATTCATCACTCTAAAAGTCATGAATTAAGCTCAAATCCATAAAATTCATTGGTATTTCTTCATTTATTCTGCATAATTAGTATTCATGCATATTTTGATAAGAATTGCATTTTATCACTCATTATTGCACAAAATAAGAAGCCAAAAATCTCAGCCAAAATGATATGTAAAATAGTGTAATTTTCCTGATTTTTAACTAATTCATGCTAACTCTAAATGACTTGAACAAAAAAATCACTAACCTAAATAAGTAGACCAAAAACCTAAAACCCTGATTCAGGATTTTCGGAATAAAACCTCGATATCTTCCTCAAACACAGTGTCCGATTTGATCCTACTCACTTTTGAACTAATGTATATTCAATTACCTTCAAAACAAGACCAAGCTCAAGTGAATTGGAGCTCATATGTGAAAGGTGGGTTTTGGGCCTCTTTTGTACATTTTGTATTTTAGCAGTTTGTGACCTATTATTTTATGTACATAATTGACTCTTTTTATTTTATTTATTTTTATTTCTTTTATAAAAGTTTTATAGAATGCACAAAAATCCAAATCCAAGCTGAGCTCAAAATCAAAGAAACTAACTGAGTCCGAGTCTTCACTAACTGTCTGTACAAAAATTATCATTTTCGTGTTTTATTTTATTTCTTCTTTTTCTTAACTATTAAAAACAAAAAATAGATTAATGTGTAAATATTTTTTTTTGATTTTATCATATTTTTTTGATTTTTATCTAGTTTAAAAATGGCAAAAAATTAGAAAACCTAAAAATCAAGGTATTTTATGTACATGGGATACCCCAAAAAATATCACTTTGTGCAAATGAACGATTTTGGTTTTGGTCCCTTTATGAATGTTGTAGATCTCATCAAGACGAGCAACTTTCGTGAAGGAAATTTCTCGATCTGAGGTCGTCTTCTATTTATTCCAGAATTATCTTTGTATTTATTTTTTGATTGTTCTGGGGCTGACACGTGGCAACTCATGGAGCCGCCATGTGTCACCCATTTTGAACATTTATTTTCGTTTATTTTTATTAAATATTTATAAATAAATAATATATAAAAAAATTAAAAAAAATGTGCCACATGGCATGATCTGGACCGTTTGATCTCGGCCGATGGGACGACCCTAGACCCGTCGCCTTCCTCCCGCTTCTTTCCCACTCGGGGGCGCGCATAGGCGGTGTCGCCCGCACCTCTGATGTCCTCTCCGCCTACTTTCCTATTCAAGCACCGCCCTGCCAATCAACCATCAATCAAAGATCCTCGTCGCAACTTTGACCCTCGTCAATCTCCCTCAATCTCGCCAAATCCAATCATATCTCATCGCCTCTTCTCCTGCCATCTCCGACCCCCTCACCCTCTGCTATAAAGGACCTCCGCCAGCCATACTCGCCACCAATCTATCGATCATCAACAATAAGGGATTTTCATCCTGGCAGTGGTGACAGCACCGTCACAGCAACCCTTCTTCGCCGACGAGATCCAAGTGTTAGCGGTTGTTGAACAGGAGTTTACCGCACTGCTCTGCTCTGACTTTGAGTTGTCGAGCATTGCTCCTCTCCAGGTATCACTCTCACCACCTTGCCATCTTTTTCCTCGACCTCATTGATCGTCTTCCACCCCTTTCGACTCCACCTCCGTCATCACATCATTCTTGCCAACCGCCCTCTTCATCTTGTCGATCGCCCCTCCCATCGACCACTGCATATTCGACTACCACAACTACATGTAGAAGCTTCTCCGCCTTCAACCATGACTCAAGAAGCATCTCCACCCGCCGCTGGCCAGCAAGGCATTGGACTTCATCCACACCACGCTTCACCGGCTATCCTCGAGTCCGCCGATCTGCCTCGACCATTGATAGCCAGAAATACCATCTCCGCCACCACCCCGCCAGCTCCGCCAAAGCACTGCCGAGGGGCTGACCCGAGGCCATCCACACGTGAGGTGGAAGTGTAGGAGGGAACACATGAAACACAACCCCTCTTGGGGTTATTTGTGCAAACGCCTTCGGAGGACCCAAGTATTACCAACCGCCCCAGCCGCTCAAGGGTCACATGCTTGACACATGACCGCTTGGCATTTTTGCAGAATCCCCCCAGCATTTAGGTAATTATAGAATAGTCCTTCTTTGTAGTTTTATTTTTTTTATTTAATCGTTGTAATTTGCATTGACACCCTTATGTTCCCCCGTTATTTTAGACCTCTTTATTGCACTATTTTTATTATTCAAAAATAACTATGTGTTCTTCAATTAGTTCTCTACATCATGGCATGCTTGTAACATTTTTTGTAGTCTGTGGTTAATTAATAATTAATATTTTCGTAGAAAATTGCATATTTTACCCATCTTATGCTTCAAAATTCATAAGTAATTAACCATATCTCTGAAAATTGTCGAAAAATCAATGATTTAAGAATTGATTGTGTTTAACATCGCGCCCAAAAAGAATTCCACTTACATGTATGGTTTGCCCTATAAAAATTATTTTACATATTATAATCTTTAATTTTTAATAGGTATTAAATCTAGGATTTTCAATGTTTAGGATTTTTCTACGATCAATCACCTAGTGATAGATCTTGTATAATTTTATCCCTAAAAAATAATTAGGTTTAATATTTATTATAATTAATTTTTGAAATTCATTATGTTTGCTTTTATAAATCCATAAAATATTTATCTTGCATCCAAAAATTCCAAAAAAATTACAGTGCATTCATTTCATTATACTTAACACCTCGACCAAGTTTCGTATTTTTCGAACATTGTTTGATTGATCTTTACATTTTAGTCCCTAAAATTGGTCGCATTTGCATTTTTTGCATCCCAAAATTGCATTAGAAATACCAAAAAAATATCGTATCGAAAATTGTGTACGAACTTTGATAGACAAAATTCTAGGTTGTTCCTTTGCCTCTGTGAGTTCAACCTTGGGACTTGCCCAAGTCAAATAAACATAAAACCACTCTGAATAAAATTGATTAATTTATTGTGGTTATTTCTTGACCGATTCTGAATTCCAGACTATAACGAAATGACAAATTTAAAATGATAATTCACGACAATTAAGTGGGGCATTTTCAGGCACATCAGTGGTGAAGATGCTTTGGCCCTTTGTCTGGATTCTAATTCCATAGTGAAGAGAAGGATGAAAGATCTGACTATGTGTGGAAGCAAAGCTCTCTGCCCCCACTATTTGATGATCCAAACCCAAAATGGTTTGCAATTTATTCGTGGTGTTTACAATCGTCCCTCTAGCTCTCCTCTAGCTCTGCGGCTCCCGCTTCCTCGATCGCTACAAGCTTTAGCCTAAGGTCTGCCTCCCCTCCTCCTCCTTCCTCTGCATCTACACCTTTGTTGGGAACAACCAAGAAAGTTGGGGGACTTTATAGCAGTCCATTATAGGGGTAATTTTGTCCAAACATCAGTAGAGTTGACGACCGTCTCCTTCTCCTGTTGGAAAAAGACCACATTGTGACCAAAAGAATACTTCAGGTACCCATTTGTTACTTTTGAAAGTTGAGGGACTAAGTTGAAATTGGGTGTATAGTTCATGGCCTTTTATGAAATTTACTCAAAATTAAATAGTACAAATAAATAAATCACATGGATATTTAAAACCATGCAACTTAGAATGGTTGTTCCCTAAGTTCGACTTTAAATCTCCACATATTTAAAATTATCGTTTTTGTTGATCTGATTTCCACATTCTATACTACAATTTAACATTGGTAAAAGAAGTGGATTCTAGTTCATTAAATTGCATCGTTGTTGGGGAACAATGTATTTTTAGGGTTTTAAATTAATTTTTGTAATTATATATTATGATAATGATTCTTGTGTCAATTTTATTTCATTTTTTATTTTGCATTAAAATTTCTTTTATTCACTACGTTTCTCTCTTACTTATGCTAACCACATAATCTCTCTTTGTAGATAGCTTGGAACAACAATTTTAATAGAAAAATTGAAGGAGCTACAAAGGAGATTTTCTATTTCTATTTTGTGTGAGAGAGTTAGGCTAGATTTAATTTCCTACAATTTTTCTTTTCAATGGTCTCATTGAACCATATTACTTGTAATTAAATTAAACTAAATTGTGGGGACACTTGGACATGTTTTGACCCCTATTGTGTGGTTAAGGACCTAAGTGTGTTATGCGTTATCTTAGAATTAGGACTTGCACTCACGGTAGAGTAATTTTATTTTCTTGTTCTAGGTTATGTTTTTAGGAAAAATGACACTTTAATTAGACGCACTATAGATCAATTAATTTAGCCAAAAATTTGAAATAATTTCTCCCCAGTAATAGAACTTTAAGCTTAGGAGAGTTTTTATCAGTTGCATTCATATAGAATAAATTCAATTATGTTATGCATCTCGCATGAAGAGTGCCAGGAATCACTATAAGCCTTCTAACTAAGCACACATCACTGTTTTCATTGAACATCGATTTTTCTCAACTCCTTCCCATGTTTTCTCATCTAAATTAAAAAAGAATCGAGATTGATCGGTAGACTAATATCTTGTTCTCACTAAGACCCAAGTGAGAACCTAATCTAAAATTGGGACTACTAAAGGTTGATTAAATTAATTGGAATTAAATCAACTCTTATTTTGGGAGATCAACGACCATAATTGGGTGTAGGCAACTTCTAGACTGAGCGAGGCATGCTAAACATAAGGATTAGAGCCCAAATCCCTGGGTTTATGCTTGAAATATAAGGATGTAAGAAACCTTACTCGAGGGTGTGGATCATAGAGCTGCCTATCGGTACTAGCACATAGTAGGAACTCCCCACAAGTGTTGTTGGATTTTCCGAAGTCTTGATGAATCTAACTTGCTAGTAACCATTCCCCCCTCCAACATTTACTACTCAGAGACCAGGGTAGAATGGTACCATCTCATCGAGACTTCGGTGAAGGCCATCGTCTCGTGCACACTTGAGTCTGGCAGGCAAAAGTTTTTGTATTACAAGTACTCATCCTCGGGTAAAACAATGATCTAGTGTGGTAAATTTTATAGAAGGACTGACTCATTGTTACCTCAAGTGAGGAATCTCTGGATCTCTCCAAGTATACCTCGACCACCTATCACTATAGGCTAACTAAGTGCTATAATTGAAAATATTATTTGAAATAAGTCTAAAATAAAAAAGATAAGTGACCGAACTCTCACAAGCCATCACACATATACAATTGGTGAATCTACAGGTTTTGATTTGTGTTTATTTTGTGTGTAAAAATATTGTACACATGCATCCCCTTGGTATTCTATCTCTCTTGATTTTATATGTGTGCTCTTCTCTTTTTTGTTGGAAATGGGAGCCCAAGCAAGCCATTATGCAATAAATGTTATTGCAAATATCATTCTCTGATATGAAATGAAGAATTACTAATTTGCATAATAGGTCACTTAGTACAATTAGGGTTATGTACCATGGCCATCTTAATGATCATACAATTGTTGATTCAATTGTTGAATCATAGAGGCTGGTGCTTGGATGAATATATAAAGAGTTATATTGAGGACTCATCAAGCACCGTCAAATGATTAATAAGAGATGATCTCCAGCATGAGTAGGATATGGCAATCCTTTCTCTAATGGGTTGATATTTAACCAACCTCTTGATGTAGGTCCTCTACATAGGAATAGAGATTCAGAGGTGTTAGATAAGTTTGGTCAAAGAGTTGACTTAACAAGATCGAGATAACCAAAGACCTATGTCGTATGTTGTCACGATATTGGTGCGCATCCTCTGACCGGAGGCAGATGTGTTACTATATGTATGAGTATGTACATTTGGCAGACTGATAGGTTGATGGCCTAATCAAGGTCTATACACCGGCACATTGGTGTGCATACAAGCACATATGAGTAATACCATCTCTCAAAGGGATCATATATATTCATTTACTGAATCTGAAATGTGAGCTCACTCATGAGATATTAGGATCAAATTTCGTGCATGGTCGTCTCGTTTTGGAAGCTTGACTGAATTTGTAGGTTTGATATATACATTTGGAAAGTATATGATCAATACCTAGGTATGATATATAATTTTGGAAAGTAGATGATCGATACCAACTCCCAATGATCAAATGAGAAACATACTGATAAAACCCTAAAGGAGACAATCTAAATAGATCTAAAACTTCGAGTTTATTCCAGATCTTTCAGTATGTAGGTTGTAGAGGTATCAGAATACCTAAGGGTGATGTGATCATAATAGATTGTATAATCATGATGCTTCCATTCCTAGGGAGTGATGAAATGGGTCTGGATTTTAGTGACTCCTCTCAATAGAGAAGTAATCTGATCTTGGTCCAAATATTGGACAATGATATGAATGTGATCCAGATGCAATGAAAAGATTAGATTTGTGGTATTGATTTAATCAAACATCTATGGGAAGTCCGCAAGATCTAGATTTGAGATTTGATCTCAATATCCAAGTCACTATACATGGAACGTACAATTGCCCTATCCTTATTTCCAAGAATAATTTCATTGTTTATATTATATCTGAGCATTGAGCATAATATATAATTAAATGTGATTTAAATATTGTTAATAATATGTATGTGATTTATTTTTTGAGCACATGAGAAATAGATAATTAAATGTGATTTAATTATCATGAATAATGTTGTGGAAAAAAGAATGAAAGAATAACAATGCTTGTTTTATTCTAGAGGTCTAGGGGTCCTTATATATGACAAAACATAGAGATCTCAAAGGAGAAAATACATAAATACCACATAGAATATTCCTGCCACATAGAATATTCTCTTAACATATACTCCTACCACATAGAATATTCTCTTACCATAAACTCCTACCACATAGAATATTCTCATAGCATATACTCATGCTACATAGAATATTCTCTTAACATATATACTCCTAACACCCCCCTCAAGTTCGATCATATCCATCGATCATGCCCAACTTGGAATTTATCCATGAAAGGCACTTATTTGATAAGGCCTTTGTGAAGATGTTTGCAAGATGAAGATCTGTTGAGATGTGTGGTGTAGCAATCTTGCCTTCTCGTACAACATCAAGAACAAAATGGTAGTCAATCTCAATGTGTTTGGTCCTCTCATGAAAAACATGATTTGTAGCAATGTAAGTGGCTGATTTGTTATCACAATATAGAGGAACATGAGTGGTGACAGTAACATTGAGTTATTCTTGGAAAGTCAGTAGCCAAGTAATTTAGCATGTAGCCTGGGCCATAGCCCTATATTCTTCCTTTGCACTGGATCGTGATATTACATTTTGCTTCTTGCTCCTCCAACTGACAAGGTTTCCTCCTACCATCATAACATAGACCGTAGTAGAGCGACGGTCCTCAAGCGAGCTTGCATAATAAGCATCAGCATAAGCATCAATATTAGTGTACCCATTCGTTCAATAGAATAGTCCACGTCCATGTGATTCCTTCAGGTAGAAAAGGATATGAAGAACATCCTGCCAATGGCTGTAGCATGGTTTCTCCATGTATTGACTAGCTCTGCTCACAACAAAGGGTATGTTTGGCCTAGTGACAGTAAGATATAGAAGTTTGCCAACCAGGCTTCTGTATCATTTTGTGTCTTCAAAAGCAGGATCATTAGATGTAGAGTGTTTCCTCGGTTATGCAGGAATGCCAGAAGGTTTGCACCCAAGTAACTCTGACGCAATCAGTATATCTAGGCAGTACTATTTTTGTGACATATGGGGTCCCTTCTTGGTGCATAAAACTTCTATGCCTAGTAAATAGTGAAGTTGCCCTAGTTCCTTGGTGACAAAAACCTTTTGTAGAAAGGACTTGGTATCTAGCACCCCTTTATCATAATCACCTATTACAACCATATCATCCACATATACAACAAGTATAACAGTACCGGTTGATCATTTTCTAATGAAAATATAGTAGTCAGATGTAGTTCTTTGAAAACCCAGAGTGCTGATCTCAATAGTTAGTCTGTCGAACCATGCCCTCGGGCTCTGTTTCAGACTATAGATTGCATTGCGAAGTCGACAAACATACTCCCCCTCGACTTTGTAACCTAGAGGTTTCATCATGTACGCTTCTTCCTCGATATCACCATATAGAAATGCATTCTTGACTTCTAATTGGAAGATAGACCAGTGCTTGTTCACGGCTACAGAAAGAATAGTTCTTTTGGATACTATACTTGCAACATGAGAAAACGTCTTGAAGTAATCAAATCCATAAGTCTGTATAAAACCTTTCACCACAAGCCTTGCTTTCAACCTATCAATAGAGCCATCTGGAGACTGCTTTGTAGTGAAGACCCATCTACAGGATACATGCTTGACTCCTTGGGGACACTATACTAGATCCCATGTTCCTCTAGAATTGAGAGCATTCATTTCCTCATTCGTTGCCTGTAGCCATACAGAGTCCTATAATGCAATATAATGATCCCCTTGGAATAGAAAATGTCATTATAGACTATGTATATCTTTTGTCAGAACATGATAAGTCATCAGTGGATGTGAAATGAGACATAAGATGAAGGGTACATTGCCTCTTAGTTCTGCGCAGAGCGATGGGAAGCTCCTGAGGATCATCCAGGGCAGTCTTTGTGGGAGCATTTGAAGATGGCATGTTATTCTTGCAACAAAGAAACAAGTAGAAAAGCAAAAACAGGAGCAGACACATGTTTTATTTTATAGACAATTGGTGGAGGAGGAAGCTCTAATGGTATGTCTATCACAACCTGAGTAAAGAAGTTAATTTGTTTAAAGAAGGTGACATCAGCAAATATGTAATAGCGTTAACCAGATGGATCATAGCATCTGTACTCCTTCTGAGGTTTGGGAATATCCCAGAAAACCACATTTAATCACAGGTGGAGATAATTTGTCAGCAGTGTGAAAGTTGTGAACAAATGTTGTGCATCGAAAAATTCGCAGAGGTAGGGGAAAAGGTAAGTCATTTGGGTACAGTAATCCAAATGGGGTAGAGCCTTGTAGGGATGTAGAGGACTCTATTTATAAGGTGGACAATAGTGAGAATAACATCTCCCTAAAAGGACTTGGGAACATTCATATGGGTAAGAAGGGAGCGACCAATATCAAGGAGATGTCATAGTTTTCTCTCGGCAACCACGTTCTGTTGGGAGGTATATGGACAAGATGTTTGATGGATGGTTCCCTGGGAAGCAAAAAAGGAAGTTAAAGCTTTTTGTCTAAATTCCAATGCATTATCAGAACGAAAGATTTTAATAGTAGTGAGAAGATGTTTTTGACATAGTGAAAGAAATTCTTGATAATGTTATTCATTTCTGAATGGTCCTTTAACAAAAAAACCCAAGATGGTCGACTGTAGTCATCCACAAAGACAACAAAATATTTATGACCACTTAGAGTCCGGACCAGACATGGTCCCCATATATAACAATGAACAAGAGCAAAAGGAGTGTGGCGATGAGGCTCGGTCCTTGCAGGAAAAGATGCTCGATGATGTTTCCTGAACTGACACACTTCACACTCGAAGGGTTTTAGTGTAGAGAATTCAGGGAACATCATGGAGAGAACTTTGGCAGAAGGATGGCCTAGATGAAGATGCCATAGAAGAGGATCTTCAGAAATGGATACAACACCAACAAACTTGGAATTAGAAGAGATGTCAAGGTAATAGAGGTTGTTCCTCTCATGACCCCCATCAAAAATCTGCCTCATCCGGATGTCCTGAAAATAACAACAAACCTCGTCAAAAATAACATGACAGTTAAGTTCATGTCATAGCTTCTGTACAGACAAAAGACTGAGAGGAATGGTAGGGGCACAATGAACATATGTTAATCGTAGCTTGGAAGAGAAATCAACGATACCAACAACAGTAACTGGGGAATGATCCCCATTAGCTACTCGAACAATTTTCACAGAGAAAGACGACTGGGAGGACATGAGCAAACTTCCATCTCCCATTAGATGTGTAGAGGCTCCAGCATCAATAATCCATGTATGTTTAGAGGTATAGACAGAGTGTGCTATAGTACCTGAGGTAGTAGCTAGACTAGCAGTGGAGGCAGGCGCACTATTGTTGTCGATGGAGGAAATAGAGTTTTGAAGCAGTTGTTGCATGCGAGCATATTCAGAAGCAGTGAAGGGGGTTTGTGCCCCGCTAGTTTGCTGAGCAGATGTATCTTCAGATGCATCATACTGTGCTTCATCATGAGCACTATTGGCATTAGGTTGAATACCAAAAGTTGCCCAGCAATGATCAAAAGGATGATTCCAGCATCCACAGTGCACATATGCTAGATACTTGGCAATAGAACAATCAGGTCACATCCACGATCATGCTTAGAAATACGACCTCTTCTAGATTCACGCCCACGCCCACGTCCAGAATCATGACCCCACCCTCCTTAATAGTGCAGACACCCTCAATATCCTGAGGAGGTATAATGGGCCGTCATCTTAGTAGATGCGTGGATGGTAGAGTGCTGAGTTGGAGCCTCTAGCTCCTGTAGGCATTCGAAGATGATCTCAAGGGTGGGTAGAGTGTCAACCATCAGAAACTGATCTTTTACAGGCATATATTTTGCATTCAGTCCTGAAAGAAATCTAAAAACTTGCCACTCAGCCTGTTCTCCCACCTGTTTATCACAACATGCTGGTTGAAAAATAAGAAGTTCCTCAAATAGACTCGTAAGAAGCCTGCAGTACTCGTTAAGGCTTGACTTTCATTAAGTAGCAGGCCATATCCTCATATATATGTCTGAAAGGCGAGACTTGGTCATCTTCTTAGAATATGTACGATGAAGGTTTTCCCACATCGCCTTAGCTGTGTCTTTGTAATGGAGATTAGCAACAATATTTGGATCAACATTGTTCGTCATCTAAGTGAAAACCTGGTAATTGTCAACAAACCAGGTTTCATAATCCACGTCTGTTTCAGCTGGAGGGACCTTTGTAAGAACATAACTTTTGCGCTGGCCACCAACAAATACTTTGAAAGATCAAGACCATTAACATAATTTTCTGAGCCCTTCAACTTGATAGATGTGCCATGTATCATCATAGAAGAAGTAGGATACATGGTCTTAGTCTCGATGGACGTCATGGTTGCAGCTTAGGTCAAGAAAAAGTGACCTTACAGAGTATAGCTTGTCTCCAACAATCATCAGGTGTTCTAATATTGCATCAAGGAACTCAGGATGTAAGGCAACGTGCTAGGTTTTGTTAGGGCACATGCAGCAACGCTAGAAGTAGTTGGCAATGGTGACACAAAGAAGTGAAGAGATGCCTAACAACACTAGGGCACAAAGGTACTGCGTGGTGGCAATGCAAGGAGCGCCTAACAGGGGGAAGCACGCTTGATGGCGGTGAAAGGAGGCACCAGACTGCTCTAGGGCACGTAGTGAGGCCTTGGTAATCGTGCTAGGAGTGCATGGGGAGGTTCTGGGCTACATGGCATGCTGGGAAAACAGGAATGGAGCGTAGAGGGGTTCCTGGCAATCATGCTAGGAGCGCTTGGCAGAGACACGAAGAGGCTTGAGGCGACGCTCGAGGGGTCTGGCAGCGACGCCAGGGCACCTGGTGGTGCGAGGGGCATAGATCAACGCTTGTGGGGGTAAGGTTGAGGCCCTAGGGCTCCTGGCAGCACGAGGGGTGCCTAGTGGAGGCGCGACGAGGGCCTGGCGGCATGGAAACCCCCCGACGACGCTAGTTTGGAGGAGAGGTCAGAGGAGAGGTCGGTGGTGGCGGCAGGTTTAGGCTAGAACACCAGTCTAGGATCGCTGCTCTGATACCATGTGGAAAAAAGAATAAAAGAATAGAAATGCTTGTTTTATTATAGAGGTCTAGGGGTCCTTATATAGGACAAAGTCCTAGAGAGCTCAAAGGAGAAAATACATAAATACCACATAGAATATTCCTGCCCCACAGAATATTCTCTTAACATATCTTCCTACCACATAGAATATTCTCTTAACATATACTCCTACCACATAGAATATTCTCTTAATATATACTCATGCTACATAGAATATTCTATTAACATATATACTCCTAACAAATGTGAATGGGATTCATATTATTTGAGTGCACGAGATTTAAGATCTTAGATAATTAAATACGATTTAATTATCAAGAATATGAATAATGTGTATAGCACTATCCATATAGTTATATATATATATATTATAAATGTGATCTATACTATATAAGAGAGAGCTATTTGTAAATAACATTTACAATTTAAATGTTGATGTGAATTGGATTCACATTGGATAATTAATTGAAAATGTAACTTACATTTTATTTTGGGTTATGAATATGATTCACAAATTTCCAATGGTATGATTGCAATGTTTATAGAATAAATTAGATTTATTTTTGTGAGATAATTTATGACAATATTTGTTGTAAATGTTGGAGATTTTAATGGGATAATGCAATCTCATGGAATATTTGGAGATAGCCACCTTCATTAAAGGAAGGGTGGGCGGCCACCAACTCCTATTAGGAATGGGTGGCCATCCCCCTATTTATGGAATGAGGTTAACCTCCTTCCTATTATTTCCACGGATAATGGATTTAATTTGAAATCAATTTATATTTATTCTTTTTCAATATATATTAAATTAAATTAATTATTATTATTTTACAACAAAATCATGGTCATTGAAAGTAATACGAATCAATCTCATCCATTGATTTTGTGTTGTCCATCGATTGGGATCTGTGGACTCCCAAAATATTAAATAAGAAGAGGAAACCCTAACATTTCTTTACACGATTGTAATATGCTCTCTCCCTCTCTCTCTACACACTCTCTCTCTCTCTCTCGCATTGTGGCCGTCCACCATGGAATCGTAGAGAGAGTCGCCATCGCCACCGCATCGTCATTATGCTGCTGGATCATTTGCTCGTGGATCTCTGTCTCCTTCGATGTGCCTCGCTCGTGAAGAATACATCGGATCTCTTGTGACGAGACCAGGAGATTCGCCACTTAGATCATCAACATGGATTTCAAGGAGCACGAGTTTCATCAATACGCTCGCAAGCGTCTCCTCTGTCGGGTCGGACTTGAGATAGGAGGTCTCTTCATTTAGAGACTCGATCACAACCATGCTTAAAGAGGTAAACCTAATACTTGTTTGTGTTTTAGATGAAACAATCCGAGAAGTGTTCATGGATCATGTGGTTTCATCGTTCAAAAAATTTTAATTCCTGCTGCCCCGAGCAACTAGTGGGAGTAGTCGCTCTTGATCACATACGATGCGATCCTCACGCTTCTGTGATGCACTTAAGGATTTTTCCATATCCTTCAAGCACTATCAGAGCCAGATTCTGAGCTTTGGATACGATCCATAAACCTCAGATGATAATGGCACTTTAGGGTTTGCGAAATTTAATCGCATTTTGTTCACACAACCCTACTATTGTGATTTTTTCACCCTGTTTAAGTTGTTTAAACTCAAAATAATCACTTGCATTATGCTTATCATTAAATAAGGAAACCTTGGGACTTGAGTTTGCATGATTTGGAATCCGTATACTAAAGTAATGATCATTAGTGAACATGTATCCACTGTTTCGGATGGGCGAATCTTGACGTAATTAAAGAGTTAATTACAATTTTAAAATGCCTAGAAATACTTGGTTATCACATGATTCTATTATGAATAAAGTTAGCAAACTTTAGAAATTTTATTTGCGTAATTTTGATTTAAATTGATTGAAATATGTTATTTTTAGCAAGTATGGGTCACTGTTGACAATTACTTTCCCAATCAAGAACCTTGTGATTGTCATTTAATAAATTAGTGGAAATTAATGGTTAATTTCTAGAAATAATTATTGATGAATATTTGTGAAATATTTATGACGACCATTTCCTTAAATGATATTACCTTACAAAAATTTATTAGATATGATCTAGATCACAATTGGTTACATCAATTCCAATAAACATAATTGCTTGAATAGGATTGGGGATTTGTATAGTATTCTCCTTATAATATTAATCAAAATGATTTTGATAAATATTATATGGTAAAACTTCGGTTGAAAGACCGATTATCATCTCAAATACAAAATGATCAAATCGTATTATCCAAACCTGAGGCGGATATGGTGTCTAGTCGTAGAGTGTTGGGGTAGCAGGTTACTCCGTGAGCAGTCTGTCCCACCCCTGTCGGTATTGGCCATGACACTGGGTAAGGAAAGGATAATGCTTAAAGCGATCATGATGTTTTTTTTCTAATTATTAAAATTCGAATAATTCGTATATTGAGATTATACCGTCATTCAAGTAACAAATAAAAATTATTTGTTGGTTGATTGATTGGATTGATAATTTATTTAATATAATTAAATTAATTAGATTCAATTAAAATTAAACTCTCTATTATGAATAGAGTAGTATTTCCCTTGGAAGAATTAATTGTGTGAATATGATCATAATAATTAATTAGAATTTAAACATGATATGGAGGATCACATAAGTGATATCCATGGTCTCCCGTCAAGGTAAAGGGTTCCGTCGCCATGGATTATATATAGGAGACGTCTGTCCGAAGTGACAGATCCTGCATACAAACGCATCTGGATTGAGCTCTTTGCTTCTTGAAAGAGTAAGGTCGTATACGTAACGACCACAATATCGGTTCCTCATATTATTGGGGCGATATTGGGTCGCATAGTGAGTGATATTCCTGTTGACGGTTGGTTCAATTAACGAGGGGTCAACATCACCTTAGGGATGGTGGGACCGAGTGTTAAAGATTGAATTGGGAATGCAAGTTGAACTTGTAAGACGGAATGTGTTACCGCTTCTTTTTATCTGAGTTACAGTTTCTCATATTATTGGGATGTAAGAAAGACAAGAAAGGAGATCCCAGATCTTGATTGAGATATAATGACAAGCATATCTCTTACGTTGAAAGTGAAAAAGATAATGAACTTTCAGTTTTGACAAGGCAAGCAACTTTGATATAAAAATTTCTAAATCAAAGTATATGTATATATATATATATGCAAATATCTTATTTCAGATAATCCTTATTAAACACACTCAATACTATACTCAATAGTAACTAGTAAATTCTCATGAATTGGACTCATGATCAAGATAATGTACTTGCAGTTGGACACATATTGTATGTGGTTGCAATGTGCAAGTTTCCTCGTAATATTGAGGAATGATAATTAAATAGACAATAGGACAACAACCTAGGGTTTGTGTGTCTCTCTATAGTCTTGATCTCTCATCAAGGATGCTTTGGAAGTATTATATGGATGATAATCATAATTGTCAAATAATCCTTATAAAATCTAAAAAGATATTTTGGTATACATATGTGCTCTCGACATTTAATCATGAATGACGATTCACTACAATATGCTTAATGGTAGCTCAATAGGTGATGATGTACTTAAAATGTTTGAGTACCTACCTGAACCAAAGTTTTTGAGTTAAGATGGATGCAGATACGATGAATGTCATCATTCTACTATCTAAACTCCAGTCATTCATGAAGCTTCATAATATTCACATTGTATGAGTTGAAAGAAGCATGTATAAATGTAGAAATACTCTTACATTGAATTCTTTTGAGTTCAACATAAGAGATCCTTTTGTCTTAAGCAATGGTTGTTTATTGATGAAGGGAGCACAAAGGAAGCATGTGTTTGACCCAAGTAAGAAAGAAAGTCAAAGAGTTGGGTGTGTTTGACATGCGAGCCCACTGCGAGCCATTATGCAATAAATGCTATTGCAAACACCATTCCGTGATTTGAAATAAGGAATAATTAGTTTGCATAATAGGTCCCTTAGTACAATTAGGGTTATGTACCATGACCATCTTAATGATCACACAGCTATTGATTCAATTGTTGAATCATAGAGGTTGGCACTTGTATGAATATCTAAAGATTTAAATTGAGGACTCATCAAGAACTATCAAATGATTATTAAGAGATGATCTCCATCCTAAGAAGGAGATGACAATCCTTTCTCTAAAAGCTGATATCTAACCGACCTTTTGATGCAAGTAATCTGCATAGGATTAGAGACTCAAAGGTGCTAGATAAATTAGGTCAAAGAGTTGACTTAACGAGATCGATATAACCAAAAGACCTATGCCGTATCTGTCACGATATAGGCATACATCCTCTGACCGGAGACAGATGTGTTACTATATGTATGAGTATGTACATTTCGCAGACCGATAGGTTGACGACTTAATCAAGGCCTATACACCAGACGATCTCTCCAAGGGATCATATAGGTTCATTTACTGAACAGAAAAATATAAGCTTACTCATGAGATATTGAGAATCAAATTCCATGCATGGTCGTCTCGCATTGGAAGCTTGACTGAATTTATAGGTTTGATATATGCTTTTGGAAAGTATATGATCAATACCTAGGTATAATATATGCTTTTAGAAAGTATATAATCGATATCAACTCCCAATGATCGAATGAGAAAGTTAATCATAAAACCCTGGAGAAGAAAATCTAAATAGATCTAAAACTTCAGGTTTATTCTAGGTCTTCTAGTATGCATGATGTACAGGTATTAGGAATACTTGAGGGTGATGTGATCATAAACAATTGTATGACCATGATGCTTCCATTCCTACGGAGTGATGAAACATGTTTAGATTTAAGTAACTCCTCTCAATAGAGAAGTAATCTGATCTTGGTTTAAATGTTGGACAATGATCTGAATGTGATTCAGATGCAATGAAAAGCTTAGATTTACGATTCTGATTTAATCAAACATCTATGAGAGACCCACAAGATCTGGATTTGAGATTTGCTATAAATATCCAAGTCACTATACATGGAACATACAATTGCCATGTCCTTATCTCTAAGTATCCGCGGAGAAAGCGCATTATCCTTGAAAGAGTTCAAGGATAATTTCACTGTTCATATATGTATCCGAGCATTGAGAAAATTGATAATTAAATGTGATTTAATTATCATGAATAATATGAATTTGATTCATATTATAAGGAGAGTTATTTATGATAATTAAACTTGATTTAATAATCAACGATTTGAATGAGGTGAATGTGATTCATATTATTTGGGCACATGAGAATGGAGATCCAAGATGATTAAATGTGATTTAATTATCATGGATATGAATAATGTGGATAGCACTATCCATATCAATCATATATATATATATATTGTAAATGTGATTTATAATATTAGAGAGAGCCTATTGTAATTTATATTTGTTGATTTATTATTGATGTGAATTGGATCCACATTAGATAATTAATTGAAAATATAATTTACATTTTATTTTGGGTTGTGAATTTGATTCACAAATTTCCAATAGCATGATTGCAATCTTTACAAGATAATTGTGAATTATTATTGTAAGATAATGCTGGAATGAGATAATGTAGTCTCATTATAAGGAGATAACTGATGAGTCTCAGATTCATCACTCTAAAAGATACTAATTAAGCTCAAATCTCCAAAATTCGTCGGCATTTCTTCATTTATTATACATAATTAGCATTCACACATGTATAATTAATAATTGCATTTAATCACTCATGATTGCATAAAATAAGGAGCCAAAAATCCGAGCCCAATTGACCTGTAAAATAGCCTAACTTTACAGATTTTAAATTAATTCATGCTAACTCCAAATGACCAGATACCACTCCATTGTGTATATATTACTAACAAAAATAAATGAAAATACAGAAAATAACTAACATAAATAATTGAGAAATAAACCCAAACCCTAATTTCAGGATTTTCAGACTAAAACACTGATCTCTTCAACATACAGTGTCCATTCGATCCTACTCACTTTTGAACTAGTGTACATTCAAATATCTTTAAAACAAGACCAAGTTCAAATGAATCGGAGCTCATATGTGAAAGTTGGGTTTTCAGCCTCTTTTGTAAGTTTTGTATTTTAGCGGTTTTTAACCTAATATTTTATGTACATAATTAACTCATTTTATTTTATTTTTTCATTTATTCTCTTTGATAAAAGTTTTATTAAAATGCATAAAAATCCAAATAAAAATGAGCTTTAAATCAAAGAAATTAATCGAGTCCGAGTTTTCACTAACAATATGTACAAAAGTTGTCATTTTTCGTATTTTATTTTATTCCTTCTTTTTCTTACTTAATAAAAAAAAATTAGATTAACGTGTAAATGTTTAATTTTGATTTTATCATATTTTTTGGATTTTTATCTGGTTTAAAAACAACAAAAAATTATTAAACCCAAAAATCAAGGTATTCTATATACATGGGATACCCCAAAAGTATCACTTTACACAAATGATTGATTTTGGTTTTGGTTTTCGTTAAAGTTGTAGATATCATTGAGTTGAGCAACTTTTGTGAAGAAAAACTTTTGATCCGAGATCTTTTGCTATTTCTTTTTTATTTCTCTTTCCTTCTTATTTTTTAATTTTTCTGGGGTTGACACGTGGTAGCTCTTGGAGCCACCATGTGTCACCCATTTTTGGCCCTTTTATATTTAATTCTATTTTTATAAAAGAATTTTTAAAAAAAATAATTAATAAAAATCCCGCACGTGCAGCGCACGTGCCTCCTGCGCACATGCCCTCCACGTGCTTGACCCCTCCCCCTTCCCACTGTACGCCACATGACACATCTGGGAACATCCGATATGGGCCGATCAGATGGCCTGGATATCATCACCTTCCTCCCAATTTACCCATCTGGCGTACGCCACCTCTGTTCGCCCCAATCCGTACCGCCTCCTCTTTGGCGTTGCCTCCCCATCCTTGGCCGTCGCCACCTTCTATATACGGCCGCGCCACCCCGCAATCTCCGTGATTCTCCCTCACATCATGATCTCATCTACCACTCATTCCTCGTGTTAAAATCAGATCTTCACTTTCCTCTTCAAGAGCTCCGCCACCACCGGACCTCGTCAATCCCAATCTTTCTCAAATCACCGCCCCTTCCATCTCCGGCTAAAGAGCCACCGCCATCACATGCCTATTAAAGCAACACCTCTCCTCCTTCGTAATCCATCCGTGATTGCACTATAGAGAAGGGCACATGGTGGTGACAACACATACTCGCCCTCATCTCCAGCAAGATCCGGCCTCCCCAGCGGCCATCGCAGCATAGCCGAGCTCCTCCTTGAGTCGCTGCACTGCATTGACCTCGGTCGTTGAGCTCGATACGCTTCCACTCCTCCGTTCCATCTCAACGCTTCCGACAATGCTCCTCCGCCATCGTCAACGTCCTCCGTCCGCGACGTCGATTATGCAGTTCTTCACCATCTCCGCACATGCCCCTTCTTTGGCTGTACTACATCTCCAGGAGGCAACAACCTTTGACTCAGCATCAACCTCCAGCAGAGCATTCTGCCCCCACTTCCTCAATAAGCCATAACCTCGTCGTCAATGACCATCCACTCGTCTGTTTCGGCCACCATCATTTGTTGCCTTTCCGCCTCTGCAATCCAGCTCGCTTCACCGACCGCGCTTGTGCATCCAGGAGCTACTCCACCTCCTACCACCAAGGCAACTCACCTCCCTCGACCGTTCCTCCTATGCAATCCTTAGCCTCGATGTCGATACTCCGCCATGCCAATAGCCTTGCCTCCTCCGTAATCCACCCACGTCGCCGGGGGCTGACCCGAGACCTCCCCATGTACGGCGCACACGCGGGGAGGGACATGTGAGATGCACCACCCTCCTCGGTGAATTTTACAGGAAAGTCCCAGAGATCCACATTATTCCAGAAAGCCCCCGCCTCTCCAAGGTTCATGTGTTTGGCACGTGACCTCTTGGTTTTTTTGTAGAAAACCCCTTTAGGGTTTAGGTAATTACAGTTTAGCCCTTCACTGCATTTTCATATTTATTTTATATTCTATAATATTGCAAACAAAACCATGGGTTCCTCTGTTTAATCCTCTATATTGCATCATTTTATTATTCTAAAAATATCACTTTGTTTAAAAACTAATTCTCTACAGTATGACATATGCGTGATATTTTTGTGGTCTGTGGTTAATTAATGATTAATTTTCTTGCGGAAAATTGCATATTTTACCCAGTCTAAGCTTAGAAATTCATAGATAATTAATCATTGCTGGAAAATGGCTAAAAACTCACGGATCATAGAATTAATTGTTAACAACATTGTATTAAAAAATAATTATATTTGCATGCATGGTTTGCTCTATAAAAATCATTTTGTAGATTTCAATATTTAATTTTTAATAGGTATTAAATATCATATTTTCAAGGTTTAGGATTTTTCTGAGATCATGTACCTAGTGATAAATATTGGATACTTTTATTCTTTGAAAATAAATAGGTTTAGTATTTATTATAATTAAATATTGAAATTCACACCATTTGCATTCATTAATTCTTTAAATATTCATCTTGCATCTTAAAATTCCAAAAAAAAATTAGACCTTTATTTCATTGTTATAAACATCTAGGCCAAGTTTCATAATTTTAGAACATCATTTGATTGAAATTTCATTTTAGTTCTTAAAATTGGCCACATTTCCATTTACATCCACAAATTGCATTGAAAATACCAAAAATATTTCACCTCGAAAACTGCGTACAAACTTTGATAGACATAATTCTAGGTTGTTTGTTCGCCTCCTTGAGTTCGACCTTGGGACTTACCCAAGTAAAATAAACATAAAAACCACTCCGAATAAAATCGATTAAATTATCGTGGTTATTTATTTATCGATTCTGAATTCCCACCTACAACAAAATGATTATTCACACAAATTAAAGTTGGGTTTTCACATCTCGTCATATGGTACCGATGCTGAGGAGGCAAACAAATTAGGTTTTGTCTAGAAAATCAATGTTCAATTTTCCTTATTCGGGTAGTTTGACCCCGAATCTTCATTGTATATTTTCCACATTTTTTCTGCATTTATTTTTTTATTTTATTTTCAGAATTTATTCTCTTATTTTATTTTGGATTAATCTTTGTGTCACTCCCTTACACACTCTCTCCTATTTTTCATGCGAGGTACCCAATGTACGTGGAGCGGTTTTTGAAAACCGATGCATCTTCACCAACTTCCGAAAAGCTGCCAAATTTAAGATCGAGTCGACTCATGAGAGAGCGTATAGTTTAGGATTTTATTTTCTGCAATTTTAATTTTTGTAATTAATTGTTCATTTACAACAGTGTTCATTTAGACTCTCGCGTGTGTAACAAGACCTCAAACTTTTTTTGTGGTGTATTGTGGTCTGTTTCACTCTCCGATGAGGGTGGGGTCCAACTTGAGTAGCTCGTAGGTTAGACCTGCAAATGCGATTTTTAAAGCTTCTAGGATTTTCTGATTGTGCTCGTAGAATGTAGGACCACACTACACTTAAATAGAGACGCACATTAGATCGTTCAACTTAGTCAAAAATTTAACTCATTTCTTCCTAGCTAATAGAATTATCTGCTAGGTGCGGTTTTTATCAGCATGCATTCATATAGAATAATTTTAATTCTTGTATTGCATCTCACATGGAGATCGCGAGGAATCACTATAATACTTTTATCTGAGCAAACATCATTGTTTCACGTGCATAAGCTTCTCTCGAATTTTCTCCCTCTTGATTTGTCATGTAAATTTTTAAAGGAAATTAAGAATGGACGGTAGACATTTATTTCTGCTTATCTTAAATTTTCAGTGATCACCTAATTAAAGTTGGGACTGCTAAACAAGACCGACTTTAATTAACCCATAAAATGAAGAATTTTTGCAGGAGAGCAACCTTGACCTTGGATTCATTTATCTATTTGACTGAGTGAGAGACGACACTTAAGGCTAGAGCCCAGCTCCTGAATCTTCATTTAGACTACTGATTCTATAAAACAATTAGCTATTTCTCAGTGAGGAAATATGTGTAGCTGGTAAACGATCTTAGCAGAGTGGGTGGTTTAAAGGACACTATGTAAGGCTCTATCCTTAAGTAATGGGTAGCTATTTTATGGTCCGTGTTTACACCCATACTGGCTGTAAGTAGGTGCAACTAGTCGTAAGAATTCGGGCCAGTATTTAAGAAAATTTCCGGCACCTAACAACTCGCTAATTCTTTTCCAAGATTGATTTGATCACCAATTGAAATTGAAAAGATAAATTGTCGAACACTTGCAACTTCATTGTGTGAGTTAGTGAAACTGGTGTTTGATTTGTGTTTGCATTAGTGTATGTGAACCAATCTCGAATATCAAAACCAGCACACTTGTGCCATCACTCTCCTTGATTTAAAATTTTGGGTTTCTACCGTTGAGTATTCTGTACACTTGAACATTTTCAACCAAGATCTATCATGGCAACTCATCCACCTTCTTCGAAGATGACGGTACATTTATCCGAGTATCCATCAGATCTATACTATGAAAATGAATTCATTTTGGTCAAACCAAAATTATCTAAAACCTCTTCTAACAAGCATCATCCAACTTTCACAGGAGACTCTCACCCCATAAGTAGATCGAACCCTCTCTACAAATCCGATATACTCCATGAATGACAATCCTTATATTCAGATCATACAAACAAATAGTCGACTGAGGTCTCCACTTCTTCGTATGTCAACCCTCTATATTTTGATCATGCAATCAATCCTTCATACTATGTAAATGTCAATCCCTCATTCACGGGAAACTCGAACCATAGGATGAATCCAATCAAATTTAACACTTCTTCACATCTTCCACCTCCCCCACCTTATCCACAAATGAGCAACTACCATCTTGGATTGACCCATTTCTTGTTGGAGCTCATGAACCATTTGAAGATCAAATCACTTTTGAGACGAATGACCGACCGAGACAACAACTCCAACTGACTTCAACTTCTCCTCACCATATTGTTGGAACATGACAATACTTCATAAATCCACATATTGATTTGACCATTGGGAATAAAATAGAAATCCGAATAGATCAAGAGGATTGGCCCGTACCTAATAATCTTCCATCTCGGATTAACCGTGACAATCCTATCTTCAGAAATGATACTCATATAGAGGACTGGACTAATGATATCAACACACATAAACCATGTATGTTGACTCTATAGTATAAGTGTCTGACCAATCATGATCAAAAAAATAGGTTCTACTCAAACCAACTGTACATACCTGAATCACACCATGTTGAGTGTGAGACCAGTGGCCCTCATATCGAGCAGACTCCTTCCATGATTTTTGAGGGGATTTTTTTAGAAAATAACGATTATACAATGGATAGTCTAAGAGAATCTTCTCCCAGCTCATACATGAAAATGGAAGATTTAATGACTGGATCTCAAATTCAAAAACGAGATACCATACATACTGCTCACATGATCGATCATGAAAATTTTTTGAGGGTAACATTTCGAGGATAAGTAAGAGATATGAATAACTTGAGGATAAATTTAGAAATTTTACTGACCGACTAATTTTATTTTATGGATGCTCGGGTATGAAAATGGAGGATGAAATAATTAGATCTAATGTTGAGAACACCGAGGATATTCAGAAACCCATAGACTATGTTCACCCTAGGGACGACTTTGACAATGACACTTCTGCATATTACTCTCCTAGGATTAACTCTGACTCTGATTATGACTTAGCACATCAAGGCCCCTTCTCATCTATGGAAAGCACCATATCACCACATCACATAGAATATACCAAAAAAATCAAAATATTAAAAAAACACTCAAAAAATCAAAAAACCAAAAAAATTCATAAAAATTGAAAGGGAGGAGGATTTGAAGAATTTGGATCCTGCTCCAAGGGAAGCACTAGAGAAAAGATAGATTTTTGAACTTCCCTTGATACAGGCCATTGAACACTTCCCTGACCTTAGAGGATTTATAATGAGCAAATTAGTGATGAAAAAGTTGGGCAGGACGAGAATAAAGACTGAAAGACATATATTGTCAATGGTCATCTCCTTGATGTTGAGGATAAAAACCAAGGGCCAAATAGTGAAGCGGTTTCCCAGATTTGATTGTGGAATCAAAGACACAACATTTACCCATGCTCAAATTGATGACGACTCACCAATCACTATCCTCCCGACCTCTGTATTTGACAAGCTCAAACTCAGACCTATCAGGAAGATAAGAGAGATCATTCAACTGGCTAATCGATCTATAAAGCGACTGAGAGGAACCATTTCAGTCATCGTTACATTCTAGGGTGTTTCGCTCAAAGTGGACTTCATGATCACTGATATTGAGCATCAAGGAGAATTCACTCAGTCTCCGATAATTCTTGGAAAGCCATTCTTGGCATTGACTAAGGTAATTATTAAGTGCAAGACTCAGGAAATCAATTTTACAGCATTGGGAGCACTTCAATATCAACCAGTCTTTGAGGAACCATGATATTCTAAGGCGACCCATGAAGCTGTCAACAGCCGTAACCACCAAGCGGTAGATGACCCCTACCCCGCTGCTACACCTGAGATAACAGTTGTTGAGGAGACTATTGGTTTAGAGACTCTTCCCATTATTCCATTTCCCGCTGCTCTCACCATTGGAAATGACTTCTTATATGATCGTGAGACATACGCATGGGTGCATCTTGAGTCGGTCGAAATCTCCTCTGACCACTTTGATCAATTCAATCTGACACAAGAATGCACCAACATCAAGTCAATTGAGAACAAATATGCAAAACGTGCACTAACCATCAGTTCGGAGATTCTCCCCGATGTTCCATTTCCCGTTGCTCTCACCATGGAAAATAAAATATATGACTTCTTCTATGATCATGAAACATATGCTCCGGCTCACCCTGAGTCCGTCGGAATCTTCTCTGAACACTTTGACCAACTTGATCAAACTCAGGAGTGCAAAAACACTAAGACAACTAAGAACAAATACGCATGACGTGTACTGACTAAGGAGGAATACTTCAATGATTATTCAGCTAGAGACTCGATTGTTAACCCCTCATTCCTAGGACTAGCATATTTAGAGACAACACGAAACAAAATGGCCGCCCCTTTATCTAAAAAGAAAGTTGCCTATTGACATGCCAAAAAAGGAATCGTATGATGATTCCTCATCAAGTCCGGACAAGGTAATATGCATGAGTGAGGTCTGTTCGATAGTTCTAAAGCCCTATCTATGCAAGGATCCAAACAGGACTCATGTTCCTCACTATTATTTTGTCCAAAGCTGATTCTCCTGGTCTCATTAAATATACTGGAATAATCTCTTTATGCCCATATTGAGACTGGCACTTCTAAATATTCATCCGAGGATGAATCACTTGACCCCAAGACTAAGGGCAAACTGATAAAGCAGCTTAAGAACAAGAATATCTGGAGTGCCTCCACTTTTAATATTCTTCTGAGGATAACTCCGATGATGGCTGGATATCATCTGATTCATACGCTTCATCTACTCTCCAGCATGATTTTTCTGAGGATAACACTGGCAATGATTGGAACTCATATGCTTCATCTTCTTCTTATCATTACGATATCCCTCTAAGGCTCACAAAAAGATCGACTGAAAACTATTTTAATCAACGACTACCCTCCCTCCCTGCTGACCCCATCGGTCTCCTTGTACATCTTCTTCCTCTACTTAGGCCAGAGCTTAAGTATAGGGGAAATCGATGACCATCTGTATATACTCTTCACATTCACATCTCTCGATCGCCTCAGTTTCACTCTTCTTTTATACTTAGACTTTTCATTGCCTAAGTATGGGAGGGCGCATGCCGATCTATCTTTTTCCTTTTCACTATCTTATGCTTAGCCCGAGCTATGTCTTCTCTACGCTTCTTGTGGTTTGAGAACAAAACACTCGCTAAGTATAAGGGGGTGTGTATATATACTATGTATATATTTTACTCGTAGCTCATACTTTCATGTAAGTCTATATGTATTTACGAGATGTGTAACTAACTTGAAAAAAAAACAAAAAGAAAATAAAACAAAAAAAAAACAAAAAATGCTACTAAAAATGAATGTGTCCAACCAAATTTAAAAAAGGCCTCTTATTCATTTTTGCATAATTTTTTTCTTGCATTAAAAAATCAAATAAAAAAAATCACAAAAGTAAAAAAAAATGTCTGCATTTCACGCACTTGCACTTCATCCAGCATTACATGCATTTGCATTTGTAACAAATCATTGGGTTCAGAACTGCGTTATGAGCAGAAACCAGGAGTAGTCTGGACTTGACCTTAATCCGCATAATTTTCAGAGGAACTTCACCGAGAAAAAGGATTTTAGAAGCTTCAGGTCTATGACTTAATTCTTTGAGTTCCACAAGACAAATGCACAAAGTTTGACTCTTAGTGTCTAACTTGGTCTCTTCATTCTATGTACGACTCTGGAATAGGGAATTAATTTGTTCTACCACACTATGCACTTAGCTCAACTCAGACTGGGTATTGGAAGACTATGTGAGTTTCTTTTCTGGTAGCGTGGACATCTAAAGACCAGAGTACGTGTTGAAATAAAGCTTCTAAGAAGGGATGGATGGCTGGGCACAATTTTTTCTAAGACCCCAAAATATTTACGGAATAAAGATTCCATATCCGTAGGGGCACAACAAGATCCATGTAGAGCTACCAAAAATCCAAACACAAAAAGGTCCAAGCTTCAAGAAAACCAGCAGATCTTGGTGGAGACTTGGATAAACTGGTCGGCTTCACAAGGAGAGGTGACTACACTAGCCACCCTTCTGTTCTTTTCCCTTCTTCTAATTTCTCCCTCTATTCGATTGTGAACACAACGCGGCAGACCTTAGAAGGAAATACCTGACTCCCCGAGGATGAGTTATTAGAGAGGAGGTTTGCATGGTTGTCTGACATTCTAGATGGGAAGAGCTAAAACCTTTCACATACATGAGTCGATTGTTCAATGTTCATGGGGTATGCTTTGGGAGGAGGATTGATCTAATATGACTTCTGAGCCAAATTGTGACAATGATGTGTAGAACTTGAAGGCTATTGATTTTAAAACCCTAAGTCTCATAAAAGTTCTGCCAGCTAATAATCCAAAGGTCAGGTCTAGTTCCATTTTCATCTCTCTGCTCATGGTCTTGGTATGGAACCCAATCTCGTTTCTCCTCATTGCATTTCTTTAGATGCTCAGGGATGAGCATGGATTAAGTATAGGGGGATGATGAATCTCAGATTCATCACTCTAACAAGACACTAATTAAGCTCAAATACCCAAAATTCATCTGGCATTTCTTCATTTATTCTGCCTAATTAGCATTCACGCATGTATAATTAATAATTGCATTTTATCACTCATGATTGCATAAAATAAGGAGCCAAAATCCTAGCCTATTTACCTATAAAATAGCCTAACTTCCCTGATTTTTAATTAATTCATGCTAACTCCAAATGACCTGAAACCACCTCCATTGTGTACATATTACTAACAAAAATAAATGAAAAAAAATCACTAACATAAATAATTAAGAAATAAACCCAAACCCTAATTCCAAGATTTCTGAACTAAAATATTGGTATCTTCCTCACACATTATTTAATCCTACTCATTTGAACTAATGCACATTCAAATACCTTCAAAATAAGATCGAAGTTCAAGTGAATCAGAGCTCATATGTAAATGTTGGGTTTTGGGCCTGTACATTTTATATTTTAGCAGTTTTTGATCTAATATTTTATGCACATAATTAACTCATTTTATTTTATTTATTTTTCATTTATCTTTTTGATAAAAGTTTTATTAAAATGCACAAAAATCCAAATCCAAAATGAGCTTGAAATCAAAGAAATTAATCGAGTCTGAGTCTTCACTAACAGTCTGTACAAAAGTTGTCATTTTTGTATTTTATTTTATTTCTTATCTTTCTTACTAAATATAAATCCAAAAAAAGTATATTAATATGTAAATATTTGTCTTTGATTTTATCATATTTTTTCCACATTTTTATCTAGAATAAGAATAATAAAAAAATTATTAAACCCAAAAATCAAGGTACTCCACTTACATGGGATACCCCAAATATATCACTTTGCACAAATGATTCATTTTGTTTTGTCTCTTCATAAAAGTTGTAGATCTCATCGAGACTAGCAACTTTCATGAAGAAAAATTTTTGATCCGAGATTGTTTGTTATTTCTTTTCTATTTGTCTTTATTTTTTTATTTTTTGATTTTTCTAGGGATGCCACATGTTACCCATTTGGCCCTCTTATATATTTAATTTCATTTTTATAAAAAAATATAAAAAATCAATTAATAAAAATCTCGTACGTGCAGTGCACGTGCCTTTTGCGCATGCGCACTGCACGTGCTTGACCTCTCCCCCTTGCCACTATATGCCCCATGGCACATCTGGTACTGTCCGATCTGGGCCGATCGGACAACCCATAGATCATCGCCTTCCTCCCACTTTCCCAATATGGTGCACGCCACCTCTGTTCGCCCCAATCCATACTGCCTCCCCTTTGGCACCGCCTCCCCATCCTTGGTCGTCGCCACCTTCCATCTATGACTGCACCGCCCCACAATCTCTGTGATTCTCCCTCATATCGCGATCTCATCTGCCACTCACTCCCCACGTTCCAATCACGTTGTTCGATTCAAAACATATCTTCACTTTCCTTTTCAGGGGCACCACCACCACCGGACCTCGTCAATCCCAATCTTTCCCAAATCGTCGCCCCTTCCATCTCCGGCTGAAGAGCCACTGCCATTACACCCTTATTAAAGCGCCACCACCCCTCCTAAATAATCCATCTGTAGATTACACTATAGAGAAGGGCACACGATGGTGACAACATATGCTCGCCCTCATCTCTAGTGAGATCCAACCTCCCCAGCGGCCGTTGCAGCATAGTCGACCTCCTCCTCGAGTTGTTTCTCTGCTCCAACCTCGATTGTTGAGCCCAGTACGCTTCCACTCCTCCGTTCCATCCCAATGCTTCCGATAACAATCCTCTACCATCGACAATGTATTCCGTCACTATCGCCTTCGTGATGTGGATTCTACAGTTCTTCACCATCGTCGCGCACACCCCTTCTTCGGCTGGACTACATCTCTAGGAGGCAGCCGCCTTCGGCTCGACATCAACCTCCATCAGAGCATTCCACCCCCATTTCCTCAGTAAGCTGAAACCTCATCGCCAATGACCGTCCACTCCTCTGCTTTGACCACCATCATCTGTTGCCTTGTTGCCTCTACAATCCACCTTGCTTCGTTGTCCGCACTGGTGCATCCAGGAGCTGCTCCACCTCCTGCCACTAAGGCGACTCACCTCCCTCGGTTGTTCCTCCTCTGTCGTCCTCAGCCTTAAAGTCGATTCTCCATCGTGCCAATCGCCTCGCCTCCTCTGCAATCCACCCACATCGTCGGGGGCTGACCCGAGACCTCCCCACGTGAGGCACACATGCACGGAGGGACACGTGAGACACACTGCCCTTTTGGGTGAATTTTGCAGGAAAGGTCCTGGAGGTCTGCATTATTCCAAAAAGCCCCCGCCTCTCCAAGGGTCACGTGTTTGGCATGCGACCTCTTAGGTTTATTTTGTATAAAACTCCTTTGGGGTTTAGGTAATTACAATTTAGCCCTTTACTACATTTTCATATCTATTTTATATTCTATAATATTTTAAATAGAACCATGTGTTCCTCTGTTAGTTTAAGCCTCTATTTACATCTTTTTATTATTCTAAAAATAACACTTTGTTCTACAACTAATTCTCTATAGTATGACATATGCGTGATATTTTTGTGGTATGTGGTTAATTATCGATTAATTTTCTTACAGAAAATTGCATATTTTACCCAGTCTGTGCTTAAAAATTCATAGATAATTAACCATTGCTCGAAAAATTGCCAAAAACTCACGAATCATAGAATTAATTGTTAACTACATTATGCTAAAAAAGAATTCATTTGCATGCATGGTTTGATCTATAAAAATCATTTTGTAGATTTCAATATTTAATTTTTAATCTGTCTTAAATCTCGTATTTTCAAGGTTTAGGGATTTTCTGAGATCAATCACCTAGTGATAGATCTTGAATAATTTTATTCTTTGAAAATAAGTAGGTTTGATATTTATTATAATTAAATATTGAAATTCACACCATTTGCATTCATTAATTCTTTAAATAGCCATCTTGCATCCGAAAATTCTAAAAAAAATTATAGAGTATTTATTTCATCGTCATTAACATCTAGGCCAGGTTTCATCTTTTGGACATCGTTTGATTGAAATTTCCTTTTAGTCTTTAACATTAGCCACATTTGCATTTACATCCACAAATTGCATTAAAAATACCAAAAATATTTCACCTAAAAAACCGCGCATGAACTTTGATAGATATAATTCTAGATTATTCCTTTGTCTCTTTGAGTTTGACCTTGGGACTTGTCCAAGTAAAATAAACATAAAAACCACTCTGAATAAAGTTGATTAAATTATTGTGGTTATTTCTTGATCGATTCCGAATTCTCGCCTACAACGGAACGATTATTCATGTAAATTAAAGTAGGGTTTTTGCAGCTCATCAATAACCATACACCAACAAAGGTGGTGTACGGCCACCAACTCCTAATTGGAGTAGGTGGCCATCCCCCCTTGTTGTGGTTGGATGATTATCTCTTTCCCAATTATCTCCAAGGACAATTGATTTAATTGAAATTAATTTATATTGATTATTCAATATATATTTAATTAAATTAATTATTATCGTGTTTTTACAACAAGATCATGGCCATTGGAAGAAACATTAATCAATCTCATCCATTAGTTTTGTGTGCACATGGATTGGGATCCAAGGACCCCAAAATACTATATAAGAAGAGGCATTCCTTGCTCTTCAAGACACAACAAGAGAACAACAACATAAGCTCTCTCTCTCTCTCTCTTGTTGTGGTCGTCCACTATGGAGCCCTAGAGAGAGTCACCATCGTCGCAACATCATCGTTATGCTGCTAGATTGGCTTATGGATCTCCATATCCTTCAGTGCACCTCGCTCATGAAGAAGATGTCGGATCTTATGTGAAAAGATCAGGAGATTCACCGCTAGGATCATCAACATGGACTCCGAGGAGCACACATTTCATCAATGCGCTTGCAACCGTCTCCTCCATCGGACTTGAGACATGAGATATCTTCCTTTAGAGACTCGACCGCAACCACGCTTCACGAGGTAAACCATATACTTTTTTGTAGTTTAGATGAAGCGATCCAAGAAGTTTTCTTGGATCATGTGGTTTCATTGTTTAAAATTTTTAAATTCTATTGCCTTGAGCCTAGTATGACTATCCGCTCCTGATCGCATACGATGCGCTCCTCACGCTTCCAAGATGCGCTTAAGGATTTTTCTATATCCTTCAAGTGGTGTTAGAGACATAGGTCGGAGGTTTTGGATATGATCTGTTAACCTAAGATGACACGAGCATTTTAAGTTGTGCGAAGTTTCATCTCATTTCATTCATGCAACCATGTTTATGCATTTTTTCTCACCGTTTAGGCACCTTAAAATGCAATTTTATCACTCAAATTATGTTCTCCATTAAATAAGGAAACTGTGGGACTTGAGTTTGTGTGATTTGGAATCTGATTGCTTAAATTATGATCTTTTTAGTGAACATGTATCCACTGTTTCAGGGATGACAAATCTTGACGTAATTAAAGAGTTAATTACTGTTTTAAAACGCCTAGATATGTGTATTTATCACTTGGGTTCTGTTGTAAATCAAAAAAGCAAAATATATAAACTTATTTTCTTGATTTAGATTTATATTGATTGAGATATGTTATTTTAGTAAGTGAGGGTCACTGCTAAAAATTACTTTCCTAATTAAGAATCTTGTGACTGTCATTTAATCAATTAGTGGAAATTAATGGTTAAGTTCCGGAAATAATTATTTATCAATATTTGTGAAATATTTATGATTATTATTTCCTTAAAAGACATTACCTTAACAGGAATTTATTAGATATTATCTAGATCATAATCGGTTACATGAACCTTCCAACAAACATTGATGCTTGAATAAGACTGGGGATTTGTTTAGCAAATCTCCTTATAATAATAATAATAAATGTTTTAATAAATATTATATGGTATAACTTCGATTGAAAGACTGGTTATCATCTCAAATATAGATGATCAATTCGCATTATCTTGACATGAGGCGGATATGGTGTCTACTCGGGGAGCGTTGGGGTAGCAGGTTACTCCGTAAGCGGTCTGTCCCACTCCCCTTGGTACTAGCCATGACAATAGGTAAGGAAAGGATAATTCTTGAAGCAATCATGATATATTTTTCTAATTATTAAAATTTTAATAATACGTATTTTGAGATTATACCATCCTTCAAGTAATAATTAGAAATTGTTTGTTGGTTGATTGATTGGATTGATAATTGATTTAATATGATAATATTAATTATATTCAATTAAAATTAAACTCTCTATTATGAATGAGTAGTATTTCCCTTGGGAGAAGTAATTATGTGAATATAATTCATAATAAATAATTAGAATTTGAACATGATATGGAGGATCACGTAAGTAACATCCATGGTCTTCCGTCAAGGCAAAGGGTTCCGTCGCCAGGGATTGTATGTAGGAGATGTCTGTCCGAAGTGACAACTCCTGCATATAAGTGCATCTGGATCGGGCTCTTTGCTTCTCAAAAGAGTAAGGCTGTATGCGTAGTGACCCCAATATTGAGTCCTCATATTATTGGGGTGATATTGGATTGCGCTTCTAATCCTGTTGACGGTTGGTTCAATTAATGACATGTCAACATCACCTTAGGGGTGGTGGGCCCAAGTGTTAAAGACCAAATTAGGAATGCAAGTTGGACTTGCATGACGGAATGCGTTCCCGCTTCTTTTTATCAGAATTGCAAGTTCTCATATTATTGGGATGTAACAAAGGTAAGAAGGAGATCAAAGATCTTGCTGAGATATAATGGTAAGTATTTCTCTTACTTTGAATGTGAACAAGGGAATAAACTTTCAGAGTTGACAAGGCAACACAACTTTGATATAAAAATTCCTAAATCAAAGTAATATATATATAATCAAATATCTTATTTCAGATAATCCTCATTAAACCCACTCAATACTACACTCAATAATAACCAGTAAATATCATGGATTGGATCCGTGATCAAGAAATTTTACTTGCAGTTGGACACATATTGTATGTGGTTGCAATGTGAAAGTTTCCTCATAATAATGAGGAATTACAATTAAATAGACAATAGGACAACAACATTGGGTTTGTGTGCCTCTATAGTCTTGATATTTCATCAAGTGTGCTTCGGAAGTATCATGTCGATGATGATCGTAATTGTTAAATAATCTTTATGAAATCTAAGAAGATGTTTTGGCATACATATGTTCTCTCAATATTTAATCATGGATGACATGGTTCTCTGCATTATGCGGAATGATGGCTCGATAAGACATGATGTACTCAAAATGTTTGAGTACCTGCCAGAACCAAAAGCCTTTAAGTGTTATGATGGTTGTACATACAATGAGTGTCATCATACTACTATCTACACTCCAGTAATTCATGAAGCTTCATAATATTCATATTGTATGAATGGAATGAAGCATGTATAAATGTTTAAATACTCTTATATTGAAATCTTTTGAGTTCAACATAAGAGATCCTTTGTCTTAAGCAATGGTTGTTTATAGATGAAGAAAGAATAGTGGAAGCATGGGCCTGACCCATATAAGAAGGAAAGTCAAGGAGTTGTCTATACTTCTATGACTTCCATACATATGACATCCAAAGAGTTGGATGAATGCCAATACTTCAATAAGTTGATGTACTGATAGTGTGACTATCTAGACTATCTGGGATCCTTAGAGAAGGACCCAGATAGTGCATCGGAATAATCTATATCTACATATCACCATTGAAATTGACTTACTTTTGGATAAGATTAAAAGTCTGATAATTATATCTCATTCTTCTAATAACGCTTGTAATTGGTTGCATAAGTTTTAGAAGACTAGAAATTTTGATCATAAGGTTTAAAAGTCATCCACATGGATATTAGTGCAATTGTTGCAACAATCTCTATTGGATAGATATTATTCATATTTTCACTGGGAGATGCCTTAGCTAGAGAATGTCTCTATGACCTAGATATTATAATACATTCATTGTTTATTTCTAAATGTTGGAAATAAATATGAATTCTAGAATAAACCTATCATAAAAAGTTATGACAGATATATTTCAGATAGTAATCTGACATCTGAAGTACTCTAATAAATTAGGAAATTAATGAATGGTTTATTAACATTTCTAATACTGAAAATTAAACCATTAAAGTTCAATAGAAGGATGAAGATCATTTGATAATGATCTGGCATCATGCCTTGGAAACTTATTTATTGATGAGATCAATATACTAGTAAGAGATTAAACTTTAGATTTTCCAAAATTTCAAATCTTACATACTTGTGAATATTGTATTTAAAATAAAATGTCCAAAACACCCTTCTCTGAGAATGGTGTAAGATGTCAAGGTATTCAGGATCTCATACATATTGATGTATGTGGGTCATCTATATCATAATAAACATTATGGATATGTAATATCTATTGATGATTATTTGTGATATGAGATTTCTTCCCTTCACAATAGAAAGCTTTGAAATGTTCAAAGATTTCACAATTTTTGTTTAGAACCAAAGTTTGATGGAAGATGAAATGAATTTGATCTAACCTAGGTACCAAGTACCTATTAGATGAATTAAAGGAATACCGTGGGGAGATATGTCCTATCTCCCTCCTCCCGATACACCCAAACTCAATAGAGTTGTAGGGATATACAATTGGATCATGTGTGACATGATTTGATCAATGATGAATATTAGCATAACTACCTCTTAGTTTCCAAGGTATATATGTAGTAGAGACTACAATATATATCCTT
The DNA here is from genome assembly GCA_037367405.1 of Ottelia alismoides. Taxonomy (NCBI): domain Eukaryota; kingdom Viridiplantae; phylum Streptophyta; class Magnoliopsida; order Alismatales; family Hydrocharitaceae; genus Ottelia; species Ottelia alismoides. Next base: position 238,079 of record JAZKJV010007323.1, read on the forward strand.
AATAAGGTTCCATGCAACTAAGCTGGAATCTAGCACCAGAGAGTGCTACTTTATTAGGAAAATAAAAGATTGTATTGGATACCTACTTTATGACCTTGAGATTCTTAAAAGATTTCATCTTTAAGGATATGATTCTTAGAGGATGACTCTCTTGAGAATTAAGATGAAAATAACGTAAAGGAACTCATTTCATTTTGAGAAGATAATGAGGTTCATGAAATCAGAAACTAAAAGGATAATTAAAGATGTAACGCTCATACCTCTTCAAATGAGTTTGAGGATGGATTCCAAGTGTCTAGGTAAGTATGACAATGATCTTACTTCATGTGATGAAGCTTCTAAAGATCATGACATGGAAAGATGGATGTTAGCAATAAAGTCTAAAGTAGACTTCATATACAAATGTTGTATATGGACCCTCAAGGATTCACCTATATGGGTAAGATGCATTAAGGTGTAAATGTGTCTTCAAGAGAAAGAGGGAACCTATTGAGAAGGTAGGGACCTTCAAAGCACGGCTCGTATCCTCAAGATATATACAGAAAGAAGACATCGCTTGTGATGAGACTTGCTTTCTAGTGACCATACTTAAACTCATCAGTTTATTGCTAACTATATTTACACAACTTGACTATGACATCTTCAAAATGGAAGTCAAGATTGCATTCCTCTATGAATGCCTCTCCGAGGATATTCATATGGCCCATGGCTTCATTGTAGAGGAAAGCAAAGTGTGCAAGCTGAAGAACTCCATCTATGGACTCAAATAAGCTTCTTGTAGTTGGAACATTGGATTTGATGAAATTATAAGTGTTATGATTTCAGATAGAATATTGATGAACCGTGTGAAGCTTAGTGGGAGTGCCATTGTGTTCATCGTGTTAAATGTAGATGATATCCTAATCATTTGGAATAATATAAGGATAATAATAAGTGCTCTATAGACTATCTATTCCACACCTTGATATATGATCTCAAGGATACCTCCTAGATGTTAGTTCTTAAGTTGTTCATAAGCAAAGAAAGGAGAGTATTGGGACCGTCACATCAGTGGTATACCTAGGATATATTCCATTTTCTGGAAAATTCTAAGAAAGGCTTCTTTTCCTTAAGATTTGGTACTGACCTATCAAAAGGGATATCACCTCAAAGAATGGAGGATGTGAATACCAAAGCTATATGCCCTAGTACACCAGCTTTGGGAAGCTCAATGCTTGCTAGATATGTACAAAAGCTAGATGTCTACCATGCAGTGAAAGTAGTAAATTGTTACTGATCCTACTATGGAGAAAAACACTTGATTGCAGTAATAACAATATCTTCAAAGATGATAGACTTTTTGAGATAGTGATCTCAAAGTCTTATCTTCAAGAACTTAAGACTTTATAGATACTGATATGAAAGGTCTTAACTACAGATACCTTAGGAGATAGAGATCTCCAGGAATAAGGGTATTCTGATAAGGATAATGGAAATACTGGTTATATTAATTATTGAGCTATAGCGTCAAGGACAATATAATAACAATATCGAGTATTGGTTGCATAAGATGCAACATTCACATTGGATGCGAGCACTATTACTAGGAGACATGCAAGTGTCGTAAAAGGACTCGGCTTAGTCTCTTGGGAATAGAGTGACTGATCAGCTTACCTAAATATTTTTCTAAATAGCCTATGAATGTCATATGAGTGTAGGTTTAAATATTAGCCCATTAATGGCTTTTTGGACTTGTGGGAGATTGTTGGACATGCGAGCCCACAACAAGCCAATATGCAATAAATGTTATTGCAAATATCATTCCCTAATCTAAAATGAAGAATAATAAATTTGCATAATAGGTCCATTATTCCAATTAGGAATATGTATTATGGCCATCTTAATGACCATACAGTTGTTGATTCAGTTGTTGAATCAGAGAGGCTGATGCTTGGATGAATATCTAAAGAGTTAGATTGTGGACTCATCAAGCACCATCAAATGATTATTAAGATATGATCTCCAGCTTGAGAAGGAGATGACAATCCTTTATCTAAAAGATGTATCTAACCAACCTCTTGATGCATGTCCTCTACATAGGAATAGAGATTCGGAGGTGTTAGATAAGTTAGGTCAAACAGTTGACTTAACGAGATCGAGATAACTGAATACCTATTTCGTATGCTGTCATGATATAGGCACACATCCTCTGACTGGAGTAATATGTGTTACTATATGTCTGAGTATGTACATTTGGAAACCAATAGGTCGATGACCTAATCAAGATCTATACACCGACACGCTTGTGTGCATACAAGGGCATATGAATAATAAGATCTCTCAAAGGGATCATGTAGGTTCATTTACTGATCCGGAAGACATGATCTCACTCATGAGATATTAGGTATCATATTCCATGCACGGTCGTCTCACTTTCGAAGCTTGAATGAATTTGTAGGTTTGATACAGTCTTTTGGAAAGTATATGGTCAATACTTGGGTATGAGATATGCTTTTTGAAAGTATATGATCGATAAAAACTCCCAATGATCGAATGAGAAACTTAATGATAAAATCCCGAGGAAGACAATCTAAATAGATCTAAAGCTTCAGGTTTATTCTAGATCTTCTAGTATGCACGATGTACAAATATTAGGAATACCTAAGGGTGATGTGTTCATAAATAATTTTACAACCATGACGCTTCCATTCCTAGGAAGTGATGAAACAGGTTTGGATTTTAGCGACTCCTCTTAATCTAGAAGTAATCTCATCTTGGTCTAAATGCTGGACAATGTTCTTAATGTGATTCAGATGCAATGTAAAGATCAGATTTACTGTTTGGATTTATTTAAACATCTATGAGAGGTCCACAAGATTTGGATTTGAGATTTGATCTCAATATCCAAGTCACTATATGTGGAACGTACAATCACCCTATCCTTATCTCAAAGTATACGTAGAGAAAGTACATTATCCTTGAATGGGTTTAAGGATACTTTCACTGTTGATATATGTATCAGAGCATTGAGAAAATTGATAATTAAATGCACTTCAATTATCATGAATAATATGAATTTAATTCGTATTATAAGGATAGTTATCTAAGATAATTAAATTTGATTTAATTATCAAAGATGTGAATAATGTGAATGTGATTCATATTATTTGGGCTCATGAGAATAGAGATCCAACATGACTAAATCAGATTTAATTATCACGGATATGAATAATGCGGATAACACTATCCATATTAATCATATATATTGTAAATATGATTTATAATATTAGAAAGATCCTATTGTAATTTATATTTGTTGATTAATTATTGATGTGAATTGGATCCACATTAGATAATTAATTGAAAAATATAATTTACATTTTATTTTGGGTTGTGAATGTGATTCACAAATTTCCAATGGCATGATTGCAATGCACAAGATAATTGTGAATTATTATTGTGAGATAATGTTGGAATGATATAGTATACCATCCACCAACAAAGGTGGTGGACGGCCACCAACTACTAATTGAAGTAAGTGGTCGACTCTCATTATTGTGGTTGGATGGTTATCTCATTCCAAATTATCTCCAAGGATAATTGGTATAATTAAAATTAATTTATATTGATTATTAAATATATATTTATTTTAATTATATTAATTATTGTTGTGTTTTTACAACAAGATCATGGCCATTGGAAGAAACACAAATCAATCTCATCCATTGGATTTGTGTGCACATGGATTGGGATCTATGGACTCCCAAAATAATATATAAGAAGAGGCACCTCATGCTATTCAAGACAAAAAAAGAGAAAAACAACATATGATCTCTCTCTCTTTCTCGTTCTCTACACGCTAAGTCTCTCTCTCTCTCTCACATTGTGGTCGTCCACCATGGAGCCCTAGAGAGAATTGCCATCACCGCATCATCGTCGTTATGCTACCAGATTGTTTGCTCGTTGATCTTCGTCTCCTTCGGTGATCATCACTCGTGAAGAATATGTCGGATCTCATGTGACGAGATCAGGAGATTAATCGCTTGGATCATCAACATGGATTATGAGGAGCACACATTTCATAAATGTGCTTGCAAGCATTTCCTCCATTGGATCGGACTTGAGACAGGAGGTCTCTTCATTTAGAGACTTGATCGCAACCACGCTTCAAGAGGTAAACCTAATACTTGTTTGTGGTTTAGATGAAATGATCTGAGAAGTGTTCGTGGATCATGTGGTTTCATCATTTAAAATTTTTAAATTTTGCTGCCTGGAGCAACTAGTACGACTAGTCTCTCCCAATCGCATCCGATGCGATCCTCATGCTTCCGTGATGCGCTTAAGGATTTTCCCTTATCCTTCAAACTGTACTTTTGTGACTTCCATATGGCATCCAAAGAGTTGGATGAACGCTAATACTGCAACAAGATGATGTGTTGATCATATGACTATCAAGTATATCTACGATCCTTAGAGAAGGATTTAGATAGTGAACTGGGATATTATACATCTACATATAATCATTGAAATAGTTTTGCTTATTAGATAAGATCAAAGTCTAATAATTGTATCTCACTCTTCTACTAGCACTTGCAATTTTTTGCATATGTTTTAGAAGATTTGATCTTAAGGTTTAATAGTTATCCACATGGATATTGATGTAATTGTTGCAACAATCTCTATTGGATAGATAGACTTCATATTTTTAGCGGGAGAGTCCTTAGTCTAAGAGAATGTCTCTATGACCTAGATATTAGAATACACTCATAGTTTATTTCTAAATGTTGGAAATAAACATGACTTCTGAGATAGACCTATCATAATGAGATATGATGGATATATTTCAGAAAGTAATCTCACATCTAAAAGACTCTATTAAATTATAAAATTAATGAATGATTCATTAACATTTCTATAATACTGAAAATTAAACCTTATAAGATCAATAGGAAGATAGAGATCAATTGACAATGATCTGGCATCAAGCTTTGGACATATGTCTATTGATGAGATAAATAGACTAGTAAGAGACGAAACTTTAGAATGTCTAAAATTTCAAATCTTACATACTTGTAAATATTGTATTCAAAGTAAAAATGTCTAATGCATTCTTCTATGGGAATGGTGCCAAGGTATTCAAGATCTCATACATATTTATGTATGTGGATCATTTATATCATAATAAACATTAATGATATTGTGATATGAGATTTCTTCCCTTCACCTTAGAAACCTTTGAAATATTCAAAGATTTTATAATTTTGGTTTAGAGCCAAAGTTTGAAGGAAGATGGAATGAATTTGATCTAAACCTAGGTAACTTGTACCTATTAGATGAATTCAAAGAATACCTTATGGATATTTAAATATTATTCCTATCTCACTCCTCCTGATACACATAAACTCAATAGAGTTGTAGGGAGATGCATCTAGATCATGTGTGACATGATTTGATCAGTGATGAATCTTAACATAATTATCTCTTAGTTTCTTGATATATATAGTAGAGACTACAATATATATATACTTAATAATATTCTATGCAAATCTAAACCTGAACATCCTCATAAGCTATGGTTTGGAACCTAGCCTAGTGTTGGACACTTGAGGATTTAGGGTTGCTTGGTCCATAACTTTGTCATGGATGCAAGTAAGCTGGAATCTAGCACTAGAGAGCGCTACTTCATTAGGAATATAAAGGATCGTATTGGATACATATTTTATGTCCTTGAGATTCTTAAAAGATTTAATATCTAAGGATATGAGTCTTTGAGGATGACTTTCTTGAGAATCAAGATCAAAATTAAGTGAAGGAACTCATCTAATCTTGAGAAGATAATGAGGCTCCTAAAATCAGAAACTAAAAGGACAAATAAAGATGAAATACTCATACCTCTTCAAATGAGTTTGAGGTTGGATTCCATGTGTCAGTTATGTCTGACAATGATCTGACTTCATATGATAACGCATCTGAGGATCATGACATGGAAAGATAAATGTTAGCAATAAAGTCTAAAGTAGACTTCATATACAAATGTTGTATATTGACCTTCGAGGATCCACCTATAAGGGTGATATCTATTAGGTGTAAATGGATCTTCAAGAGAAAGAGGGAACTTGATGAGAAGGTATGGACCTTCAAAGCATGGCTCATATCCTCAAGATACACATAGAAAGAAGATATGGGTTGAGATGAGACTTCCTTTCTAGTGACCATTCTTAAACTTATCAGACTATTGCTAACTATAGCTGCACTACTTGACTATGACATCTTCAAGATGGAAGTCGAGATTGCATTCCTCTATAAATTCCTCATCGAGGATGATCATATGAAGTAGCCCCAAGTCTTCATAGTTGAGGAAAGTAAGGTGTGCAAGCTGAATAACTTCATCTATGGACTCGAATAAGCTTCTTGTAGTTGGAACATCAGATTTGATGAAATTATAAATGTTATGATTTTAGATAGAATCTTGATGAACCATGTGAAGCTTAGTGGGAGTGCCATTGTGTTCACCATGCTAAATGTAGATGATATCCTAATTGTTTAGAATGATACAAGGATAATATTACGTGTTTTATACTCTGGCTATTCCATACCTTGAGATATGATCTCAAGGGTACCTCGTAGGTATTAGTTCTGAAGTTGTTCAGAAGCAAAGAGAAGAGGGTATTGGGACCGTCACAATAGTGGTACACCTTAGACATGTTCCATTTATAGAAAATTCCAAGAAGGCTTCTTTCCCTTAAGATATAGTACTAACCTATTGATGAATCTGCATTTCATCATCTTTATTCATTTATTTTATCTTAAAATTCCTTATAAAACACCTATAAATATCACTAATTTCTTCTCTTACTAACTTTAATTATTGTGTAAATATTGTATATTTATACTATTTTAACCTAAAATAAATAAATAAATAAATAAAGAAATAAAGGAATGATAAAGAAAATAAAGGGTTGGATATACGCAATAGATACAGGTTGAATCATACCCCGAGATAAGGTCAAGACTTAATCTGATCGATAAGGAAGAATGTAGGGAGAGATAAGGCCTAACTGTCATAAAAATCTAGAAAATTCTTGACACCTGTATATATTCATGACATGTATAATATTGTTTATACTACATACTCTCTAATTTATTCATTACCAAATCTCTTCTAAATAACAATTATTTCTTCTTAAAACTATGTATAAAGTTCTTTTGTAAATAATAAAAATAATTTCAATAAAAACTTGTATAAATTATGTAAAATATAACAGTCTCCAAAAGACACAAATACAAACTTGCAAAATAATTATCCTCTCTACCTGAACTCCAAATTCATCAAACTCACTTTAATTACGCTCCAAATTAAATGATTTTTAAAGTGGAGGTGTTTTCATAAAATTTTGAGTTAAGATGTGAAATGTGGCCAATTGGGGTATTATTGTATATTACACCTATATACTATGTATATTAATTAATTAATTTGTGTATATTTGTAAATATTGTATTTTAACTAATTGTAAATATTGTATTTAACTCATATAAAATACAAATAAAAACTACAAAATAAAAAATCGGCAAAAATAAAATCATATATATATATATTGTATATGTATCACCACATATACACTGTACCTATACCTATTTAATTAATCTATTAAATTAATTCTTAAAAATTAAATAAAATACCATTAAGACCCTTGCAGAATACTGTATATATGTAAATAACAACTTGTATTTACTTTAGCCTTGTAAATATATTATACAATTAAAAATCACCAAAAATAACTTTAATTTATTCCTAACATTTTTTATTAACATTATGTAATTAAATCAATTCATTTTTGTTTTTTGAATTTTTTTACTTTTATTTATTGTTTTGTCGTTTAGCCTATTTTTGATGCATTCTAGGTGCCCTCTGATTGGCCAAACTTGAGTCTGTTGACCTGGGTCAACTCCCCAGTCTTTGCCAACCACCTGCTAATATCACCTCCATCATTACTTCACCGTATTTTCCATGCATCTCTGATCCATAACTCCTCCACTTCCTTCTCCGATTATTTGCTCATTCAACCATCTTCAACGCCGACCCTCCAGATCCGCTCGATTCGCCTCTGATCTCACCCATTTTATAATTCAAAACCCTCTGAACTTCACCCTATAAATATCACCCCTCCACCTCCGACGAGTTCTTGATGCATCCTTCTGAAGTCTTCCTCCCCGAGATCGATTCTAGGAGTAAGTTGTAGGTGACAGCTACTGCTTCCCGATCAGGAGTGCGAGTGAGTGTCTAAAGCACATGATCTAACTACGTCGCCAGAGTCATCCGCCACACGTTTCCGCCTCTCCACCACATCCGCTGATCGAGGTGTTTTCCCTATTTCTTCCATTCTGCAGGTAACATAGATGTTTTATCTTTGATTTTTTATTTCTTTTTTATTTAATTTCGTTTGAATCCCCTAGATCAGATAAACATATTCATCCTCCCATCTACAAGATCGGAGGAGTTTCGATCATTATCAACAACCTCCGACCATGCCATTACGCTACCCACATAATTCTCCATCCCTTCCACCATATATTAACCTCCAGATCATCGCAGATTAGGAGCCCGATATCCCCTCCGACCACCTTCGTAGGAGACCTTCATCCATCCACTATTTCCTATGCCTTCTACATAACTTGTTGTCGAGAGAATTCCTCCGAGCATGAGCTTCCCATTGCAGGTCAAAGGAGCTCCATATTTCATGCATGATGTAAAATTAAAGACTGGGGCAGGTTACTAGTGATTTCACGAAGATCTGAGGTGTACATTAGATGTGGAACATCTCGAGTGACATTTTGGGTACGATTTGAGGAGAATCCATCAACAAACGAGGGAGAATCGAGCTATCCAATCTCAATGGAGATCAGGCGCTTCCCAGGTCCTATAGGTGTCCTCAAGACTGCACGATGAAGAATAACTCCCCAGTTTAGATCCCAACCTTCGATTGTGCCCCAAAAGTCGAACATTGATGAAAGATTCATATTTGATCGTGACCCTTCAAGCACGCCTCATCCACAACCGTCTGATCAGAGTTGCAATGCATCATAGCCGCCCGAGCCTCCACATCATTTGTAGGTATATTTATGCGTTAGCCCCTATATTTTATTTTATTTTTTAAATAAGTCCATGTGTTTTTTCTTTATTTTAACATTTGCACTTTCATCCTTATTATTTATTTTATTTGCATTTCAGTCTTTTTTGAATTATAGCTTGTGCGTCGCATGTGATCTATTGGGGTAATTGCAAAATAAAATTATTTTTATTTTTGTGTTATTATTCAGCCCTTGGAAAAATGTTAATTGTATTCTGGTCTAATCCAGCAAGGCGCACATGCCTGCGTACGTGATTTCTTGGGATTTTTGAAAATTTCACACTGCATTTTACATAATTTCTATCATTTAGTCTACATACTTTAAATAATTGCATATTAGTCCCTCTAAGTCTACATTATTTTTCATATTAAAAATAAATAAAAATATCAAAACGTGTCTATAAATCCAACAAAAATTCATATAGGATTTTGTTAATTCATTCTTGCATACACAAATTGCATATTACATTTTCATCATTTTTTCTATTTATTAAAATTCAAAAACATCATAAACAATTCATGATTGCAATAAAAAATCACAAAAACATAAAATCCTTCCAGAAAATCTAAAAAATCATGTTTGCTGCTTTTGATTTGTTTAAATTTTTGTTCATTTTTTGCATTTTTATTAATCATAAAACCCATAAAAAGCATAAAATTCTTAAAAACATTAAAAATCATAAATTTTTTCAAAATCCAAAAAACTTATAATTACTTTCTAAAAAATATAAAAATATCTTTTATTCTATATACATTCCTTCTATTTTTGACATTATTTGTTATTTTAAAATTAAAAAACATTCATTTCATTTTCTGTTTATTTAATTCATTATTTTAAATTTATATAAAGGTCTTAAAAATTGCAAAAAATTTTGGAAAAATAATAAAAACATCAAAAAAAGTTTAAAAACCTGAAAATATTTTTTTAAAGTTTTTTGGTTATTTTGTCGTAATAAAAAATATAAAAAGAGTCGAGTATGTGTATTCTTTGATTTTTCTTTGATTGTCTATTTCTTTAAAAAATTTTAAAATCTTTTGCAAAATAAAAATAAAAATTAAAATCAGAAAACCAAATAAACAATTATAAAATTAAAATTCCAAAAAAATATACAAAATAAGGAAGAAAATGCAATAATTAAGCATAGTGTGAATAGAATTTCCTTTATTCTTTCATTGAATTTTTATTGCATAGAATAACCCTAAGGATTTTTGTAGCATCCTTGAGTTCAGTCATGTTATCTATACATGTAAATTAGATAGCAAACTCTCTCGCTACAATTTCTCTTATTTATTTGTCAATGAGATTTAAATAAAATTTTTGTTTGACGCTTATTTGGGTCACAATGATCGCAATTTCACTTGTGATTAATTCATTGAAATAAAAGCCCAAAAGAATCTGCTAAAAAAATGGCGTCGTTGTCGGGGAGGCACAACAAGGGCAGTTACGTTTTTCTTTTGACTTACTATTCTTGGGTTGTATATACTTATTTTTCTTTCTCTTATTTTTTTTATACTTTCATTCATTCATTTAATTATTCATATTCACTGTATTTATTTCCATTATTTTTGATCATATTTATACAATTGGGTCTCTTACACATTCTTTTATTTCCTCTTTCTTACGAGGGCCTGGACGAGTGAGAGCAACATCCTTAAGAGCGCCGGCGCACCCAAGTGAAGCAGAGGTAGCTTTATTCTTCACTGAGTCGTGTGAGAGCGTTGGAGGGGGAGAAGAAGATTTGGAGGAGACCATCAGTTGGAGCACTTGACATAGATAGATTTTAGCATTTCTTGTATTCAATTCAAAAACTCTTATAAAAGGACATTATATACCTTGTGTGTGGGGTCTGTTTCACCAAGTGTCGGAGTACCTTAGGGACCTCATCGGTTTTGTTTTTATCACCTTCTTTTTCTTTGTTTTTACATGTTTTTATGTGCTTGAGCCCTTAGTGATTTCTTTATTAACTTGTTTGAGCCAGGTAATTAATTAGGTCCAAAGCCCTAAACAAGAATTTCTGTACCTATAGAATAGACCGTAATTTGGACTTAGTCAAATTAATTGGTTCTTTCTCGCTAATAGAAGTTATTGCTAGGACGGTTTACGTGCATCATATAGGATATTTTAATTTTTGTACTTCAATTCTGGATGGATCACCCTGCATGTAGAGTGTTCGCGACAAGGTACGCATCTCTAAACTCCTGCATGCATCATTGAATCTTATCAGGCAATGGCATTTCCGTTCTCCTTCCTTGCTTTCACTCACATAATTCAAAAATGAAATTGGACACTCGGTCGACAATTCATTGAAAAATATACAAAAAAGAGTGTCAACTTGATAAAACCGGGTCTGCTAAAGAAAACTTGATCCTAAAACTAAACACAAGGACAATCACAATTGTTTTCGGGAGAGTAACCCCATCATTGTTTGAATTTACTTGCAAAGTCAGAGAGTGACGAACACTAGGATAGAGCCAAGCCAGAATTTTAATATAGACTACTGATTCTATAAAACCGATTAGCTACTTCTCAATGAGGGAATGCGGGTAGCCGATAAACGGTACGCATTTCCTTAGCAGAGTGGATGGTTTAAAGAACACTATGTAAGTCTCTAAACTTAAGTAATGAGTAGCCATTTTTAAGGTCTGTACTTACGTCCATACTAGTCGAAAGTGGATGCAACTAGTCGTAAGAATTTGGGCCAGACTTTAGGAAAATACATGTACTTAACATCGTTAACTCTTTCAAAGATTACATTTCTCACCAAATAAAATTGATAAGATAACAGACCAAACTCTTACGATCTTCACTTGTGTCTAGTTGCTGAATAGGGGGTTTGTTTTGTGTTTGATTGCCAGTGATAGAGATCCTTTCAGGCTCTTTATGCCTTCTACTCATTCACATCTTGTTTGATTTCGTGTTCTCGCATCTCCCCTCTTCATATCGAAGATATCGGTTTGGAGCATTTCAAGTTCAGATTTGGCAGACTCATTTCACACCCCAAATCGGTCGTCTTCTACTCGGGGAGACTCACTTCCTGAGTATTCTTCTTTCTCCACTTTACCTTTCACCTCATCCATCAATCCTATTAAAGATTGACTCTAATCTTGAACTATCATTTGGGACTCCATCATTCCTGAAGACTAATCTAGTGCAGTTCATACTTGCAGAAACCAAGACAGTGCACTTGATGCCACCTAAGGGAAAAGGTTCCATGGTTGAACAGTCCGAGATCAACACTATAATGCTAGCCTCCATTCAGTCCATTTAGGCACAATTAACAGAACATGCTGACTTTCAAGCTGCATTGAGAGATATAATTCTCGAGTTGAGGCAAGACATGAGAGAGGAGGATATAATCCATAGAATAGGTGGGGGAGAAGAGCGTATAGAGCCAGTAGCTAATCTCTCACTTAAAGAATCCTACAATCCAGGAGCAAGACAAACAAATATAAGGATACAAATTCCTATGATTCATGGGCGTTTTGAGCTTGAGCCTACTATTTTACTATTGCTCCCCATATTCCACGGACACATTAACTAAGAACCTTATGTACACCTCCAACAATTCGATCGCATCTACAGTATGATCCATTACCCTAACATACTGTTAGAGATAGTGAAGATGATGACATTTCCCTTCAGCTTGATGGACAAGGCCCTTTTTTGGGTAAATCATCAGGTAAAATTCGTCACTACATGGGAAGAGTTGAGGTCTACTTTTCTAAGAAAATATGACCCACTTGGACACCTCGGCCAAATGCGATGGCTGATAGCAAACTTCTCCCAAGTGTCCCATGAGCATATTCTCCATTTAAAGATTAAACAGAGATGTGCCCCCATCATGAAATTTCAAAAATGAGCCTAGTGCAAAATTTCTTTTGGGGATTTAAGTCATGAGAATCAGAAGATGGTAGATGTCGCTTGTGGGAGTAGTCACTTTAACAAGGACAAATATGTCCTATACCAGATTTTCGAGGAGATGGCAGAGAGATTCGCAGCTCTGTCTTCTTCATGTGCATTCCAGAAACAACACGTGCCTTCTTCTTCTGCTACTACAACACCCCACAAGGCTATCAACATGGCATCATCATATGAAGTGGATATGGTAGGTAGTTCTGATCTGACCATCATCATTGGAAATCACCTATCCAAAGTAGATATAATTGAGAAACGATCCAAGATGCTTGAGAAGCTCCAAGTGATAGAATAGAGGACGAAGAACCTGGACAAGCTAGACGATATAACAAAGCATCTGGAGCTTCTTGTGAGTACGATCAGTGCGTGACAAAGCGTAAGTGCAGCAACCGACACTTCAACCCGGGAGTAGGCTTCTTCCACTTCCACCGAGCATAATACCAGAGGAACATCCACAGTTCAACACGTTTATTATGTGCAGGAATCTAACCAGGTCCCACATCATTCACAACAGATTATCTCGTACCAGCAAGAAGGTACATACATTCCTGAGGAGAAAGCTCCACCTCCCCTTATCATTCAAGAGGTAAACAATATCTGGTTCAACCGAGAGCGCAACCAACCCCGTCCGTCGGGGCAAGTCCAATTTGGTTCCCACCAGGGTTAGAGACCTTCCCACTAGTTTCAGGGAGGCAGACCGCAGCGGTACCGACACCAACAATTCCAGCCTCAGTATGAGTCTCCACATCACTTCCAAAACTGGAGACATGGTCAACAACAATAGTCTTCATATTTTCACAGCATTACCATCATCAACAGACTGCATATTTTCCTCCTCCACCTCATTACCAGCATTATGGATACCAACAGCCTCCTCACTACAAGTCTCAGCGACAAACCATAATTGAGCACCTCGAGGCACCGTCGGTGAATCCAACACTTGATTATTTAGTAGTGCTAATGAAGAATATGAATGATCTTACTCAGAGGCTTGACGACCTGACCACCACAATGGCACTGATCCCAGCATAGGTCGAAGCCAATCCCAACAACTTCAAACGCAAGGAGTAGGTAGCTCATGATCCATCCATACCCAAGACATGTATGGTCCTTTATTTTACATGTTTATCTGACGTCATTCATCTCTGGAGCGGTAGGAGATTTGCAACCATCTTCACAGCTGTTGGGATTGGGAGATCAAGATAGTGAGAGAGCTTCACCTTCTACATCGTTTTCTTCACCATCATTGCTGAGAACCAGTGTAGCAACACCTGAGTTTAGAGTTTCACCATCTTCACCAGCTAGATGCAGATCATCGTTAGCAAGGGAGAACACACCAGTCGTGGATTCTTCTTCTACATATAAAGCAAAAACCCGTCTTGTTTTAGATTTTGTTTCTCCTTCCCTTGCTTTGGACAACACTGTACAGACTGATTCTGGTTGTCCCATTGTACATGAGGATTCTCTTTTGAATAATTGAAATGCACATTTGAATGTTTCTTCTGATTTTGTGCCATTTCCTTCTACTTTAAAGAAAACCAAAAAATCCAAAAATAAAAACAACCCTATATGATCCTTGAGTGGTTGAGATCTTATAGAACATCTTTTTAGAGATGCCACTCCTTAAGGCCATGGGGTACATTCCTGCAGTGAAAAAGGGAATGAAAGAAGCATGTACACAAAAGCGTTAATCAAAGTAGAACAGACAAAATAAGACATAAAAGCATATCTTGACCATGGACACTATTAATGCCATCAGCAACCTCCCGACCAAAAAGAAAGATAAGAGAGCACCTCACATCCGTTGCCATATGTTTAATCAAGAGTTCGATCCCACTCTTCTCGATAGCAGTACCTCCATTAATCTCATGCCATAATCTCTACTCACAGAGTTTGGGTTAGGACCTCTTAGATCGACCAGGATAATCCTTCAGTTTACTGGTAGATTGATTAAGAGGCCGAGGGGTGTTTTAGAGAACGTTATTGTAAAGGTGCATGGAATGAAATTCCCTATTGATTTTGTTGTCATGGATATGGACACACCTGTACCATTACTCCATACCACCATCATAATAGGTCGACTGTTCATTCGAACGGCCGAAGCGGTAGTTGATTACGATACTGGAGAGATCATCTTTCACTCTTGGAGTGACAAGGTGAAAGTTGAGATGATCCCTGATCCTAAAATATCACCGCCACCAGCAACAGTAGATGAGAGATAGACACTTACACCAGATCCTGAGGACTGTGATTTTGATTTAGAGAGACAGATCTTTTTACTGGTTTCATTGATACTCAGGAGTTCCTTTCTTAGAAGGAATATCTGGAAAGCACAGTCGACATGAGTTCTCTTATTGATCCTATTGATGTGTTTGTTGATGGGAAGTTTGAGCTGATTATTGAGGATCAATTTGAGAGAGTTGAGGTACCTTCTAGTATTTCTTTGATACATCATTCTGAGATCATTGTTGGTATACCTCCGGCTGAGATATCTGAGCTCATTGATGATTTTTCTAAGATATGCACTGATGAGAGACACCTGTTTAAGATTATCGCCATGATTTCTGAGCCCTTTGTTGATGAGATCATAGAACATCCTGATGAGCCCATCCTTTTTGAGCAGAGATCATTCATTGTAGATATTTCAATGGTTTTACTTGTTGAGCCAGCAATAACCACAGTGGATAGTACACAGAGTACATATCATATACCTTTTACCAGTGCAGTTACAGAGTTTGTCATAGAGCTGATTCAGACCACACCTTAGCTCAAGGCTTTACCATCAACGTTGAAGTATGCCTTATGATGAATCCATGATTCATTAACATTCTGTCTGCATTTTGTTTTAAACCCTTAACAAATACATGTAAATATTCATTAATTTCCAGCTTTTAACAAAATCATATTTATGAATAAAAATGCACTTTTATGCATCAAAATCATGTGATTAAATAAAATAATAAAAATAAAGAAAATAAAAAGAATACAGATTGAAGATACGTATATATGTACAATATGACATATAAAATATAAATATAGCTGTAACAAATACTTATAGCCTAAGTCTCGAGACCAAGTTAGCATGGATTGGTCGACAAACAAATAAGTAGGGGGAGATAAGGAAGAAAACAATAAAAAAAATTAATTCTACACTCTATACACTCTTCACTATTTATTAAATATTTATCAAATCTTCATTGATTTTTAATTAATTCATATGAACATATTTTCACCAAACTCTTTTTTAATTATTTCAAAATGTAATGGAAAATATAAAAATAAGTTAAAAATATTATCCTATACATATGCCAAGAAATCCAACTTGTTAATTGTTAAATTCTCAACTTCCGAACATCATAAAATTTTCATATGAACTCCAATTTCACTCTACCCACCTTTAAAGTTCATAAATTAATATTCTCTTATTAATGGAGGTGATTTTATTAAAATCAGAGCCTGCTTGCAAAAAGTCGGTTTTGGGACCTAATGACAACTGGGTTTCTGGGCTATTTATTTTCTCTAGAATACATTATTTATAGTTTAATGATTTTATAATTTTTAGTTATTTTTTAATATTGTAAGTTAACCATGATTTATTTCAGAATTTTTTGACATTATTTATTATTTTAAATAAATAAAAAACACTAATTTATAGACAAAATTGAACTATGTAATTTAGAATCATATTTATTAATATAGTCAAATTAATTTATTAAAATCCAAAAAAATCATATATATTCTATTTATTATTCTTATAATTAAGAAAATATAAAAATAAGCTATTGTTATTAATTTATTAAGTTAAAAATGGAATACCTATTTATTAATATAATATTTATATTTCATAAATTATTCATTATTTATAAAAACTAATTATTCCATGATTTAGATAAATTAATTATTTATATTTTTTTGTTTTTTATACCTATTTAAAATAACAGTACTTATTAATTATTATCTAATTTATATTAGAATTATCTCATGTAGCCATCCAGGTGCTGACACGTGTCAGCACCTAGTTCATCTTCTTCAAGAAAGGGGCTATTGGAGTTTGTTTCACTGGCCCAACTTCTCCTAATTCATTCCACTCTACCGTTTATCCTAAAGCCCATCTAAACCCTTGATTCTCTTCTCCTAACCACCTACTTCTATGCCTACCCTCGATCACTACCCAACTACCCTTCGATTTCGATATAAATCTCTAAAAAGTTAGCAACAACCAACTAACTCTCCTAACCTCTCCAGTTTCTAGAATAATTTAGCCGACGACCCAACTTCTCCACCTCGCTTCGCCTCATCCCGGCCTTAACAGGGCAGAGGAAATCCCCGCGTGGAATAAGGATATTTAGAGGAGAAGTTCCAAGGCTTGGCTACCTTCCATCGTGGCTGGAACCGCTACGTCGTGCTCCAGTTTACCGCACCGTCGATCGAAGATCAAAGGAATTCTACATCATTCAAGTACATGTAACTTCCTTCACTCCTTTTCCATTCAATTTCATCGATCCTCGAGCCATATTAGTTTAGTTAAGTACCCTATTTAGATAGATTAATCACCCATCTTTGGTTTGAGCGTTGATTCCATATCTAGACCAACTCCTTGGCCGATTCATCGAGAATCGAGCATCACACTCTTTATTACAGATCCACGTGCGTATTTGGAGCACTTCAATTCCATTATCTAGAGCAGTTGCATAGAACAATCGAGCTGCATCTACATCCATGTTACAAGCCCTAGCTGGACTTCACAAGATCATCTTCGCCATCTTCGACACCACTTCCATCGCAGGAGAGCTCGAGGAGTGAAGGAATCACCCCTCTATCCCTACAAGAGATCGAGCAAAGACATCCATAGCCGGATAACGGGCGGAGGATTCATCCATCGCCACCAGCATCAAAATTTGGGGAAGAAAGTGAAGCACAATCTTGCGTCACGTGTCTTCCTTCAATGGTGCAGATCGCGCCTGCAGATTCTAATTTGAGTCGTCAAGCCCAAATGGTGGAAAAATTGCATTAATAGCCCCTGCATTTTCCAGATTCCAGACGCACCCCAAAAAGTTCCAGAAATTACATTTAGGTCACATAGGTGCCTAAATGTATTTTCTTCACATTTTAGTCCCTGTTCAGGGCCAAACCGTAGAACATTTTAACTCTTTTCTTTATAGTTATACCCCTGAACCGTGAACCTCATTGGACACCTTATTGACATTATTTTGTGATGATTTTCTTAGGGTAGTTACAAAACTACCCTAGCAAGGTTACTTTGTATTTTTCATGTATTTCCATCGCTTTTATCGTTGTGTTTTGATTTCTTTAAAGTCACATATTTTGAATGTTTTTTCTTGCCATTTTTAAGAAGATATAAAAATCACGAAAATAACCTCTCTTGCTCAAAAACCAAAGTATTGATATTCTGCCTCCTTAAGTTCAACCTAGGGACACTTACCTGGTTAATAATTAGTGAACAATAAAATAGGATAGAAGTTTCTTTATTCATCTTGTTTTTCTTTCTCTCTCTTATTTTATTAGAATTTTGTTTGATTAATTAGGGTTTTGTTTCAGAGCGATTTTCTACACTGACGCCGACATTTTATCGCTCAACAAAACCCTGGTTATCAAAATGCAACCATTGCCGAGGAGGTACTAGCTATATTTCAGTTTTTGATTTTTGTGATTTTTCTATCTTCTCGATTTTTATGTTTTTTTCGCTGATTTTCTTTGATTTGCTTTCGAATTATTTTATGATTTTTTTACAAATTTTTATGACTTTCATTAATTTTTACTATTTTTATGTTTTCTTTGATTTTACGATTTTTTTATGTATTGTCTAACAAGTTTTGCAGGGCCTGCAGGATCAACCAACTTCTTCAGAAGCTGAACCAGTTGAAAGTACAGAGATCGACTCCTTCTCTACGAGTCAGTTGTAGAGGAGTGAAACTAGTTAGCCGATTATTTTGTAAATAGACATTTTTTGTATTTTGTGAGACAGGAAGAGGCGCTTACCCATTTTGACTTTTTGTAGAAGGGGTCCACTAAGGACATCTCAACTTGTACCCGGACTTGAACACTTTCTTCAAGGCATGTTTCGCCAGGTGCCGATGCACTTGGGGGACCTCACTGTAGGTTTTGGTTTTTATCGATTTTTATTTATTTCACGTGATTTCATGGAGTCTAGGGGTGCATGCTTGATTGATTAGTCGACTAAAGTAAAATCCATATCCCTAATCCAAACTTAGGCGCAATTCACTGATTTGAAAATAATTCATTCTTACAGTAGAGCTGTTGATTTAGGATACCGTTTTTACCGCTTTTTGCATGCATTAACTGAAGGTTTTAAATTCTGCGTGGATCACTTGCATGTAGACTACTGAGGTCAGGTATGATCTCTATCTTTGCATGCATCATGATTTTCTGTGGCATTCCATGATTCTCCCTCCATGAGACACTTTTTTGAAAATTAAAAAAAAACTGACCTCCAGCTAGATATTGTTGAAAATATCCAAAAAAAAATGAAAATCATAAAAATAAAAAATTAAGCAAAACTTGACAAAACTAAAAAAGTCTGGACTCAAAATTTGTTTTAGGAGAGCAATCCCCTCATTGTTTGCAGGTACTCTCCAGAAAAAGCGAGGCATGCACATTTAAGGAATAGAGCCCAAATCCCTGGACTTGTGCCCTAAGCACTTGGATTCACTCTCGGATCTTGTTACTTGCTGCAAGCACATGCCTCATACATTAGTAGAAGTAGTATTGTTTAGGTCATTGTGCACCGCTGGCTTAAACACAAACTGCCCGAGGAGACTACATCTGTGAGCTTGTTAAATAACTGCTTTGTCACTTAAGACCGAACTTTTATGGTCATTATTGTGTGGAGTTGGTGAATTTGGGTTGCATTGTGTTTGTATGCAATGTGTGCGTTATACCGTGTCTCATATGCCTTCACACTCGTGTTTTTGACTTGACTTCGTGCTCTCTCTCAATATTCTTTTGACATCAATGATGATGACCAGATGGATTTTATGCTCAGACTCCTTGAGCTTTCGATGATCCACTCTCCGTCGTACGTCTTCACAGACTCGGGATGACCCTCTTCCCGAGTTGATCCCATCTAGTCATGAGGAGAGTCAGACCCAGATTTCTTCACCTCCCAGCCCTTTTGTTGAGGTAGACCCACAGCTCAAATTTTTGTCTATTTCTCATACACATTTTTCACTGAGTTCTTATGAGACATTTTCCTTCCCAGAGGATTCGAAGACTATGTATAGAGGGAAGGGACCAGTTGACGACATAGTCGTTGAGGACAGATTGATTGGGGAGATACACAGAGATGGGAGACCCGATCCAGCATCAGATATTACTGCAGAGATTCTAGACACATTACACCAGATGAGCCTATAGATCAGTAATCAGTGTAGAGTCCAGGATGAGCTGATAGCTAATATAGCTGCACTGAGAGCAGGAGCCGGGAATCTACCACCGCCTGCCATGGTTCCCGCGACGTTGAGAGATGAGTATGACTAGGAGCCAGGATGTTACACCATTCGATTCGACTACCACCAAATCAAGGTCATACGACTTGATACTGTCCTTCATTTCTTTGCTTCCCAAGTACTACGGAATGCTATAGAGGTACCATTTACCTTTTTACATTAGTTTGAGATGATTTGTAGTACGGCTAGTTATACAGGAGTTACGCAGGAGGCTGTTCACCTCAAGGCCTTCCCTTCGCCTTAGCAGATAAGGCACTTTACTGGTTACATCATTTGGGGAGGGAGATTTCTACATGGGACGATCTGAAGTCCACATTCTTGCATAAATATTTTTCTCTAGGATAGACGAACATGATGAGGAGCCATATCTACAACTTTACACAACTATTTGATGAGTCCGAAAATGCCATGTTTAATTTACGTGAATTATCGAGCGTTTAATTAATGTGAATTTGTGAGCATTAAACTTTAATGTGTCGTTTTGTTGTAGGCATGAATTCATAATCAGTCAAGAAATAACCACAAGAATTTATTTTTACTCAGTGTGGTTTTATGTTTATTTTACTTGGACAAGTCCCAAGGTCGAACACAAGGAGGCAAAGGAACAACCTAGACTTTTTGTCTATCAAAGTTCATTCACTTTCGAGACGGTATTTTTTGTATTTTCAATGCAATTTTGGGATGCAAGATGCAAATATGGCCAAGTTTAAGGACTAGAAAATAAATATCAATCAAACGATGTCCAAAATATTACAAACCTAGCCAATATGTAAAATATGTTGAAATGAATGCAATGTAATTTTTCTGGAACTTTTTTAATGCAAGATAAATATTTTATGAATGTGTGAATGTAAAAAAATGAATTTAAATATTTAATTGTAATAAATAATAAACCTATTTATTTTCAAAGGATAAAAATATCCAAGATCTATCACTAGGTGATTGATCTCAGAAAAATCCTAAACCTAAAAAATATGAGTTTTAATACCTATTAAAAATTATATATTGAAATATGCAAAATGATTTTACAAAACAAACCATGTACGAAAATACAATTCTTCTTTGGCACAATGTTAAAAACAACTAGTTCTATAATTCATGAAATTTTGGCAATTTTCAAGGTTATGGTTAATTACTTATGAGTTTCAAAGCACAGAATGGGTAAAATTTGCAATTTTCCATAAATAATTAATCATTAATTAACCACAGACCTTAAAAATGTCACAAGCATGCCATGATGTAGAGAAATAATTGTAGAACAACATGCAAATTTTTGATAAATAAAATGATGACAAAATATTGCTTAAATAATAGGTAAAAGTCAGGGTTCTAAATGCAATTACGATAAATAAAAAAATAAAACTTGTAATGCAAGGACTTATTGGTATTTACCTACCCCTAGAGGGCAAGTTTATGCAAAATTTCTGGGGAATATGTGAGTGGGGCTGACTCTGGAATTAGGTGAAGCACCGAGGGATATCTTGCAAAAACACCAGCCCTTGGATTTCTGGGTCGACTCTTAAAAATCTTTGGGGGGGAGCTTAATGCAAGTTCCCTCTCCAGGCACGCGCAACACACGTGGGAGGGGGCCTCGAGCCTTGTGCCAGGTGGTTGCTGGCAGAGCTTCTGGTGCCGGTGAAGGGGGTCGGCGATGGTGGTGTGTGGCCAGTGTGGACGGCGTAAACTTCTAGGAAGATGAGGGCCAACACTAAAGGTGGGAGCATGGTGGAGGTGCGACTGGAGTGACCGACACACGGTCATGGGTCGTCGAGGCAGTGGAGTGGTGCATGCAAGGCGTCGGTCCTGGTGGAGCAGTGTGTGAGCAACTAGCGCGGAGTTGAGCACAAGCGGCCGATGAAATCGTTGAAGCTCGGAGGTGGATACACATTCGTTTGTGAAGTGGACGGTGGCTCTAGGGGCGATAGATGGCCGGAGCAAAGCAGCCAAGGCTGGGCATGCTGCGACAAGGCTGAGGTAGGGAGCCTCGGATCTTGCTGGCTGGTGGAGGTTGCGTTGTCGCCGTCAACTCCTTTCGCAGCTATGGATCGATAGATGCCAATGGCGAGGCCGACGGGGCCTTCTTTATAGCAGAAGAGTGGTGATGGCTATGGAGGGAAGTAGGGTTGATGAGGGGGGGGGGGTCGACAATTTGACGAGGTCGAACGGGGAAGTGAATCGTGGTGGCAGCGTGATTGATCGGAGATGAGATACGCAGTGGGCGGTGGAGAGATTCATGAGGTGGTGCCCAGAGATCGAAGGGAGGGAAATATGGGACGAGCAGCGAGGATCGCGGGGATTGTGGGGATTGCGGGGCTGATCTGAGACGATATCCGATGAGGATCTTGAGGTATCCGGGATGGAGGATGATCGTGAGATACGCGGGCGGGAGGCAGAGGCAGCCGAGATTTACGGGGTAGCGTCGCCTCCCAATTGGGAAAGTAGGATGTGGAGAACGACGCACAGGGGTCGTCCGATCGGCCGAGATCGGACGCCCCTGATGCGTCTACGTGGCAATCGATAGAAGGACAAGTGGAGCACGTGCAGGACACGCGCGCAGAAGGCACATGCATAGGTTTTATTTTTTTAAATAAAATGAATTATAAATAGGGCCAAAAATGGATGACACATGATGGCTCCAAGAGCTGCCACGTGTCAACCTCAGAAAATTTGAAAAAATAAATAAAAGATAATTAAAAAAAAAATAGCAAATGACCTCGGATCGAAAAATTTCTTCACAAAAGTTGCTTGTCTCGATGAGATCTATAACTTTGATCAAGAGACTAAAACCAAAATTTGATCATTTGCAGAAAGTGATATTTTTGGGATACCCCATGTACATCGAATACCTTGATTTTTGGGTTATATATATTTTTTAATCATTTTTAAATCAGATAAATATCCGGAAAAAATATGATAAAATTGAAGACAACTATTGACATAATAATCTATTTTTTTGGATTTTTATTAAGTAAGAAAAAAAGAAATAAAATAAAATGTGACAAAAATAATTTTTGAATAGACAGTTAGTGAAGACTCAAATTCAATTAGTTTCTTTGATTTCGAGCTCATTTTGGATCTGAATTTTTACGCATTTTAATAAAACTTTCATCTAAGAAAATAAATGAAGAAGAAATAAAACAAATGAGTCAATTATGTACATAAAAATAATGGGTCAAAAACTGTTAAAATACAAAGTGTACAAAAGAGGCCCAAAACCCAACTTTCACAAATGAGCTCTGATTCACTTGAATTGGTCTTGTTTTGAAGGTAGTTAAATTTACACTTGTTAAAAAGTGAGTACGATCAAATCGAACATTGGATGAGGAAGATATCGAGGTTTTAGTCTGAAAAATCTGCAACTAGGGTTTGGGTTTTTGGTCCACTTATTTTGGTTAGTGATTTTTATTTGT
Source organism: Ottelia alismoides (assembly GCA_037367405.1). Lineage (NCBI taxonomy): Eukaryota > Viridiplantae > Streptophyta > Magnoliopsida > Alismatales > Hydrocharitaceae > Ottelia > Ottelia alismoides. The sequence continues at coordinate 261,999 of JAZKJV010007323.1, forward strand.
ATTTTTCATTTATTCTTGTCAGTGATATGTACACAATGGATTGGTTTCAGGTCAAATAGAGTTAGCATGAATTAGTTAAAAATCAAGGAAGTTAGGCTATTTTACAGGTCATTTTTGCTGATATTTTTGGCTTCTTATTTTGTGAATTAATGAGTGATAAATTGCAATTCTTATCAATACATGCATGAATGCTAATTATGCAGAATAAATGAAGAAATGCCAATGAATTTTAGGGATTTGGGCTTAATTTCTCATTTTTAGAGTGATGAATATGAGATTCGTCACTGTTGCATGAATCATTCCATGAGGCATGGGATCAATTCAAAGATCTTAAAGAGAGATGCCCACATCATGAGATACCTTTGAAGGTACTTGTACATAATTAGTTTGGAGTACTCCAACCAGATGTATATGCCCTAGTGAGCGCTGCATGTGGCGGCAGTTATCTGAATAGGGATGCCAAGTCAGTTTGGTCCATCTTTGAGGGGATGGTAGAGAATTCACTTATCATTGATTCCACTCGAGCATTCCAGAATGGGCCACAACAACCACACCACAGAGAGCATCAGAAGGTGGCGCATGTTCGATCTGACATGGGATTTATTAGTGAGAATCTTACAATGGTCGACGTGATTCAGAAGCAAGTTCAAGATTTGTAGCCACTGTGCGAGTTGTAGAAACTCTCATCACTTCCCCAGTAGTTGAGCGATCTGACGAAGAAGGTGACGGATTTGCAGCTTCAGTACCAGCAGTCCCATCTTTCTTCTACTTCTCAGCCTATTCGGAGTTCTTTACCCGCTCCTCCCACTCATCAGATTTAGTTTGTTTAGAGAGAGCCGATTCAGTCTGCTGAGACTCCGCATATTGATTGGCATGAGGATCTGTCCAATGCTGATTCGAGCCAGATCACCAGCCCTAAAGATTGATGTTGATTCTCAGGTTACTCTTGAGATCAATGGGATATGGTACACTTTTGTTCACCCTTCACCACACTTTACTCCTCAGAGCGTACATCACCAGCAACAAGAACAATATTACAGTAATCTGTAGAATGGATGTCCACATTTCCAGCACCACCAGCACTACATGCGACATCGGTCTCACAAGCATGCATATCAGAGACCACATTCTTTTCAGTACACTGCTACACATTCACAACCACATCATTACCACCACCAACAACAATCACATTTTACACCATAGAGGTCTCCTCAGCCATACGGACCACAACATCACATTCCGAGGCAGGAGAGAGAAGACAGTCAGGGTCACCACATTGAGTCTGAGATGTCTTCACAGGCCTTGGCACTGAATGAGATCATGGACATGTTGAGCACGCTCCAAACCGCACACAGGACAGAGATAGAGCAAGTTAACGATCATCTGGATGAGTTAACCGCACCCAAGACCACTCTCCCAGCCTAACCTGAGATGAACCCGAACAACAAGAGGAGGCACTCAGATCAGACAGACACCACCACAAGTACGATATCTTTTCATGAATTTTTATCTAACTTCATTCGTTTCAGGAGCTGTAGATCACCACGAGCACTTGATCGATAGGAGGAGAGGGCACATGATAAGGAGCGAGAGCAGATCCATGATACACATTTTAATGCTGAGGAGGAGGACCACCATTATGATGAGGATCAACATGATGTCCAGCCTGATGATGAGAGAGAGGGGAGCGATGCCGAGACAGTTGACATGGACATAGGAGAATCAGATGATGATACCACGCCAGACCATGCATACACTCCCGATGTAGATTTTTCTTCTCCCATTATAGAGAGTTTTGTACATGCTTTTGAGACTCTCGATGTACATGTTGATTCCACTTTGAATGAAAATAAAAAGATTTTTATTGTGCTGGAGATTGTTCCTTTTCTTGATACCTTATATGGAAAAGGAATGAAAAAAACCCAAAATGAATGTTGTCACTCCAGAAACTGACCGTCTATAGAAAGATCATATTTTTCTGAAGATTTCACTTCACGATGCCTTGCATCATTTTTCTACACTCAAGAATCACTTGATGAACAAATGCACAATATGTAGGAAAATGAGATCACGAGTTGGGAAACATGTATTGACCAAAGCGACTTCATGTGCTATTCAGAATAAGGTAACTAAGAAGAAGAAAGATTCTGGTGCTCACTATGTTACATGCCAGATTGTAGATGCCACATTCCATCGTACTCTCTTAGATAATGGTTCCTCGATTAATTTTATTCCATCTTCTTTGTTTGATAAGCTCAAGATAGGTCCTCTTTACAAATCACAAGAGATACTTCAGTTTGCTGATCGATCTATGAAGAGACCTAGAGGCATGTTGAGGAACATTATCGTGACCATTCAAGGCTTGCAATTTCTAGTGGACTTTACTATCCTAGATGTGACGTATCCTATGCAGTTATACCTTGCTCCAATCATTCTTTGGAGGTCCTTCTTGCAGACAACAAGAGTACTCTTTGATTATGATGCTGGGATCATTCCACACAAACAATGGAGAGATACACATTGAGATGGAGAGAGGATGTAGTAGTCCTAGACCAGTATTGTCATTTACTTCAGAGGACACCCGTCTTGCAGAGGATTTCCAGAACGTAGATGAGACACGATCTCTTGATCTTGAGAGCATTTATTTTGATACCCACGATAGCCTACATGAGGATGGGGTAAATCACAAGGTACCTAGTTCTTTAGATGATTGTTCACATACATATACAAAGTTCACATCAGATCTAGATGGGCAGTCAGTTGTAGTAGACATCTTAGTGCCGCAGATTGAGAGTATGCATATTCTAGCATGAAAGTCAGTTGATTATATTTCACATATCATACAGTCTATCCAGAGGTGTGTATTTCAGTAGAGAGACCTATGCCACATACATAGTTCGCTTACAAAGGCAGCTCTACGTGTTCATCAATGGACCGGTACACACATGAACAACAGATGATTCAATACAACCCAGGTTGAGGTGATCTACTTTGTACATGATGCATGACTACTCTTCCACTTCATTTCATCATGTACAGAGACTTGTGAGCCTTTCAATTTTTCTGGAGTACACCACATGTATATTCTTTGTAGACCACAATCATGCCATTTTTTCTCATCTTATATGCTTAGGATACTAGATCCTAAGTATAGGGGGACCGATTGCTCGTCGATTTTCACCTTTTGACTTTTGTTCTTTTCACTTTTCTTTTGTTTTCCTTTCCTTTACACTAATCACCGGTCCCTAACTTTTGACCGCATTCTTTTCTATACTTAGGATGCCTTATCCTAAGTATAGGGGGGACAACATGATTTCGTTGATTTCATTTTTTATTTTCTTTTTATTCCTTCATTTATATATTCTTTTTCCTCGATCACCTCATTTTTGTCTTCCACTATACTTACGATGACCTAATCGTAAGTATAGTGGGTCGATTGTCTTCTATTCTTTTATTCCTTTCACCTACTTTTACTTAGCACGAGTTATTTCCTCCTTTTTCACTTTTGACGCTATGAGGACATAAACCAAGCAAAGTATGGGAGGGATGCGTATATATTGTATATATACTTGCGTCCATCACTCGTACTTTTATGTATTTTCTATATCTATAAAATCCAAAAAAAGTGAGTGAGGGTTAATTTAAAATCCATATATTTATTTATTATTTATAAAATCCCGGTAAATAAGTAAAATATGACTAAAATCCTTATTTAAAATTCTTAATTTAAAATATATATTTAAAATATATATTTAAAATATATATTTAAAATATGTATCTAAAATATGTATAATAATCATTTAAAATCATATTTATTAAAATATATGTAAAATCCATTGAATCCCTGTAAAATTCTTTTTATATAAAATTAGTAAAATACATTAGTTATTTAATCCAAATAAAATATGGGTAATTTATTTTGTAAAATTCTTATACACAGACTTGTTTATAAAAATTAAAAAATCTATAAACATATAAAAGTCCACAATTTCATAAAAATTACAAAATCCTTAAAATCCATAAAAATGAGTAAAATTCAGAAAATATACAAAAAATGGTTGCATTTGCATTAACATTTTTCAGAATAAGTTTGATTTCTAGAACTAAAGATTGGGAAAAGTCTAAAGGATGGAGCTTGATTATGGCCTTTAACTTTCATTTTAAGCAGCCTAGTTAGGAACTAAAATTTAGATTCTTCATGTCTTTGACTTAAATGTTTGTGTTCCATGAGACCATGTTTGGAAAGTTAACTTAAACATGCATAAGTAGAACACTTGGTGTCATCCATTCAACTCTTCATCAGTGAACCAATTTTGGACACATGCACTTTGCACTTAGCTCGACTTGCATAGGGTTGCGAAGGGCATTCCATTTTAGAGGTACATTTTCATCCTTGTCTAGTGGTGCGGATGTCTAAAGATGGGGGAGATTGGGGTTGAAATAATGCTTCGGATGAGGGAAGGATCTACTGACACAATTTTTCCAAGACCTCAAAAATGGATGGAATGAAAAGATTCTATATCCATCGAGGCACAAAAAGATTGATGCAGTGCAAGCAACATTACAAAACCAATACAAAGAAGAAGACACCAAATACAAATATGATCACAATGGTCCAAGCTTCCACAAAAAAGTCTGCACTCAATGGGAGTGTAATATTGGGATGGGCGGTTTCTTCACTTCTTTATGCTTGAAGAGCTAAAATAATTCACACACAGTACATATTGAATTCAGGGTTCATAAAGTTAACGATATGACTGAGTGGACCTGAGCTGGCTGTTGAGGTGAACCTAAATAAGGATTTGTGGAACTTGAGTACTATTGAGATTAAATTCCTAATCCTAGTTAAGGCTTCGAGCAAATGCTGGTTTTAGGCCCAACCGAGCTCTGTCCTTTGTCTATTTTCATGAATTGGATTGGGAAAACAAATTCATTCTAACTTTCTTTCTTTTTCCCTTATTTTTCAAATAAATGTTTATTAAGGGACTAGCAAAGTTTAAGTATAGGGGATTGATGAATTCATGATTCATTAACATTCTGTTTGCAATTTGTCTTAAAACACTTAACAAATATATGTAAATATCCATTAATTTCTATCTGTTAACAAAATCATATTCATGAATAAAATGCACTTTTATGCATCAAAATCATGTAAATAAATAAAAGAATAAAAATAAAGAAAACAAAAAGAAGGTAGATTGAAGATATGTATATATGTACAATATGACCTATAAAATATAAATATAGTTGTAAGATATATTTGTAACCCAACCTCCGAGACCAAGTCAGCATGTATTGGTCGATAAACAAAGAAATGGGGGAGATAAGGAAGAAAACAATAAAAAAAATAATTCTACACTATATACGCTTTTCACTATTTATCAAATAATTTCAAATCTTCATTGATTTTTAATTAATTCATATGAATATATTTTCACCAAACTCTTTTCCTAATTATTTCTAAAAATGCAAACACAAATTTAAAAATAAGTTAAAAATATTATCTTCTACATATGCCAAGAAATCCAACTTGTAAATGGTCAATTTATCAACTTCCAAACATCATAACTTTCTCATACGAAATCCAATTTCACTCTACTCACCTTTAAAGTTCATAAAATAATATTCTCTATTTAATGGAGTGATTTCATTAAAATTAGAGTTCGTTTGCAAAAGGATAGTTTTGGGACCTAATGACAACTGGGTTTCTGGGCTATTTATTTTATCTAGAACACATTATTTATAGTTTTAATGATTTTACAATTTTTATTTTTCTTGATATTTTATTTTAACCATGATTTATTTCAGATTTTTTTACATTATTTATTATTTTATATAAATCAAAAACACTAATTTATAGACAAAATTGAATTGTGTAATTTATATCCATATTTATTAATATAATCAAATTAATTTATTAAAATCCATACAAATTCACATATATTCTATTTATTATTATAATAATGAAGAAAATATAAAAATAAGGTACTATTTATTAATTTATTAAGTTAAAAATCGAATACCTATTTATCGAGTAGTATTTATTCCTATTTATTAATATAATATTTAAATTTCATAATTCATTATTTATAAAAAAACTAATTATTCCATAATTTAGATAAATTAATTATTTATATTTTTTCATTTTTATACATATTTAAAATAATGTTAATTATTATTTATTATCTAATTTATATAGCAATTATCACATCTGGCCAACCAGTTGCTGACACGTGTCAGCACCGGTTCATCTTCTTCAAGAAAGGTGTTGTTGAAGTTTGTTTCACCGGCCCTACTTCTCCTAATTCTTCCCACTCTACCTTTTATCCTAAGACCATCTAAAGCATTGATTCTCTTATCCCAACCACCTACTTCTACACCTACCCTCGATCTCTACCCAACTACCCTTCGATTTCGATATAAATCTCTCCAAAGTTGGCACCAACCAACTAACTCTCCTAACCTTTCCAGTTTCCAGAACAATTTGGCCAACGACCCAACTTCTCCACCTCGCTCTGCCTCATCCTATCCGTGATTGGTCCAGTGGAAATCCCCACGTGGAAGAAGGATCTTCGGAGGAGAAGTTCCAAGGCTTGGCTGCCTTGCATCGTGGCCGGAACCGCCACGTCGAGCTCTGGTTTGTCGCATCGTCGAGAAAAGATCAGATGTTTTCTACATCCTTCAACTACAGATAACTTCCTTTACTCCTTTTCCATTCAATTTCATCAATCCTTGAGCCATATTAGTTTAGTTAAGTACCCCACTTATATAGGTTAATCACCCTTCTTTAGTTTAAGCGGTGATTCCATATCCAATTCGCATCAAAGTTTCCAATTTTGTATCTGATGAATCTCAGATTCTTCACTATAAAAATGATGAATTAATCTCAAATTCCTAAAATTCATTGGAATTTATTCATTTATATTGCATAATTATCATTCATGCATGTTTTTGATAAGAATTACATATTATCACTCATTATTGCACAAAATAAGAAGCCAAAAATCTTAGCCAAAATGACCTGTAAAATAGCTTAACTTCCCCAATTTTTAATTAATTCATGCTAACTCCAAATGACCTGAACCACCTCCATTGTGTACATATTACTAACAATAATAAATAAAAAAAATCACTAACTGAAATAAGTAGACTAAAAATCCAAACCCTAAATCCAGGATTTCCGGACTAAAACCTTGATATCTTCCTCATCCAGTGTTCAATTTGATTCTCCTTACTTTTGAACTAAAGTACATTCAATTATCTTTAAAACAAGATCAAGTTCAAGTGAATCCGAGCTCATACTTGAAAGTTGGGTTTTGGGCCTCTTTTGTACATTTGTATTTTAGCAGTTTTTGACCTATTATTTTATGTGCATAATTAACCCATTTTATTTTATTTCTTTTTCATTTATTTTCTTTGATAAAATTTTTATTAAAATGTACAAAAATCAAAATCCAAATTGGGATTGAAATTGAAGAAACTAACTGAGTTCGAGTCTTCACTAACTGTTTGTACAAAAGTTGTCTTTTTCACATTTTATTTTATTTCTTCTTTTTCTTAATTAATAAAAATCCAAAAAAATAGATTAATGTGTAAATATTTATCTTTAATTTTATTATATTTTTCCTGGATTTTTATCTGGTTTTAAAATGATAAAAAAAATTTATAAAACCCAAAAATCAAGGTATTCGATGTACATGGGATACCCAAAAAAATCACTTTACACAAACGATCAATTTTAGTTTTAGTCTCTTCATGAAAGTGTAGATCTCATTGAGACGAGCAACTTTCATGAAGAATTTTTTTTGATCTAAGGTCATTTACTATTTTCTACATATTTATTATTGTATTTATTTTTTCAATTTTTGTGGGGCTGACACGTGGTCGCTCCTGGAGCTGCCACATGTCACCCATTTTTTTACCTTATTTAAATTCATTTTATTAAAAAATCTAAAAATTAAAAAAAAGAATTAAAAAATATAAAAATTAAATAAATAAGTGCCACGTGGCTGCTCCTCAATCGACCGATCGAGGAGCATCTTCCACCTTCAGCCAACTTTCCCAATTCTCTCCGTCGCCCCTGCGATTTCTGTCGCCCCTCCCCGCATATCTTGTGGTCAACCTTCGATCGTTGCCGCCTTCCTTGTTTGGGGTCGCCTCCAAATCTCGTCGCATCCCGTCCCCTCCATCATGCGATCCCCTTCCGATCACCGCCATCTTCTCCTATTTAAGTCTGCCACCCCCTATCTTCAAGAATCCACCGATTGCATACGAAGAGGGCCCTGGTGATGACAGCCTAGAGACCGGCTCATCTCCGATGAGATCCGAGCTTCGCAGCTCGTCGTAGTCCACGGTTGACCCCCACGTGTTGCTGCTGTTGTGCTCCGACCCACGCTGTAGAGCTGAAGCTTCAGGCTTCCCTGCTTCATCGACACCTCCGTCAACCTTCAGGAGATCACCTCCAATCACCGCCTGCACCTTCTCTGATTGGGTTTCGCCACCAATTCGCCATTGACCAACATCGCCACCTCCAGGAGCTCCTCTCGACGCTCCTCCGCCTTCGGCCGCCCTCCACTACTTCGTCGCAAGATATCAGCCACCGCTCCTTCGACCATCGAAGGAGCCTCCGCCAGCTGTGCTCCTTCGACGACCGCCAGGCATAGGAGCTGGTTCCCTTAGAACCACCACCGCTCTGCCCCCATTCGCCTAACACATGAGGAGCCTCACCCTAGAGGTATAATTGCAGATTCACCCCTCGAAGTCCGCCAAATTACAAGAAGACCCTCCGTACGTGACACACACGTCAGGAGGGAAAATTCCTGAGAAGCCCCTCTAGAAGTGCTAGTTTGCAGAACCATCCAGCCACCAGAGGTCACATGCGAACTCTGGAAATTTTGCAGACATTACCCCCCGTCATTGGTAATTACACTTTGACCCTTTCCAGTGTGATTTTTATATTTATTTAATCATTGTAATTGCACAAATACCCCTGTGTTCATGATGAATCTACATTTCATCACCTTTATTATATCATTTTGGCCTTAAAAACCCCAGCAAATCCATGTAAATAGCATCAATTTGTCTATAATAGCATTCATTATTTATTGTACTAATTGTACAAAGAATAAGGTTTTTAATGCCAAAAATATATAATAAAGAGAAGAAAAGAAAAAGGAATAAAATATTGAAAATATTTTATGACCCGAACCCTAAGACCAAGGCCAGCATGGAATTGGTCGACAAGGAATAAAGTAGGGGGAGATAAGGGCCAAGAGTACAATAACTACCTCATTTATTTACTCATCTATTTATGCATTTTTGACACATATTTTGTATATAATTATCCATTCATCAAATAGAGAAACTGTGTACATGAAAGTTGTATATAACAATGTAAATAAAAATACAAAATTGAGTTTGTACAAGAATGATACACAGTGTACATTTTATACACAGAATAAAAAGCCAGAATCTCAACTTCACAGACGCATATCTTGCAAATAAAAACTCAAAATCACCCAAAATCACCTTTAATTGTATATAACTTTCCAAGAATTATTTAATAAAATTGGTTTCATAATTTTTGGAGTTCATCTGTGAAAGTTAGGTTTTTCGCCCTCATTGTATATAGTACTGATTAAAATATTCATTCTATTCATTATTTATTATTTCTATAAATTGATAATTTTAGAATCTTGTAAATAATATACATAATACATATACATACTGAAATTAGAATTAAAACCAAAAAGAATTTGTAAAATTAAATATGCTTATGTAATACATAGGCAAAATACCTATGTTATAGATATACATGAATAAAAGGGGAACACATTCTTTTATTATTTTATTCTTTCATATTTTTATTAAATTGTAAATATTACATCTAATTTCTTAAAAATACAAATCTAAAATAAAAACAAATAAAATACATTAAATAAATAAAGTATATATAATATATAGGTAAAATACCTATAAGTATACCTACATAAAACATACACCTATTTATTTAAATATGTAAATAAACTCATAAAAATTAAAGAAAAGTATATTTACACTCATAAAAATAAGTTATAAATTTATAAAATAAGAAAATAAAATAATAAAATAAAAATACACAAAATAAAAAAATACATAAAAATATACTTAAAAATACATAATTAAAATAAACCCATAATAAAATACATAAAAAAACCATAAATAAATACTACATATTTAATAAATATTTTTTATTTTATAAGCAAAATTTAATTAATTCATTTATTATGTTTAATAAATAGGTCAATATCTTGTTGACGTGGACCAATCAGAGGCCAGGCAATGTTGACCCCCGGTCAACTCCCCCTACGCCTCTGACTCCCGTCAGAACCATCTCATCCCCGATTTTCTTGCAATTTTCACGGGTGTCTCGTCCGCCGATTGCACTCGATCTCTTCTGACAAAACGATCCCTGATTAATGTACATACACGCCCTACATTTTATTCGTTTGTCCATAGCTTGTACCGCCCCCTATTTGCTATTCAATAAGGGCGCATACTCATGTTCTTAAATAACCCATCTTCTTCCTCCAAGCTTTTTGGCCATTTCCCTAGCCCTAGAGCCCCCTCCTTCAGCATAGCATGCATCCAGGTGACAGCTGGAGGTCCCCTGAAGGTCGTGGAGGCTTGCGGAGGAAGGAGATGCGCCCAAGGCGGCGCTCCAGCAGTCGTCCTGCTCCTTGGCCCAACCGCCAAGTTTGAGCTGCGCCATTTACTTTTCTAGGTAGATTTTCTTTCCAGCTTTTTATTTATGCATTTATTTTAATCGTTAACCCTTAGATCTAGTCTAGCGTGCCAGATTCGAAGTTCGCCGCGAACAATTCCCTTGTGTTACCGACTGTGTCTGACCACCTTTTCATCTCCAATACACCCCCTTCGTTTCCCTACACCCTGCACACTTCCGTTCACCCAGATCCACTGTGGATCTGGAGATCAGCTCCTCCACTTCGGCGCTCGCCGGAGGAGCTCCGCTCGACACCACCTACGCCCATACCACTGTTAAAAATGCCCCTGGAACCCTCGTGCTTGCTGGAGATTCTTTTGCAGGTGTTTGGGAGCCAAAAGACCCCCAGGGGGTCGATTTTGACAGAGAAGCAGGCACCTGGAGCTCGCCACCTTTTTCGACTCCGCTTGAGCACCACAGAGCTCCAGGTGCTCGTTCGAAGGTATCGTTAGCTGCGGAAGGCTCCCAGGAACGTGAAAAGACGTTCAACGACGATGGAGGTGACCGGAGGAGGCCGGTGTTCTGAATCGAAACTCGCCAGCGGCGAGTTCTTCCCTTGTTCAACCTCGTATCGTCCCCGCCGTCCGATGAAGATGGAGCTTCCAGACATAGCAGTAGCCTTCGGATCACACACGCATCAGCCGTCAGATCTTGCCTGGAGATCTAATCCACATCGTGGATCCGCAAAGCGTCATCGGGCGCTGAGGAAATGACACGTGGATAAGTGAATCAATTGCAACCGTCAGATCCATCGCCTTTGGGGGTAATTTTCACTTATACCCCCTCTTTTTATTATATTTAATTTTTAATAATGTAAATTAAATGTCACATTGTAAATAAATTGTAAACTTTGCAGTAGGCCCCCTGTAGATTTTATAATTACTATTTGGTCCCTCCGCGCCTCACGTGCAGTCCCATGTGAGGCGCGTGATTTTTGCATTGAAGCCCTGGCACATTTTGTAAATTGTAAATTAGTTACAAAAATGAAAATAAATGTTTATCTCTGTAGTGATTTTTGCACTGATGCCCCATATAGTTATTTTATTTGCAAAAATGCCCCTGTTAGGCTGTGTAATTTTTCTATCTTTTATCTATTTATTAAAAATACCTATGCTGCTCCTAAAAATTCAGAAAAATTAGGATAGATTCTTCATGTAGTGTTCTTTCACACCCATATTTTATTTTACATTCTTTGCATTTATCCTAATTTTTAAAAATGAAAAAGAAGCCATTTTTGTACTGTTTAAATTAGTAAATACAAAAAAATTATAAAATGTTGTTGAAAAAATACAAAAAAAAGTTATATGGTATATTTATTTATATATTGAGTCTAGAAAATGAAAAACCCTAAAAACAAGAAATAGAAAAATAAAAAATCAGAAAGCTCCAAAATCCAACAAAAAATAGAAAAAACCCTTAAAAAATCCCAAAATATGTTTTTCTCTTTTATAATTATCTATATATTATTATTAACATATTAAAATTAATTTGGGTAATTTTTAGACTTATTTTATATTTTTAAAACCCAAATTAGTTTCGGCTATTTTAAAAAATACAAAAATATAAATAAATATTATATGTAATATGTATATTGAGTATCTATATAAATATTTATCCTTATATTACTCCTCTCTCTTCTCTTATATATACCTCTTTATATAGAAATATATTTATATATATATATATATTATACTTAAAAATATAAAAAGAAAATAAAAAATATATCAAATATAAAACAAAATAAAAATTAAAAAATATATATATAAAATCAAAAACCCACAAAAAAATAAGAATTGGACATGATCATTGAATTGAATAATTGTACAACCAAGTTCTCCACATCACCATTCGCCTCCCAGTGTTCGACCTCTACTTGTGCTTACACCTATACACATTTGCATGTAGAGTTATAATAAATTTTAACCACATTTTCGGATATTCATTGCATACATTTATTGTAGGTTAATTGTTGATTGATGTGGGATTTTGTGAGTAGTCGCCTCAGCGACATTGTGATCCCGCCCTGTGTGGATTACTCTAGACCCTCGCAAGATCTCAGTCATCAAATGGCGCCGTTGCCGGGGAGGCAACCGATTTTGTATGATTTTGTGTGGTTTTCATTTATTTATTAAATTCTTTGCTCATGTCCATTATATATATATATTTATTTGATTTTTATTTGACATTATTTGATTGACTGTTCTGACCCATCTTCTTTCTTTGTCTTTGATGCGAGGGACCGCCAAGCGAAGGAGGACCTCCTAGGAGGACCAGTGCACCCAAGCCAAGCGGAGTTGGTTCTTCTACATTAGCCAACAGGAGAGAGCATCAATAGCAGATGAAGGAGAATTTTTGGATGGCAGTCTCATTTTATGCATTTTATTTTAATATGTATATTTATGTGAGAGAGTGACACTTGGATTGTAATAAAACATGACTCTCACAGGTACACCGGTTCCCGAGGTCCAGTGCCCGTGGGATTGTTCCCTTGGGGGCCTCGATGGTTTTGACGCTTTTCCGTTCTTTATTTTATTTTTATTATTTTGTGTGAATGAGCCTTAGCCATAGGAGTTGCTTGCTCGTAGAGTTAGGTCCAAACACCCTAATATATTTGCATGTACCTATAGTTCGCTTTGGACCTAGATCAAAATCTAAACAGTCGCCTCGCCATCTTCGAGCCTACGCGCCGCGAGCTCACCCTGCCAAGCGCTTCTCCTGAACTCGATGTGTCGAGAGGAGGAGGGGTGAGCCTAGACCGGACTCCTGGCTTAAAGATCGGCGAGCGACTTGTGGTGCTTCACGATAATAGCAATTTCTGAACCTAGGGCAATTTCTTCGGCTTGCATTTGCATATAGCTTAGGTTTCAAATTCTGTTATGCATCCCGCATGGAAAGAGCTGGAGGCACTGTAAGTCTTCTTACTAAGCATGCATCATCGATTCCCGACTTGCATGGCTTTTTCGATCTTCTCCCTCTGTTTTTGCCAACCTAGGATGCTTAATGAAAATTGGAACCTCGATAGGCACGTGCATTGAAAATACCCAAAAAAGTGATAACCTAAAAAAAATAGGGACTGTTAACTCTATTGGACTTAAAAATAAAACGTAATGGATTCCTTGTCTTGGGGAGCGCAACCCCCTCATTGTATCCGTTTTAAATTGCTTACGTACACACTAAGGAGTAGAGCCCAAATCCCATCAAGCCTCCTAAGTGTTTGTACAACTTTGTGATTCTCACCTCACTCTAAAACTGAAAAGATAAATGACTGTCACTTGACAGTCTTCACTGTGTTGAGTAGGTGAATTGGGGGTTTGCCTTGTGTATTGAATGCGACTTGGAGTCCGTTGCATTTTTCCATTCATCATGTGAGTAGTCAGTCCCGTCCGTGTGAGTCATGTATTTTTCCTCTTTGAGTCTCTCTACCTCTCTTATACATATACCTCTTCATGTGCATCGAGTCGTAATATTGGCGCTTGAGCTCAATCATTCTTCGCCAAGTCCTTCGTTTCCCTCTTCTTCATCACTTTCCTCGTATTCTCCGTACCATCCTCATCTTCTCAGGTTCGAGGAGAGCATGCTCTTCAGACCACCATTTTGACAGTGTTCCCACCTTGTGTGGAACACCCAATTTTGTCTATGTCCTGATCTTCTCGTCTGCCCTCCTCGTCCCCTCTGTATCACTCTTCTACCACCTGTGATATTGGCACGCAAGCTCAATCAACTTCTCCACCCCATTGTGTTGCCATTCTTCTCCACCTTCCTTGTGTCCCCCGTATCACCTCTCCCTTCATCCGGGAATGCTGTGCATAGTGATGAGACCCGCATCGAGGACTATTTATACAGATGATTTGTGTAAGTTGGGCATGATGTTGAGGATTGCTGAGATTGATTTGGTGGATTTGACTTTGGATACATGCATACGAGCGTATTGAGGATTTTTAATGATGCATAGAGCATAGGTGTGATGCATTATTGAGGAATTTTAGTTCTCGCACACCGGATTGAGGATGTGATATGATGCGATGACTTGGAGATGATTTCATGAGTATTGATTGATCTATCTATCTTGAGGTTCCACCCATCTTGATTTTGAGGATTGACTGATTATTTTGATTTGGACTTCCTGATAAAGGTGTGCGGATCCTGCATGATCTCTCATCTTCCTGATTAAATCCTTCTTGATCTCCTGACTCTTTGATCCACTTATGGCACTTCGAGGATTCCTGATTATCTTTCGTGCCATCTTAGCTGATTGGAGTAGCTTGAGGAATGTTTTGTGGTTGACCTGATTATTTGCTCCCTCACATGATCTTATGCCCTCCTATGGATTGATGGATTCACACTATTTCGAGGACTTGAGATTTTATGCTAGCATTTCCATGACCTACAATGATCTAGTTCGTATTACTCCCCGAGGACTATTTACGGGAGAATGCGACAATTTCTAGGACTGCGGTTTCATACACTGCTTTGGTCGCCATCTTGATGGGACCCGAAACCGAGTCAGATGATATGCTTGATTGGCCTCCCTCGGTGATTGTGTACCTGACCTGTCAGTCCACGAGGCCAATATACTAGACTCATCTGAGACTGCTCTCCTTGACGGTCCTCACAAGGCAGAGCTCCACTTTTCTGATTATTCCTTACCTGGTTCACAGCGCTCTCCGAGGGTTATCTGCGAGAGGCTATGACACATTTTAGCTCCCTGGTCTCTTCTACTGGTAGACGGTCTACCGTCTATCGAGACTATGTTTTCTATGGATCCGTCTGATGGATCCGGCTCCTTCGAGCCATTCTCTCTCCTTGACGACCCTCGCAAGGATAAGATGTACTCTGATTATTCACTATGTAGCTCACATCACTTCCAGAGGACTATCTGTGGAAGGATGTGACACTTTCTTTACAATCGACTTCACTCACTTCTGGTGCCTCCATTTGTTGGGGCCATTGCCGATTCGTCTGATATGGGCAGTCAGTCTCCCCCTCTGATTAGGCGCCCGATCTGTTGGGGCATGAGACCGACTTGATCAGACTCCTTTGAGTCCGCTCTCCTTAACGGCCCTCGCAAGGATGAGCTCTTTTCTGATTAATTCCTTGACTAGCTCGTAGCTCCCCAAGGGTTATCTGCGGGAGACTACGACATATTTCCGATCTGACTGATCTCTGCTGCTGGTAGCCGAATTGTCGACTACTGAGACCACTATGTGGGTCCGTCTGATGGATCCCGCTCCTTCGAGCCCTTCTCTCTCCTTGACGACCCTCGCAAGGTAGAGACACATTCTGACTATTCCTTGCCTAGATTGCATTACTCTCCGAGGACTATCTGCGGGAGCATGCAACACTCTCTTTACGCTCAGTTCCCCCTACTGACTGTGTCTCCGATCTGCGGAACACGGAATCGAGTCGTCTGATATACATGATTTTTGGTCCCATCTTGAGTTGCCTATCCGATCTGTGGATCATGGGACCCATCTGATTACACTCATTTGAGTCTGCTTGCCTTGACGGTCCTCGCAAGGTTGAGCTCCTGATATCCGCTATTTTCATGCCTAGCTGGTAGCACGTTCCCCGAGGGTTGTCTGCGGGACGTTGCCACATTCTTTAGACTTTCTGGTCTCTTCTGCTGGTAGACGATATGTCGCCTACCGAGACCGTACCTAATGATCCATCTGATGGATCACTGACACCTTTGCATCCACTCTCCTTGACGACCCTCGCATGATCGAGTCTTTTTATTCTTTTCGTCTATCTATATATATCTCTGTTCTTCTTTTCTTCTTTTCTTCTTTTCCTTTTCGATCTTTTGTATCTAAATAAAAGGTGTCGCCCCTTTGTGTCAGTTTTCTGTACTTAGGACGTACTTTGTCCTAAGTATGGGGGGGTGCACCCCTGATTTGTTCATCTGTTTATTCCCACCCTTGACCCTCCCTACCTTGTGTACAGTCTGCTGTACTGAGGATTACTTGATCCTAAGTATAGGGTGGAAGGTCAACTTCTCATTCGTTCATTTCTTATCTGTATATTCTTTAGACTTGTCTATACTCAGTACGAGCTATGTCTTCTCCTTCTCTTTTTTCGATCTATGAGGACATAGCTCAAGGTAAGTATAGGGGGGTCGTATATACTATGTATATACTTTAGCCATAACTCGTACTTTCGTATTCTCTTAATAATATGGCTAATAATTCTTTAAATTCGTTAAAAACCCTTAATAAAAGATGTGATTATTTCTCAAATTCTTTTTGTATTTACTGATTAATAAATCAAGTGAAAATATTTTTGCAAAATGTTTGAAAAATAGTTTGAAAATCTTTGTGAAAATCTTTTGAAAACTATTTTGAAAACATTTTGTTACATGTTTTCAACCTTTGTAAAAACTTTTTGGTTTGCAAAGTTTATTTTCTTTGTGTGAAATAAAATGTTTGAAAAATTGTTTGCAAACGGTTTGAAAAATGGTTGCAAAAAAAATATTTTGAAAAATCTATATACACTGTTTGAAAAACCCTTGCAAAATGATTTTCAAATGTGTGTACATATTTGTAAAAATGTTTGTAAAAATTATTTTGGACTATAGTTTTTCAAAATTGTTTGAAAATGCTTTTCAAATAAATTTGAGGAATAAAAGCATCAATATATATATATATGTATAAATCAAAAATAAAATACATAAAATTCTTTATCAATTGTATATACACCTAAAATAAATCACTTTGTTAAAACCTGTAAATTCTTTAAGTCCTGTAAAAATAAAGCGGCATGCCCGTGTAAATAGTTGTACATATTTTATTCTTTTATTTGCAAAAAAAAATTCTTTGTGTAAAAATTTTCTCTTTGTTTTTAGATTCTTTGAAAAATTGCATATTTGTAAATAGCATTTGCATAGCATTCAGATTCTTTCATTGAGCTTGATGATTGAACTAGTCCAATAAAGTCGAAGATTAGAGCTTGGTTGGACCTTACTGCACCTAACTGCACTGGAACCTTATGGGAACTAGGTTTAAGGTACTTCAGATCTATTCATACTTAATTCTTTGAGAAATCAGGGCTGGGTTCAAGTCACCTCAATGGACTAACTAGAACTTTTCGAGACACACGCATGACTCTTGTCGGCCGTGACCTAACTTGGACACTTGCACCTTTCACTTGGCTCAACTCAGTTGGAGTGGTGAGGGGGTTAGATTCGCCAGTCTGAGACGCACACGGGTGGAAACATTTGTCATCGTCTAGGGAGGGAAGTGCACCCCAACCTGGTCCAGTAGCCATGAGGTCTAACAACATGAGAGTGTGGGTTGCAATAAAGCTTCAAAAGAGGGATAGTGTTCTGGCTCAAGAGGAAAAACTCCTTATGTAAATGCTATTGTATATAGTATGTTGAAAAAAAAATCTCCAAAAAAGTGGACAGGCTTTGAAAATAAAATAAAGTTCCTGCCGGAGTATGTATATGTTGTATAGAAAATAAGCAAGCTTGAGCATCAAAGTTATACCATGTGAGCCTGCAGCTGGATGACTTGACTACACTAGTCTTGCATCCCAGGATAGGTAGCTACACTGGCTACCGTCCATTCTTTTCTCTACCTCCTCCTCTTGAGTTGGATGCCATATGAACTTAGAAGGGAATACCCCGCTCCTCGAGGAAAGAGTTGTGGGATTAGGGAATCATTGGGTTGTCATTCTGGAGAAGCTATTCTGTTTGTCATTTCAGTTGGGGAGAGCCACTCTCACTTACACTGTACAAGTCAGCTTCATAGTCATAAGGGTTTGCGTATGATGTAGGCTAGTTCTGACCTGGCTATTGAGGTGATTTGAACCGAGTTATGTGACTCTCGAAGGCTGTTGTGTTTTCAATTTGGTTCTCAACCAGGTTCCACACACATTTTCACACCAAGGTCTAACCTGAGCTCCAAACTTTGATTTTGTACAGATAAGTTTAATAATCATGATCAATTCAAGTTATTCTTTAAATTCTTTATTTTTGTTTTTTCTTTTCTTCTTATTCTTCATTCGTTTTGTACTTATTGCATAAGTATTTGCTAGGGACTAGCAAAGGCAAGTATAGGGGGGTGATGAATCTACATTTCATCACCTTTATTCTATCACTTAGGCCTTAAAACCCCAGCAAATGCATGTAAATAGCATCAATTTGTCTATAATAGCATTCATTATTTATTGTACTAATTGTAAAAAGAATAAGGTTTTTAATGCCAAAAATATAGAATAAAGAGAAGAAAAGAAAAAGGAATAAAATATTGCAAATATTTTATGACCCGAACCCCGAGACCAAGGCCAGCACGGAATTGGTCGACAAGGAATAAAGTAGGGGGAGATAAGGGCCAAGAGTACAATAACAACCTCATTTATTTATTCATCTATTTATGCATTTTTGACACCTATTTTGTATATAATTATTCATTCATCAAATAGAGAAACTGTGTCATGAAAGTTGTAGATAATAATGTAAATAAAAATACAAAATTGAGTTTGTACAAGAATGATATACCATGTACATTTTATACACAGAATAAAAAGCCAGAATCTCAACTTCACAGACCCATATCTTGCAAATAAAAACTCAAAATCACCCAAAATCACTTTAATTGTATATAGCTTTCCAAGAACTATTTAATAAAATTGGTTTCATATTTTTTGGAGTTCATCTGTGAAAGTTAAGTTTTTGGCCCTCATTGTATATAGTACTGATTAAAATATTCATTCTATTCATTATTTATTATTTCTATAAATTGATAATTTTAGAATCCTGTAAATAATATACATAATACATATACATACTGAAATTAGAATTAAAACCAAAAAGAATTTGTAAAATTAAATAATCTTATGTAATACATAGGCAAAATACCTATGTTATAGATATACATGAATAAAAGGGGAACACAATCTTTTATTATTTTATTCTTTCATATTTTTATTAAATTGTAAATATTACATCTAATTTCTTAAAAATACAAATCTAAAATAAAAACAAATAAAATACATTAAATAAATAAAGTATATATAATATATAGGTAAAATACCTATAAGTATACCTACATACAACATACACCTATTTATTTAAATATGTAAGTAAACTCATAAAAATTAAATAAAAATATATTTACACACATAAAAATAAGTTATAAATTTATAAAATAAGAAAATAAAATAATAAAATAAAAATACACAAAATAAAAATAAATACATAAAAATATACTTATAAATACATAATTAAAATAAACCCATAATAAAATACATCAAAAAATTAAATAAAAATCATAAATAAATACTACATTATTTAATAAACATTTTTTATAAGAAAAAAATAATTAATTCATTTATTATGTTTAATAAATAGGTCAATATCTTATTGACGTGGACCAATCAGAGGCCAGGGAATGTTGACCCCCGGTCAACTCCCCCTGCGCCTCTGACTCCCGTCAGAACCATCTCATCCCCAATTTTCTTGCAATTTCCACGGTTGTCTCGTCCGCCGATTGCACTCGATCTCTTCTGACAAAACGATCCCTGATCAATGTACATACACGCCCTATTTTATTCGTTTGTCCATAGCTTGTACCGCCACCTATTAGCTATTCAATAAGGGCGCATACTCATGTTCTTAAATAACCCATCTTCTTCCTCCAAGCTTTTTGGCCATTTCCCTAGCCCTAGAGCCCCCGCCTTCGGCCTAGCGTGCATCCAGGTGACAGCTGGAGGTCCCCTGAAGATTGTTGAGGCTTGCGGAGGAAGGAGATGCGCCCAAGGCGGTGCTCCAGCAACCGTCCTGCTCCTTGGCCCAACCACCAAGTTTGAGCTGCACCATTTACTTTTCTAGGTTGATTTTCTTTCGAGCTTTTTATTTATGCATTTATTTTAATCGTTAACCCTTAGATCTAGTCTAGCGTGCCAGATTCGAAGTTCGTCGGAGCTCCGCTCCGGCGAACGATTCCCTTGTGTTACCGACTGTGTCTGACCACCTTTTCATCTCCAATACATCCCCTCTTCGTTTCCCTACGCCCCGCACACTTCCGTTCACCCAGATCCACTGTGGATTTGGAGATCAGCTCATCCACTCCGCCGCTCGCCGGAGGAGCTCCGCTCGACACCACCTACGCCCATACCACTGTTAATAAGGCCTCTGGAACCCTCGTGCTTGCTAGAGATTCTTTTGCAGGTGTTTGGGAGCCAAAAGACCCCCCAGGGGGTCGATTTTGACAGAGAAGCAGGCACCTGGAGCTCGCCACCTTCTTCGACTCCGCTTGAGCACCACAGAGCTCCAGGTGCTCGTTCGAAGGTATCGTTGGCTGCGGAAGGCTCCCAGGAACGTGAAAAGACGTTCGGCGGTGATAGAGGAGGCCGGAGGAGGCCGGTGTTCTGAATCGAAACTCGCCAGCGGCGAGTTCTTCCCTTGTTCTTCCTGGTATCGTCCCCACCGTCCAATGAAGATGGAGCTTCCAGACATAGTAGTAGCCGTCGGATCATGCACGCATCAGCCGTCAGATCATGCCTGGAGATCTAATCCACACCGTGGATCCGCGAAGCATCATCGAGCGCTGAGGAAACGACACGTGGATATGTGAATCAATCGCAACCGTCAGATCCAGGGCCTTTGGGGGTAATTTTCACTTATACCTCGCTTTTTGTTATATTTAATTTTTAATATTGTAAATTTAATGTCACGTTGTAAATAAATTGTAAACTTTGCAGTAGTCCTCCTGTAGTTTTTATAATTACTATTTGGTCCCTCCGCGCCTCACGTGCAGTCCCACGTGAGGCGCGTGATTTTTGCATTGAACCCCTGACGCATTTTGTAAATTGTAAATTAGTTCAAAAAATGAAAATAAATGTTTATCTCTGTAGTGATTTTTGCACTGATGCCCCTGATAGTTATTTTATTTGCAAAAATGCCCCTACTAGGCTGTGTAATTTTTCTGTCTTTAATCTATTTATTAAAAATACCTATGCTGCTCCTAAAAATTCAGAAAAATTAGGATAGATGCTTCATGTAGTGTTCTTTCATGCCCATATTTTATTTTACATTTTTTGTATTTATCCTAATTATTAAAAATGAAAAAGGAGCCTTTTTTGTACTGTTTAAATTAGAAAATACAAAAAAATTTATAAAATGTTTTTGAAAAATTACAAAAAAATTATATATGGTATATTTATATATATATTGAGTCCAGAAATTGAAAAACCCTAAAAACAAGAAAAAGAAAAATAAAAAATCAAAAAGCTCCAAAATCCAACAAAAAATTGAAAAACCCTAAAAAATCCCAAAAATATGTTTTTCTCTTTTATAATTATCTATATATTATTATTAACATATTTAAATTAATTTGGTTAATTTTTAGACTTATTTTATATTTTTAAAACCCAAATTAGTTTCGGCTATTTAAAAAAATACAAAAATATAAAAAAATATTATCTGTAATATGTATATTGAGTATCTATATAAATATTTATCCTTATATTACTCCTCTCTCTTCTCTTATGTATACCTCTTTATATAGAAATATATTTATATATATAACATATATTTAAAAATATAAAAAGAAAATATAAAAAATATATCAAATATAAAACAAAATAAAAATTATAAAAACAAAATAAAAATTAAAAAATATATATAAAACAATAAGAATTGGACATGATCATTGAATTGAATAATTGTACAACCAAGTTCACCACATCACCATTTGCCTTCCAGTGTTCGACCTCTACTTGTGCTTACACCTATACACATTTGCATGTAGAGTTATAATAAATTTTAACTCCACATTTTCGGATATTCATTGCATACATTTATTGTGGGTTAATTGTTGATTGATCTGGGATTTTGTGAGTGGTCGCCTCAGCGACATTGTGATCCCGCCCTGTGTGGATTACTCTAGACCCTCGCAAGATCTCAGTCATCAGTTGCCCCATTATTTTAGACCATATTTTTGCATCTTTTTTATTATTCCAAAATAAGTACCGTGTTCTAAAATTAATTCTCTACATTATGGCATACTTGTGATATTTTTGTGGTATGTGGTTAATTATTAATTAATATTCATGTGAAAAATTACATATTTTGCCAACTATATGCTTGGAAATTCATATTAAATTACCCATTGCTCGGAAAATTGCCAAATATTCATGGATTCGAGGATTAATTGTGTTTAACATTGTGCCCAAAAAGAGTTGCATTTGCATACATGGTTCGCTATGTAAAAATCATTTTTCATATTTCAATCTTTGATTTTTAATAGGTATTAAAATAAATATTTTTAAGATTTAAGATTTTTCTGAGATCAATCACCTAGTGATAGATCTTGGATAATTTTATCCCTTAAAAATAAATAGGTTTAATTCTTATTATATCTAAATATTGAAATTCACATCATTTGCAATCAAAATTTTATAAAATATCCATCTTGCATCCAAAAATTCCAAAAATATTACATTGCATTCATTTCATCATATTTAACAGTTCGACTAAGTTTCATAATTTTTGGACATTGTTTGATTGATATTTCCTTTCTAGTCCTTAAATTGGCTTAATATGCATTCTGCATCTCGAAATTGCATTAAAAAAACCAAAAAATTTACCACCTCGAAAACCGTGTTTGAACATTGATCGTTAAAATTCTAGGTTGTTCCTTTACTTCCTTGAGTTCGACCTTGGGACTTTCCCAAGTAAAATAAACATAAAACCACGTTGATTAAAATTGACTAAATTTCATGTGGTCATTTCTTGACCGATTCCAAATTCCCACCTACAACAAAACAACACATTAAAGCTTAATTCACACAGATTAACTTTGGTTAATTTCAAACTCGTCAGATGGCTCCGTTATCGGGGAGGCAAACAACTTATATTTTCTCTTAAATTTTTGTGTTCGATTTTCCGTATTCAGGTAGTCGGACCCCCGAATCTTCACTGTAAAATTTCCATTTTTCCTGCATTTATTTTAATTTTATTTTTAGCATTTATATTATTATTTTATTTTTTAATATATGTCTCTCTCTTACACTCTCTCTTTTATTTTTCTTGCGAGGTACCCGACGTACATAGAGCGGATTCTCTAAAAAACCGATGCATCTTCACCGATGGCCGAAAAACCACAATTAAATTAAGATCAAGTTGTATCGTGAGAGAGAGTAGAGTCTAGGATTTATTTTCTGCAATTTTAATTTTTGTAATTAATTGCTCATTTATAACGGTGTCCGTTTGGACTCTTGCGTGTGTATCAAGGCCTTGAACTTTTTCTGTGGTGTGTCGTGGCATGTTTCACTTTCTGGTGAGGGTGGCGCCCGACTTGAGTGGCGCATAGGTTAGACCTGCACATACGACTATTAGAGCTTCTATAATTTTTGATTGTGCTCATAGAACTTAGGACCGCACTTCACTTAATTGAGACACACATTAGATCATTCAATTTAGTCAAATTCAAATCGATTCTTCACGGCTAATAGAACTTTCTGCTAGGTACGGTATTCATCGACTTGCATTCATATAGATTAATTTTTCATTTCTTCTATTGCATCCCACATGGAGATTGTGAGGAATCACAGTAAGTCGAGCATACATCATTGTTTCACGTGCATCAGCTTTTCCTGAATTTCTCCCTCTTGTTTTATCATATAATTTTAAAGGAAATTGGGACTGGACGGTAGACATGTATTTTTGCTCACTTAATTTTTTAGAGATCGCCTAATTAAAACTAGGACTGCTAAAAATATCCGACTTTAATTAACTCATAAAATCAAGAATTTTTGCAGGAGAGCGACCCCGACCTTGGATTCATTTATTTCTCTGAGTAAGCAAGAGACGATAATTAAGGTTAGAGCCCAGCTCCAAAATCTTCATTCAGACTATTGATTCTAAAACGATTAACTACTTCTCAGTGAGGAAATAATGGGTAGCCTGTCAATGGTCTGGATTTCCTTAGTAGAGTGGGTGGTTTAAAGTGTAAGGCTCCGTCGTTAAGTAACACGGGTGGCTGTTTTACGATCCGTACTTACACCCATACTGGCTGAAAGTAGGTGCAACTAGTTGTAAGAACTCGTGCCAGTTTTTAAGAAAATTTTGGCACCTAACAATTCGCTAATTATTTTTCAAGATTTATTTATCACCAATTAAAATTGAAAAGATAATTTACCGAACTCTTACGGCTTCATCGCATGAGTCGGTGAACTTGGGGTTTGATTTGTTTTTGTATTGGTTTGATTTCAAAATTCGGGTTTCTACTCTTCAGTATCTAATACCCTTGAACATTTTCAACCAATATATATATCATGACAACTCATCCACCTTCTTTAAAGATGATGAGATATTTGACCGAGTATCCATCAGATCTATACTATGAAAATGAATTCATCTCGGTTAGACCAAAATTATCCAAAACCTCTTCTGACAGGCATACCCCAACTTTCACAAGAGATCCTCATCCACAAAGAGATCCAACCCTCTCTATAAATCCGATCTACTCCATGAATGAACATCCTCTATATTCTGATCATACAATCCATCCTTCATACTACGTAAATGTCAATTCGTCATTCGTGGGAGACTCTAACCACATGATGAACCTGATGGAATTTAACACTTCTTCACATCTTCCACCTCTCCCACCTTTGACCACAAATGAACAACTACCATCTTGGATTGACCCATCTCTCGCCGGAACTCATGAATCACTTGAAGATCCAATCACAACTTCTGAGACGAACGACCAGCCGAGACAACAACTCCAACAGACTCAAATCTCGCCTCACCATATTGTTGGATCAGGTCAATGCTCCATGACTCCACAATTCGATTTGACCATTGGGATTAAAATGGAAATCTGAACAGATCAAGAAGATTGGTCTGCACCTGATAATCTTCCATCTTGGATTAACCATGACAATCCAATCTCCAGACATGACACTCAAACAAAGCACTGGACTGGTAATATCAACAAACATAAATCATGTATGTTGACTCCACAATACAAGGGTCCGACCAATCATGACCAAAGGAATGGATGCTACTCAAATCAATAATACATGCCTGAGTCACAACATGTTGAGCATGAGACCGATAGTAGCCCTCACATCGAGCAGACTCCATCCATGATTTTTGAGGGGAAAATTTTAAACGATCATACAATGAATATTCCAAGAGAATCTTCTCCCAGGTCATACATGAAAATGGAAGATGCAATGACTGGATCTCAAATTCAAAAACGAGAAACCACACAGACTGCTCCTGAAAATTATTTGGAGGATAAATTTTTAAAGATAAGTAAAGATATGAATTGATGGAGGAAAATTTCAAAACTTTCACTGATTGACTAATTTCAGTTTATGAATGCTCGAGTATGAAAGTGGAGGATGAAATCATTGGATCTAATGTTCAGAACACCGAGGATATTCAGAAACCCGTAGACAATGTTCACCATAGGGACGACTCTGATAGCGACGCGTCTGCATATTACTTCCCTAGGAATAACACTAGCTATGATTCTGACTCAGCACATCAAAATACCTCATCATCTATGGAAAACACCACATCCACACACCACACAAAAAATACCAAAAAAAATTGAAATATTCAAATACACTCAAAAAATTGATAAACCAGAAAAATACATAAAAATTGAAACTGAAGAAGAGCTGAAGAATTTGGATCCTGCTCTCAGGGAAGCACTGGAGAAAAGATTGATTTTTGAACTTCCCTTGATATAGTCCATTGAACACTTCCCCGACCTTAAAGGATTTGTAATGAACAGATTAATGATGAAAAAGTCGGGCAGGATAAGAACAAAGACTGAAAGACATATCTTGTCAATAGCTACTTATTTGGTGTTAAGGAGAAAAACCAAGAGCCGCATAGTGAAGCGGTTGCCCATATTTGACTGTGAAATCAAAGACACAATATTTACCCATGCTCAAATCGATGACGACTCACCTCCCGACCTCTGTATTTGACAAGCTCAAACTCAGACCTATTAGGAAAATAAGAGAGATCATTCAATTGGTTGATCGATCTATAAAGTGGTCGAGAGGAACAAATTTAGTCATCATTACTTTCCAAGGTGCTCCACTCAAAATAGACTTCACGGTCATTGATATTGAGCATCAAGGAGAATTCGACCAATCTCCAATAATTCTCGGAAAGCCATTCTTTGCATTGGCTGAGGCAATTATTAAGTGTGAGACTCCGGAAATCAATTTCACAGCATTGGGAGCACTTCGATCTCACCAGTCTTTAAGGAAACACGATATTCATAGGTGACCCACGAAGCCGTTAGCAACTGTAACTACCAAACTGTAGAAGAGCCCTACCCTGCTGCTATAATGGAGATAACAACTGTTGAAGAGACTATTGGTTTAGAGACTCTCCCTGTTGTTCCATTTCCCGCATATCTGACCATGGGAAATGACTTCTCATATGATCCTGAGATGTATGCATGGGCGCATCCTGAGTCAGCCAAGATCTCCTCTGACCACATTGATCAAATAAACCTGACACTGGAATGCGCCAACGTCAAGTCAATTGAGAATAAACATGCAGAGACTCTCCCCATTGTGCCATTTCCTACTGCCCTCACCATGGGAAAGTGTTTCTTATATGATCCTGAGACATATGCATGGGCTCACTCTAAGTTGGTCGAACCTTCTCTGACTACCTTGACCAATTCATTCCAACTCAGGAGTGCACCAACATTAAGAAAACTAAAAATAAATATGTGGGACGTGCACCGACCAAGGAGAAAATTTTCAATGGTTTTTCATCTGGAGGCTCGAGTGTCAACACCTCACTCCTTGGACCAACACCTTCACAGACAACACAAAACAAAATGGCTACTCCTTCATCTAATAAGAGAGTCACCTTCGACCTTCTAGAAGAGGAATCGTCTGATGATTCCTCATCAGGTTCGAAAAGGGTAATCTGCATGAGTGAGGTTTGTTCGGCAGTCCTAAAACCCTATCTTTGTAAGGATCCAAACTTCGATTCCCATTGGATGACTCCCATTCCGCACTATTATTTATCCAAAGTCGATTCTCCTGGTCTCATTAAATATACCAGAAAAATTTCTTATGAGCTAATTGGGACTGGTGCTTCAGAGTATTCATCATCCGAGGACGAATCGCTTGATCCCAAGAAGGAAGAAATTCTGAGAAAACAACTGAAGAAACTAAAGAACAAGAATATCTGGATTGCCTCCACTTTCAAATACTATTCCTCTGAGGATAACTCCGATGATGGTTATCTTTCATCTGATTCATATGCTTCATCTACTATCTAGCATGATTTCCTTGAATATAACACTGATAATGGTTCGGAATCTTAATCTTCATCTCCTTATTATCATTACGATCTCCCACTACAGGCTCACAAAAGGATCGGCCGAAAACTACCTTAATCATCGGCTACCCTCCCTCCCTCTCGACCCCATTGATCTCCTTGTACATCTGGTTCCTCTACTTAGGCCAATGCCTAAGTATGGGGGGGATCGATTCCATATGTATATACCAATTCGTCCTTCTCATAATCGCTCCATTTCCACCCTTCTTCCGTACTTAGGTTGACCAGAGCCTATGTATAAGGGGAACTGATGTCCATCTATATATACTCTCCTCATTCACATCTCCCGACCACCTCAATTTCGCTCTTCTTCTATACTTAGACTGTTCACAAGCTAATTAAAGGGGGGCAGGCAGATCTATCTTTTTTTTCACTCTCTTACGCTTAGCCTGAGCTATTTCTTCTCCAAGCTTCTTGTGCTCTAAGGACACATAACTCACTAAGTATAGAGCAGCGTGTATATATATTGTGTATATATTTTACCCATAACTCGTACTTTCACGTAAGTCAATATGTATTTACAGGGTGGGTAACTAACTTGAAAAAATGTTTTGCTACTAACACTGATCTTGTCTAATCATTTTTTTGTGAAAAATGGCTTCTTATTCATTTTTGCATTAAAAAAAGAGTCCTTGCATTAAAAAAATCTCAAAAAAAAAGAAAAAGAAAAAAGTTTTTGCATTTCACGCACCTGCCCTTCATCCAGCATTACATGCATTTGTATTTATGAAAAGTTCTTGGGTTCTGAACCGAGTTATGAGCAGAAACCAAGAGTGGTCTAGACTTGACCTTAATCCACATAAATTTTAGAGGAACTTCACCGAGAAATAGGATTTTAGAAGCTTTAGGTCTATGACTTAATTCTTCGGGTTCCACATGAAAGTGTGCAGAGTTTGACTCTTAGTCTCTAACCTCGTCTCTTCATTCTAGGTATGACTCTAGAATAAGGAATTAATTTGTACTCTCACACTATGCACTTAGCTCAACTAAGATGGGGGTGTTGGAAGATTGTGTGAGTTTCTTTTCTGGAAGCGTGGACATCTAAAGATCAGAGTACAGGTTGAAATAAAGCTTCAGAAAGTATGGACGGCTGGGTACAATTTTTTCTAAGACCCCAAAATATGTACAGAAAAAAAGATTCCATATCTGTAAAGGTACAACAATATTCAAGCAGAGCTACCAAAAATCCAAACACAAAGAAGCCAACTACCAAATAAATATTTAACAAAAAACTGCATTGAAAACCATACACGAACTTTGATAGACAAAATTCTAGGTTGTTCCTTTGCCTCCTTGAGTTCGACCTTGGGACTTGCCCAAGTAAAATAAATATTAAACCACTTCTAATAAAATTGAATAAATTTTTGTTGTAATTTCTTAGCTGACTCTGAATTCCCGCCTACAACGAAACGACAAATTTAAAGCTTATTTCACACCGATTAAATATGGCATTTTTCGATTCGTCAGTATCCAAATACATCACTTCCTAGAGCTGATATTCATATGCAAGAACACCTAACCAACTCCTTTCCTGATTCATCGAGAATCGATCATCACACTCTTTATTGCAAATCCATGTGAGTATCTGGAGCACTTCAATTCCATTATCTGGAGTAGTTGCATAGAACAATGGATCTGCATCTACATCCATGTTACAAGATCTAGCTGGACTTCACAAGATCATCTTCTCCGTCTTCGATGTCGCTTCTACCGC
Organism: Ottelia alismoides; assembly: GCA_037367405.1. Lineage (NCBI taxonomy): Eukaryota > Viridiplantae > Streptophyta > Magnoliopsida > Alismatales > Hydrocharitaceae > Ottelia > Ottelia alismoides. The sequence goes on from JAZKJV010007323.1 coordinate 291,810, forward strand.
AGGTGAGCTCGAGGGGTGAAGGAGTCACCCCTTCGACCCTGCAGGAGATCGAGCAAAGACATTTATAGCTAGAGAACATGCAGATGATTCATCCATCGCCACCAGCATCAAAATTTGGGGAAGAACATGAAGCGTAGTCTTGCGCCACTTGTCCTCCTTCAATGGTGCATATCACGCCTGTAGATTCTAATCTGAGCCCTCAAGCCCAAACGGTGGAGAAATTTCATTAATAGCCTCCACACTTTCTAGATTCCAGACGCACCCCAAAAAGTTCCAGAGATTGCATTTAGGTCCTCGTGTAGGGACCTAAATGTAATTACTTTTATTTTCTTCTCATTTTAGTCCCTATTCATTAGCCAAACTGCAGAACATTTTAATTCTTTTCTTCGCAGTTATAACCCTGAACTGTGAACCGCATTTAGACACCTTATTGACATTATTTTGTGGTGATTTTCTTGGGGTAGTTGCATAACAACCCTAGAAAGGTTTCTTTGTATTTTTCATGTATTTCCCTTGCTTTATCGTTGTGTTTTGATTTCTCTAAAGTCACATGTATTTGAGGGTTTTTTCTTGCCTTTTTCAAGAAGATATAAAAAGTAATCTCTCTTGCACAAAAACCAAAGTATCGATATTCTGCCTCCTTGAGTTCAACCCATGGACACTTACTTGGTTAATAATAATTGAACAATAAAATAGGAGAGAAGTTTCTTTATTCATCTTATTTCTCTTTCTCTCTCCTATTTTATTAATTTTTGTTTGATTAATTTGGGTGAGTGATTTTCTACACCGATGACTCACTTTTATCGCTCGCAAAACGCTGGTTATCACCTTCTTTGTGGGTCTCCCCCAAATGATTCCAGTCCTCCTTATCTCGTAGTTGACCGATGAACAAGAATATCACATGCTAGAGGTTCATGAGATAAATAGCAAGGCCATTGGATGGAATATTTTGGATTGTGGGATTAGTCCAGCTTTGTGCTCGCATCATATCTACTTAGAGGATGACTGTAAATCCTCTCGTAAATGTCAACACCGTCTAAATCCGAAATCAATAGGAGGATGTCATGAAAGAGATCAGGAAATGGTGTGATGCTGTTTTTATTTATCCCATTTCAAATTCCAAGTGGGTCAGTCCTTTACTTGTGGTCCCGAAGAAATATGGGATTACTATCGTGAAGAATGACTGTGGTGAGGAGATTCTTACCCGTGTACCTACTTCATGGCATGCCTGTGCAGATTACCAGTGCTTGAACTTAGCTACGAAGAATGATCACTTTCTACTACCCTTCATTGATCAGATTATTCAGATATTGGCAGAGAAAGAGTTCTTATGTTTCTTGGATGGGTGTTGACCACGTAAAATTAGTGGTTTTTTATTTTTTTATTTTATATCCCCGGCAACAGCGCCATTTTGTTGACACACGAAATTGTAGGGTTGGATAAATTTAATGGTGGTAAATAGTAGTAGTGTCGTTGTTGCTATCCCCCAAAATCCCGTGACAAACAAAAAATATTTTTTTTTTAATTTTTTCTACTTATTGACCTGTATAGCAGACAAGGTCAAACTCAGGGAGGCTACAAATCCCGAGGGTTATTCAATTAATTGAAAATCAATTAAGAGAAAACAAGAATCTCAAAGGACAACTATCCTTGGTTTTTGTGATTTTTTATCTTTTTATTTTTTGTTATATTCAGATTTTCAATTTTTTAGTGGTTTTGATTTTTGCAATTTTTTTAATTTTGAAAAATAACACAAAGCAATATTCACAAGATCAAAAAAATATGCAGACCAACTCTTTTTTGTAATTTTTCAATTAATAAAAAATGCTCAGAAAAATCTAATGAAACTTTTTTGGGTTTTAACAGTTTTGAAATATTTATGAGAATTTTTGTGGAATTTTCAGATAATTTTATATTTTTCTAAAAATCAAACAGTGAACAAATGAGAAAATGTGCACAGCCTGGAGTAAATTGCAACTTAAAAATAAATTAATGCCCAAAACTCCTGACAATTATTTTTAAAACAAACTGGAAGCAAATATCTACAAACAGGAACTGAAATCACAATTTTTGGATTTTTATAGATTTTTTTATGATTTTTAGAAGCTTTTTGATGTTTTTCAGTTTTTTTGGGTCTTATAAATAACTAATGCGTGAAATCTGGTCAGAAATTAATAGACAATGAAATACAACTACTCTAATATTTTTGGAATTTTTGGAATAATATTTGAATTTTCATGAATTTTGGAATTTCAAACAAGGAAAAATGACATGTTTTTTTATTATTTTAATAATAATAGATGAAGGCAAAATGCAATGAAAATTTTATGCTAAGAAGATAATCACATCAGGAGCATAGCACAATTTTTGCAAAATTTTTGGATCACAAATAACATTTATTCCAATGCAAGGATCATGCAAATTTAATGTCTGGGAATAGGGACTGAAACATAAATAGTTTAAAGTTTCTGTATGAAAAGAAAATAAAAATAAAAATTCGGAGAGATGTTGCAATTTACCTAGATGGTGTATGCAACGCACGTGCTTGATGAGTTGGCAGGGGCTCCTTTGTAATTCTGAAACGTTCAAGAGCTTTAGATGCAATTGTTCCCTTTTTTTTAATCAAAAGCTTCCAACCCTAAGAAGGGCTCCTTCGTTCCTTTCTTTCCAAGCCAAGAGGATGGGCTGGTCGCCGCCCCCTTCAATGGAGGAGGACGATGGTGACGTTGGATGGGCGGTCGGCGGTCTCAGGCGGAGGAGGGCAGCGTGGGTCGAGGACGAAGGAGGGGGTCACGCCTGGGCTGAAGGGCGGCGGTGCACGGAGCGGGTGGTAAGGCTGAGTGGCCTCGCAGAGGAGCGTCGATGGAGCGGAAGGGGAAGCGTCTTCGCGACGGGTCGGGCGGCTCATTGACAGACGTAGGTCGATCGTGGAAGAAGGCAGCGTGGGCCGAGGAGCTCTGAACGGAAGGAGGGGGTGAGGGAAGGTGCGGGCGCAGCCGCCTCGCGGAGGGTCGTCGACTTTGGAGTAGCGGCGAGGCGACACTCGAGGCTGGGTGAAGAGGCGTATGGGGTGGCCCTGGGCGGAGGGTCGTGGAAGAAGGCGGCGTGGGCTGCACGTGCTCGCAGCGGGAGGAGGCAGGGCCACCGTTGGGTGGGCGACAATGGAGGTTCTACGGTCGGGCGGAGCCACGTGTTGGCAGGAGGCGCGGCTCAGGCGTTGGGGGCCCGCGCTGGAGAGTGGCCGCCGGGAGGACCAAGGGGGATGGAGGCGCCTGGAGGGCGGTCGTCCCCTCTCTCTTTTCTTTTTTTTTTATTTTTTTATTGTTTATTGTAAATAGTGAATAAAAGAAAAAACTCTTTTTTATTATTTTATTGTAAATCTGAAAAATAAGAAAAAAATAGGATATAGAAATTTTTTATTCTTTTTTTTTATTTTTTTTGTTTTTTAATGTTCTTGCTAAACAAACGTTAGAGAAAAAAGAAACAAAAGTTTTTTATTTATTTACAAATTGGAAAAATGAATGTGGATCTGGCAGAATTGAGAGATTCGAATCTGATCTCCGGCCACCGTACGCGGTCAGAGTTGAGAGATCGTGGACGATAGAAATAAAATGCATGAAGATCGATAAAGTGAGATGAAAAATCGAGTCGGTGGCGGAATAAATCATGGCGGATTTTAAGATCTAGATAAAAAAAGACAACGAGAAAAAATGCGAGAAATAAACTACGATTAACCTAGATAAAAATAAGAAAAATATGGATCTCACCTTAGGAGCAGAAAAGGACCGTGATCGCTTCTACAAGGGCGACTCGCTGTCACCAGACGACTTGGAGACTAGGCAACTTTCTCGTCGAAATTTTCTCTCAGAGATCGGGCTCCTCTCTCCAAAGATTGATTCAGTTGAAATGAGGGAGAAGGAGCCATATAAATAGAAAAGATAGAATGAACTTTGAATTTTTGATTTTTTTTGGATACAGGGAGATGAAAATTGAAATGAATTTTTGAATTTTTTGGATAAAGAGAGATGAAAATTGAAATGATTTTTTGAATTTTTTTGTAAAAGAGATAAGAGAGATGAAAAGAAAAAAGACAAAAGAGATAAAACTATGTACAAAATTATCTACTTTTTTTTAATTTTTGTCACATTATTTATTTGAATTAAAATATTTTATTTTTTTATGTTTTTATGGAGGTTAATTAAAAATAGCAACTATATACATATACTATATACATATATGGCATTATATACAAGGGTAAATAACGAAATTAGCCTTTTTATTTTAAAAATTAGTAAGAATAATTTACAATTGTATACAAACACAATATTTATAAAATACATGGGAAAATTGCATAAACCACCCCAAAAACCGACTTTTCAACAGTAACTCCAAAAATTATGAAAATACAGTCATTTTAAAGATAAATTAATTTCTAGTCCAATGGAAGTGAGATTAATTCAATTTGAGATCATATATGAGCCGGAATTGGTCTTTCAATTAGTGCTTAGTGGTTTTTTCTAAGTGTGGCTACTTTTATTCTGTACATGATTTAATTGTGCAGTCATTTTTAATAATTAGAACACATTTTTATTTACAACTTTGGTTTTGAATGTTATTTGATTTGAGGTCAATTAAGGCACAAATAAATTAGTGTTAGTTTTATACATATATACACAAAATAAGTGAGAAGTATTTAAAACACCATGCACATAATTTTTTTTGGATTTTCTTCTTAAATACCCTTATCTCCCCCTACTTTATTCCTAGTCGATCAGGTCAAGTCTTGACCTTCTCTCGGGGTTTGGGTCAGCCTGTATACAGTCTTCCCTTTTTTTATTTTCTTTTCTTTATTTTTTTCTTTTCTTTATTTTGCCTTTATTTCTTTATTTATTTTAGGTTAAAATTAGTAAGAAGTGTACAATATTTATACACAAATGCAAGTTAGTAAGAATATGGAGTTAGTGTTTTATGCAGGTGTTTTATAAGGGATTTTAAGCTAAAATAAATGAATAAAGATGACAAATCGTAGATTCATCATCCCCCTTATGCTTTACCTTTGCTAGTCCCTTAGCAAACACTTATTTGAAAGAATAAGTGAAGAAAAAGAGAAAGAAAAAGAAAGGGAAAATAAAGAAAGTAGGACAATATTGAGTATTAAACTTATCTTCATAAAATTGTAGTTTGGAGCTCTGTCGGACCTTTGGATTATTAGTGTGTCGGAACTTCTTTGAGACTTAGAATTTTAAAATCGACAACCTTCAAGTTCTACACATCATTGTCACAGTTTTGGTTCATAAGTCATCTTAGATCAATCCTCTTCCCAAAGTATACCCTATGAACATTGAACAATCGACTCATGTGTGTGAAAGGTTTTAGCTCTTCTCATCTAGAATGCCGGACTACCATGCAAATCTCCTCTCCAGTAACTCATCCTCGGGGAGTCAGGTATTTTCTTCTAAGGTCTGTCGTGATGTGTTCACAATCGAATAGGGGGAGAAGTTAGAAGAAGGAGAAAAGAAATGGAGGGTGGCCAGTGTAGTCACCTCTCCTTGTGAAGCTGGCCAGTGTAGCTGAGTCTCCACCAAGATCTGCAGGTTTCTTGAAGCTTGGGCCTTTTTGGTCAGATATTTATTTGGTAGTGGCTTCTTTGTATTTGGATTTTTAATGGTTCTGCTTGGATTGTGTTGTGCCCCTACCGATATAGAATCTTTTTGTTTCCGTACATTTTTTGGGGTCTTAGAAAAAATTGTGCCCAGCCGTCCATCCCTTTTCCGAAGCTTTATTTCAACCTGTACTCCGATCTTTAGATTTCCACACTACCAGAAAAAAAACTCACACAGACTTCCAACATCCCGTCTGAGTTGAGCTAAGTGCATAGTGCAAGAGTACAAATTGATTCCCTATTCCAGAGTTATACCCAGAATGAAGAGACCAGGTTAGACACAAAGAGTCAAACGCTGCACATTGTCATGCGAAACTCAAAGAATTAAGTCAAAGACCTGAAGCTTCTAAAATCCTATTTCTCGGTGAAGTTCCTCTGAGAATTAGGTGGATTAAGGTCCAACTAAGCTCCATTCTTCAATTTTATTCCAAACATAGTTTAAGTGTCAATACTATCTTGAAAAATGCATATGCAAATGCAAGAAAATATGAACAATTCAATGCAAATATTTTTTTTGAAAAAAAATGATGCACATGTGAAAAGAACATTTTTTAAAGCAATTTTCTAATTTTGAACTTTTTATGGATTTTTGGAGGAAAATGCAGATGTAAGAAAGGGTTTTTTAAGTATACAAGTTTTTATGGATTTTTGGTTTTGTAGTTTTTTCAGATGTGAAAGAAAGGTTTTTTAGGAAAAAGGGTTAGTAAAATATATACAAGTATATACAAGATTTTTTTTGTTTTTTGTTTTGTTTTTGTTTTCTTTTTGTTTTTTTGTTTGTTTTTTTTATTTTTGTTTTTTTTGTTTTTTTTGCTTTTTACACACATGGATTTTACAAAATTATACACATAGCCTCCCCAAATAAACATATTTAAAAGTACGAGTTATGTCTAAAGTATATGTACAATATATACGACACCCCCCTATACTTAGCTCGAACTGTGTCCTCATAGTGATCAGAGAGCGAAAAAGGAAGACATAACTCATGCTAAGTATAGAAAAGTGAAAGGAACTCCTATGCTAAAATGACTCAAAGAAAAGATAAAAAGAAGAGAAGTTGGTGATCCCCCTATACTTAGGATCAAGTAATCCTAAGTATAGTGGAGTGTACAAAAGGGGAAAACCGATGAAAAGAATGTACAGACTCAAAAATAAAAAAAAACACGATATGAGCAACATCACCCCCCCCATACTTAGGGTAGAGTATCCCTAAGTATAGGAAACAACAAGAGTGATGAACATGACGAATATGAACAACACAAATCGTTCACCTCACCTATACTTAGGATAAAGCACATCCTAAGTATAACATATATACACACACACACACGGAAAAAGGGGTGAAAGATAAAACGAGAGAAGAAAGAGTAAAAAGAAAGGATATACAAGAGGAGTGGATGTACAAAGGTCAGGAAGGTCGAAATCGAGCCTTCTTGCGAGACCGTTGAGGAATGGATCTTACAAGGTGTAGGTCGATATTGGGATCATCATTAGACATAAACTGAGTAGGATCGACCAAGAATGTATCCTTAGCGGTTTCAGAGTGTGCAGGCCTAAACCGGTCAGTGGAAGTAGTATGGTCATGTCTGGCCTGGGAAGTCTCGCAAATATCAAAGTAAAAAGGCTCGAATTCATTATCCGAAAAAGTAGGATCAATTTCAGCCTAGCGAGCCTCTATTAGATCATCATCTTTATCAAAAGGCCCAAATTCCTTTAAAAGAATCGAACCAAATTAGTCCTGATCGGTCTCATCTGAATTAGGGTGAATAGGAACGGACTCATCAGTGAAAGTAGTCAAGTCTTGTCTGTCCTGTCCAGTCATAGAATCTGCCTTCCGCTCTAGGGTGTCTATTGTGTAAATTCCACGGATGTCATCAATGCATCGCCACATACCAGAAGGGGGAACTCCAAGGTCTATACTTTTCGAGTCTTCCTCCTTCAAGAGGAATTCTTAGGCTTCATTATCATCCAACATATAACAAGAATCTCTGATATTATCCTCAAGGTCAAGTTCCTTGGGGTTGGCTAACACAGGCGGGCTCTCATGGGATGTAGGTCTCTGGTCGGTAGTGGGTGTAGTGATCAACACATCGCTCCCTACATCAGAATAGAAGCGAATCTCTCCTGAACCATAATCAATAACGGCTCCCACAGAGGCGAGGAAAAGGCATCCCAGAATGATGGGAGGGTGCTCCACAGGGGTGGAGGTCTCCATGGGCATTACAACAAAATCCGAAGTAAAATTCATGCCCTCAATTAGAATGACCGCATTTTCTAAAATACCCTTCAGCCTCTTGATAGATCCATCAGCAAATTGAACTATCATTCTGGTTTTCTTGAGAGGCCCAAGATGAAGAGACTATACCATAGAGAAGGGTATTATATTGACTGATGAACCGCCGTCAAGGAGAGCATTATCACAAGAATAGTCAGGTATGAAGCAACTCACAAGAGTTGTGGCAGTGTTCCCTTTCCTAAAATACGGACGGTGGGAGATGGCGTAGGAAGTGGCCATGGTCAAGATTTGATGCTCAGATCTTCTCCTTCACTTTCTCTTCTTGTGTTGAGGAGTAGATAAATCTGTCATGGCTTGTTGAAGTGGGGCTTTAATGATCTCATGAAGGGTGGCTACAACTTCGGGTTCAGTCAACATTTTTTTGAATTTTTGGACCTCCTCCATACAAGGGAGGAGGTCGGAATCAACATTTACATGAGGATTGCCAAGAGCAGTCTATATAATGGAATCCTCGGGGTCAAGGTTGGGACGTGTGGTGGATATATGCGTGGGTAAATGATCGGGCATTTGGATCCTCTCCTCACAAAATGAATCAATAATGTGTCTCCCAGAATCTTTTTGGATTTTTAATTTTTTCTCATTTTTTGTATTTTGGTGATTGTAATCTCTCATGATTATCCTCAAGTGAATCCATATCCTCAAATAGTGGAGCAACGTTATGGCTCATATTTATGTTAAATAGATTGCTAATCCTCGAATTCATATGCTCCATCATTTGGTTCAATGTCTTAAGTGTGGAAATCATGAAGGTGGGTGAAAATCAAAATCCTCCGATTCCTGAAATAATGGGTTAGGCATATATGAACAATAATCAGGAGGAAAGTCTTCCTGAAAAAAGGAAGGTGGATCATCTGGAGAGTACGAGGTATCCACGAAGATCAGATTAAAATAACTCCAGTCAGCCATCTTCGAAACAAAAGACGGATCGGGAGAGCACGAGTGGTCAAGTCAAAAGATATGGAGAAAAAGGTGCAAATGCATAGAAGGATCGAGTATGCACACAAGCAATCAAACACAATACAAATCTCCAGTTCACTAACTCAACTCAATGTGAAAACTGTGAAGGTTCGGTCAATTATCTTGTCAATTTTAGAGTTTGGTGACAATACAATCTATCAGAGCGGTTAAAGTGAGCTATTAGGAACCCAATGCTCTCAGGAGACTAGCATAATCCCAAAGTTAGATCTTTCCCAGCCAGTATGAATTGCGGACCGTTTACCGGCTACCCGATTATTTCAATCTGTTAAGGATGTCACGGTCCGCTTTACCGGCTATCGGAGAGATCCTCACTGGAGAACGACTAACCTAGGATAGTAGTCTGAAAAGAGTTAGGGTGTGGCTCTATCCTAGTGTGCGGGTTACTCTCTCGCTCAAGCAATCCCAAAACAATGATTTTTCCTTGTACTTTTTTTAGGGTCGAATTTTCTTTTGCAGTCCTGGTTTTATCAATTATCACTTGGTTAAGAATATTTTCAAAGAATCACCTACCGAGTGTCCAATTTCCTTTTTAACTTATGTGAGTGAAAACAAGGAAGGAGATCAGAAATGCCAATGCGCAATTAAAAACAATGATGCATGCATGATCTAGAGATGCGTACCACGTGAAAACAATGATGCAAAAATATTTTTGAGAATTTTTGTGGAGTTTTATGATATTTTTGTATTTATCTAAAAAACAAACAGTGAAAAATGCGAAAATGTGCATATCTTGGAGTAAATTACAACTTAAAAATATTTTAATGTCCAAAACTCTTGACAATTATTTTTAAGACAAACTAAAAGCAAATATCTACAAACAGGAACTGAAATCACAATTTTGTATTTTTGTAGAATTTTTTATGATTTTAGAAGATTTTTGATGTTTTCCAATTTTTTGGGGTTTTATAAATAATTAATGCATGAAAATTGGTCAGAAATTAAAAGACAATGAAGTACAACTACTTTAATTTTTTGGAATTTTTGGAATAATATTTGCATTTTTATGAATTTTGGAATTTCAAACAGGGAAAAATGACATGTTTTTTTATTTTTTAATAATAATGAAGGCAAAATGCAATGAAAACTTTATGCTAAGAAGATAATCACATCAGGAGCATAGCAATATTTTTGGATCATAAATAACATTTATTCCAATGTGAGGATCATGCAAATTTAATGTTTGGAAACAGGGACTGAAACATAAATAGATTAAAGTTTCTGTATGAAAATAAAATAAAAATAAAAATTCGGAGAGATGTTGCAATTTACCCAGATGGTGCGTGCAACACACGTGCTTGATGAGTTGGCAGGGGCTCCTTTGTAATTCTGAAATGTTCAAGAGCTTTAGATGCAATTGTTCCCCTTTTTTTAATCAAAAGCCTCCAACCGTAAGAAGGGCTCCTTCGTTCCTTTCTTTCTAAGCCAAGAGGATGGGTTGGCCACAGCCCCCTTCAAAGGAGGAGGACGATGGCGACGTTGGACGGGTTGTCGGCAGTCTCAGGCGGAGGAGGGCAGCGAGGGCCGAGGACGAAGGAGGGGGTCGCGCCTGGACTGAAGGGCGGCGGCACACGGAGCGGGCGGTCAGGCTGAGTGGCCTCATGGAGGGGCGTCGATGGAGTAGAAGGGAACGCATCTTCACGGCGGGACGGGCGTCGCGTTGACGGGTGTGGGGCGGTCGTGGAAGAAGGCAGCGTGGGCCGAGGAGCTTTGAACGGAAGGAGGGGGCGGTGGAAGGCGCGGGTGCTATCGCCTCATGGAGGGTCGCTGACTTTGGAGCAGCGACGAGGTGACACTCGAGGCTGGACGAAGAGTTGCACGGGGTGGCCCTGGGCGGAGGGTCGTGAAAGAAGGCGGCGTGGGCTGCACGTGCTCGCAGCGGGAGGAGGCAAGGCCGCCATTGGGTGGGCGGCGATGGAGGTTCTGCGGTCGGGCGTAGCCGCGCGTTGGCAGGCAGCGTGGCTCAGGCGTTGGGGGCCCACGCTTGAGGAAGACCGCTGGGAGGACCAAGGGGGGCGGCGTCTGGAGGGCGGTCGTCCCCTCTCTCTCTCTTTATTTTTTATTTTTTATTTTTTATTGTATTGTGTAAACAGTGAATAAAAGAAAAAACTCTTTTTTATATTTTTTTTGTAAATTCGAAAAATAAGAAAAAAATAGGATATAGAAATTCTTTTTTATTCTTATTTTATTTTTATTATTTTTTTAGTTTTTTAATGATCCTGCAAAAAAACGTTAGAGAAAAAAGAAACAAAAGTTTTTTTTTATTTATTTAAAAATTGGAAAAATGAGCGAGGATTCGACGGACATAAGAGGTTCGAATCCGATCTCCGGCCACCGTACGCGGCCGGAGTTGAGAGATCGTGGACGATAGAAATAGAACGCATGTATATCGAGAAAGTGAGATGAAAAATCGAGTCGGTGGCAGAATAAATCGTGACAGATTTTAAGATTTAGATAAAAAAAGATAATGAGATAAAAATATGAGAAATAAACTACGATTAACCTAGATAAAATAAGAAAAATGTGGATCTCACCTTAGGAGCGGAAAAGGACCATGATCGCCTCAATAAGGCCGACTCGTTGTCACCAGATAGTTTGGAGACTAGGCAACTTTCTCGAGGAAATTTTCTCTCGGAGATCGGGCTCCTCTGTCTAAAGATTGATCCAATTAAAATGAGGGAGAAGGAGCCATATAAATAGAAAAGATAGAATGAAATTTGAATTTTTGAATTTTTTTGGATACATGGAGATGAAAATTGAAATGAATTTTTGAATTTTTATAGATAAAGAGAGATGAAAATTTAAATGAATTTTTGAATTTTTTTGTAAAAGAGATGAAAAGAGACAAAACAAAAGAGATAAACTATGTACAAAATTATCTATTTTTTTGAATTTTCGTCATTTTATTTATTTGAATTAAAAAATGTTATTTTTTTATGGAGGTTAATTAAAAATAGCAACTATATACATAAACTATATACATAAATGACATTATATACAAGGGTAAATGAGGAAATTAGCCTTTTTTGTTTTAAAACTTCTAAAATTTTTTATTTTTATTTTTATTTTAAAATTAGTGAGAATAATTTACAGATATATACAAATACAATATTTACAAAATACATGGGAAAATTGCACAAACCACCCCAGAAAACTGACTTTTCAACTGTAACTCCAAAAATTATGAAAATATATCCATTTTAAAGATATTTTAATTTCAAGTCCAATGGAAGTGAGATTAATTCAATTTGAGCTCATATGGAGCCGGAATTGGTCTTTCAATTAGTGCATGGCTACTTTTATTTTGTACATGATTTAATTGTGCAATCATTTTTAATAATTAAAACACATTTTTATTTACAACTTTGGTTTTGAACGTTATTTGATTTGAGGTCAATTAAGGCACAAATAAATTAGTGTTTATACAGATATACACAAAATACGTGAGAAGTATTTACAACAACATGCACACATTTTTTTAGATTTTCTGCTTAAGGACCCTTATCTCCCCTATTCCTGGTCGATCAGGTCAAGTCTTGACCTTCTCTCAGGGTTTGGGTTAGCCTGTATATAGTCTTCCCTTTTTTTATTTTCTTTTCTTTATTTTTTTTCTTTTCTTTATTTTTTCCTTTCTTTCTTTCTTTATTTATTTTAGGTTAAAATTAGTAAGAAGTGTACAATATTTACACATAGATGCAAGTTAGTAAGAATACGGAGTTAGTGTTTTATGCAGGTGTTTTATAAGGGATTTTAAGATAAAATAAATGAATAAATATGACGAATCGCAGATTCATCAATGGGTATTTGTTGTATAACCAGGTTGCTGTCGCTCCCGAGGATCATGAGAAAACTACTTTCGCTTATCCGTTTGGTACCTATGCCTTTAGACGAATGTCATTTTGTATTGTGTAACACCCTATCTACATTCCAAAGGTGTACGTTGGTCATTTTTGCCGACATAGTGGGTATTTTCCTTGAGGTCGTTATAGACGATTTCTCGGTCTACAGTGATAGTTTTGACACATGTCTGGCTCATTTAGACGGAGTCCTTCAACATTGATACAAGGTAAACCTAGTGCTCTTATGGGAGAAGAGTCACTTTATGGTAACTAATGGGATTGTATTGGGCCACGTCATCTCTAAACATGGTATGGAGGTTGACCCAACTAAAATTGATGTGATATCTAAGCTACAGACATCGTAAAATTTGAAGTAGTTGAGGTAATTTCTGGGATACGTTGGATTCTATAGGCGATTCATTAAGGACTTCAACAAGGTCGCCATATCGTTGATTGAGATTCTATGCAAGAAGAGTGAGTTTTTTGTTGATGAGAAAGTCCTCCATGTATTCCATCAGAGGAAAGAAATGGTTACTAGTGCTCCTGTCCTACAACCACCTGATTGGTCTCTCCCCTTTGAGATCATGATGAACACGTTAGATTTTGCAGTTGGAGCTATTTTAGGGTAGAGAAGGGATGCGATACCATTTTTCTATACACTATGCTAGCAAGACTCTAGATGAAACACTATGGAATTGCACAGTTACAGAGAAGGAGATGTTAGCAGGTGTGTTTGGATTAGAAAAGTGTAGATCTTACCTCCTTGGTTCCCATGTTATTGATACACATATCACACTACCATACGGTACTTACGGGCACAGATTGATGCTAAATCATGCCTTATCAAATGGATCCTTATTCTCCAGGAATTTAATTAGAGATACGAGATAAACCTGGAGTGAAAAATATTGTGGCAGATCACCTTTCCCGCATTACAGATGCAAATACTTCTGAGTAGAGCATGTCCCTATTTTTGGGACCTTTCTAGATGAGTCCATTTTGTCCGTGGACTCACTCCCATGGTATGTTGATATTGTGAACTATCTTATCTCCAAGAAAGTTCCACAAGATTGGACAAAGAATAAGGTAGATAGATTTCTGTCTGAGATACATTTTTACCAGTAGGAGGATCCGTACCTATTTCGTGAGGGTGAGGATTGTATCTGTGAAGGTGCCTTCCTCATGAGGAAGACACTACTATACTTGAGAGCTGTCATAAACTAGAATCTGATGGGCATCATATGGGGAAGCACGCGATAGCAAAGATCTTACAGAGCAGCCTATGGTGGATAACATTATTTAAGGATGCTAAAGAGTATGTTCCAGGTTGTACTGACCATCATAAGATGGGAGGAACCGTTGGTTCCAAAGATACCATGCCCCTGAGGTATATTCAGATTTCTGATATTTTTGATGCTTGGGTCATAGACTTCATGGGACCATTTCCTGTCAGTCAGGGATATCAGTACATCTTGCTTGCCGTGGATTACATTAGTCAATGGGTGGAGGCTATCCCCACCCGAGCTGCTGATAGTCGTATGGTGTGTTCCTTTCTCAAGGTATATATTAGTGCATGGTTCGAGATCCCAAAGATACTTATTTCAGATGGGGGAAGCCATTTCATTAATAGAGAAGTCAAGAAGCTTGTGAAGGAGTAAGCCATTGAGCACAGAGTTGCATCTCCTTACCAACCACGGACTAATGGCTTGGCTGAGATTTCACATATGGAGATCAAGATTATATTGTAAAAGCTTGTACTTACAGATAGGAAGAATCGGTCCCAGATACTTGAATCAGTTTTATGGGCTTCTCGGACGGTGTACAAGTCACCATTGGGTATGTCCTTCTACAGATTGGTGTATGGAAAGCCTTGCCACCTGCCAGTAGAATTAATTCACAAATCTTTATGGGCACTCAGTTTATGCAATCTTGATTATGAGAAAGTAGGAAGTTGGATATGAATAGATTATTGGAATTCCAAGATTTTGCATACGACAACTGACTCATGTATAAGAAGAAAGTCAAGCATTGACATGATAGACACATTATAAGAAATACCTTCTCCTCCGATCAGAACGTTTTGTTGTTTATGCTAAGTTGAAGTTTTTTTAGGAAAATTGAAAAGCAAAAGGTCATAACCGTTCATTGTGAGAGCTATGCATGACAATGGTAGTATTGTCATTACTGGGTTGTCATATGACACACAACCATTTTTTGTGAACAGACATTTGCTGAAGCCATATCTAGATCATGATACATTCCTGTCTGTGGTTGATTCTATATCTGTGGTATCATACAATGACTTTTTGACATCTTCTGCGTCTGATGCATGAGCTCATTTTCTCTTGTACATATCCTTTTGTTTTATTCCTCTTT
Organism: Ottelia alismoides; assembly: GCA_037367405.1. NCBI lineage: Eukaryota > Viridiplantae > Streptophyta > Magnoliopsida > Alismatales > Hydrocharitaceae > Ottelia > Ottelia alismoides. Next base: position 306,958 of record JAZKJV010007323.1, read on the forward strand.
TTCCATTTTTATCATTCACCACTTATCCATGTGTGTGTGCTATACTTAGGATGTACTCTATCCTAAGTATAGGGGAAGTGAATGATTCGAGTTGTTCATATTCTTGCTGTTTCATCACTCTTGTTATTGCTTATACTTAGGGATTCCTTACCCTAAGTATAGGGGTAGTGATGTTGTTCATACCGTCTTTTTGGTGTTTTTTTTTCTCTTTTTTTTCAGATCTCTCGCTTGTCCTTCAATTGTTGATATTCTTTTCCTATACTTAGGGATCTTTCACCCAAAATAGGGGAGGACAAGTCAAGTCATTGAGTTTGTTCATTCTCCTCCTCGATTTTCCCCGCTTGTACAGTCTTCTATGCTTAGGATTATTTGATTATAAGTATAGGGGGATCACCGACTTCTAAAAACTTTGTCTATTCTTTAAGTCATTGTTGTATAGTATTCTTTTCACTTTTCTATATTTAGCATGAGTTATGTCTTCCTTTGTAGCACTTTGATCACTATAAGGACAATTCGAGCTAAGTATAGGGGTTGTCGTATATATTGTATATATACTTTAGCCATAACTTGTACTTTTATTAATTAAAATGGCTATAATATTTTGTAAAATTATTTTTTGTATAATTTTGTATAAGTATTTTGTCAGATGGATACAAATTATGGGATATACATATATTAGTAAAACCCACATGTGTATAGAAACTTTGATCATCTTACCTCCTGTAAAATATTGTATAAATTCTTTTATAAAAACTTGTATCAAAAATCGTTTTGTAAAATCTTAAATAAAATTTATATAATCTTTACATATATATATCTACTAACCCTTTTTCTTTTCTTTTTTTAAAAAAATATGCTTTAAATTTTTTTCAAAAATATTTATCTTTTTCCTTTCTTTTAGAAAATGTTTTATATATTTTTCTATCAATTGCATGTGCATTTTTCAGAATAGTATTGACATTTAAACTAATCTAGAATAAAATTGAAGAATCGAGCTTGGTTATGACCTTAATCCACTTAATTTCAGAGGAACCTTATAAGAACTGGATTTGACACTTTTCAGGTCCTAGCGACTTAATTCTTTGAGTCCACAAGATTATGTTCACATGTCATCTTGATTAGTATAAGTAGAATATTTAACAACACATCCATGATTCTTCTAGACCATGGATTAACTTGGACAAACACTCTGCATGTAGCTCTTCATGGATGAGGTGGTGAGAGGGAAGAATCATTTGGCTTGGGGTAGCACATGGGTGTGTAACAACTAGTGGAAACATCCATCTTCCTCTAGGAGGGTAGTGCATCTCAACCTGGTCTAGTAGCATAGAGGTCTAAATACAAGATCTTGTGGGGTTGCAATAATGCTTCAAAAGGGGGATAGTCTACTGGCTCCAGAAGAAAAACTCCTTATGTACATGTTGCACCCTTGTATATATTATAAAAAAATGCAAAAACTCCAAAAAAATAGATATGCCTGATTGAAAATAAAATGCATGCCAGAGTGTATAGTCAATAAGCAACGATGAACTTCAAAGTCAAATTATTGTGAGCTGGCAGGCTACATTGGTTACCGTCCATTCTTTTCTCCATCCCCATTTCTTGAGTTGGTTGCACTTGAACTTAGAAGGGAATATCCCCGCTCCTCGAGGAAAGAGTTGCTAGATCGAGTGACTAGAGTTACCTTGTTTGGGGATGTTGTTTCTTTGCCACTTTTGAGGTGAGGAGCTATATCTACTTACACCGTACAAGTAAAGATTCATAGTCATAATAATTTGTGTATGTAGACTTGTTCTGACTGGATTGTTGAGGTGACCTGAATATGAGTCTTGTGGAACTTGAGGGTTGTTAGGTTTTAAAACCATTTCCATTAAGGTTGCGCCACACTAATATTCCAAAGGTCCGACTGAGCTCCATACTACAATTTATGAAGATAAGTTTAATACTCAATATTGTTCTAAGTTTTTTATTTTTCCTTTATTATTTTCTTTTTATTTTATTCACTTATTCTTTCAAATAAGTGTTTTCTAAGGGACTGGCAAAGGTAAAGCATAGGGAGATGATGAATCTATATTTCATCATCTTTATTCATTTATTTTAGCTTAAAATCCCTTATAAAACTCTTGTAAATATCACTAATTTCATTCTTTTATTACTCTAATTATTGTATAAATATTATATATTTATCACTATTTTAACCTAAAATAAATAAATAAAGAAATAAAGAAAAATAAAGAAAATAAAGGACTCGATACATGCAATAGATATAGGCTGAATCAAAACCCGAGAGAAGGTCTAGACTTGATCTGATCGACCAAGAAGAAAGTTGGGAGAGATAAGGCCTAACTACCAGAAAAATCCAGAATTTTTTTGACACTTGTATATATTCAACACCTATATAATAGTGTCTATATTGCACACTCTTTAATTTATTCATTACTAAATCTCTTGTACATAATAATTATTTCTTCTTAAAAATTGTGCATAAAGTTCTTTTATAAATAATAAAAATAATTTCAATAAAAACTTGTATATATTGTGTAAATAACAACATTCTTCAAAAGCCACAAATACAAATTGCAAAATAATTTTCTTCTCCACCTGAACTCCAAATTCATCAAACTCACTTTCATGGCAATTCAAATTAAATAATCTTTAAAATGGAGGCGTTTTCATAAATTTCAGAGTTAAGGTGTCAAATGTGACCAATTGGGGTATTATTGTATATTATACCTATATACTATGTAATATTATTTAATTTATTATTTATTTTGTGCACATTTGTAAATATTGTATTTTTAACTTATTGTAAATATTGTATTTAGCTCATATGAAATATAAATAAAAAATACAAAATCAAAAATCAACAAAAATAAACTAATGTATATATTGTATTTGTATTACCATGTATACACTGTACATATACCTATTTAATTAACTTATTAAAATAATTCTTAAAAATTAAATAAAAGTACCATTAAGACCTTTTTAGAATGTTGTAAATAAATAAATTATTCAATTATGAATACAGTTGAGTAAATAATAAAATAAAAATCAAAATATTGTATATATAGGTATACACATATGTAAATAACACCTTGTATTTATTTTAACCCTTGTAAATATATTACTTAATTAAAAATAACCAAAATTAACTTTAAGTTATTCCTAACAATTTTTTATTAAAATTATGTAATTAAATAAATACATTTTCGATTTTTTGAATTATTTAACTTTTATTTACTATTTTTTCGTTTAGCCTATTTTGGATGCATTCTAGGCGCCCCCTCTGATTAGCCAAACCAGGGTCTGTTGACTCGAGTCAACTCCTTGTTCTTCACCAACCTCCCGCTAATATCTCCTCCGCCGTTACTTCACCTCATTTTCCACGTGTCTCTGATCCATAACTCCTCCCGCTTCCTTCTCCGATTCGTTCGCTCATTCAACCATTTTCCATGCTGGCCCTCTAGTTCCACTTGATTCACCTCTGATCTCACCCATTTTCAAATTCAAAACCCGTTGAACTTCACCCTATAAATCTCACCCCTCCACCTCCAGCGAGCTCTTGGTCCGTCCTTCGACCGATACCCTCCTCGAGATCGATCCCTGGAGTGAGTTGTAGGTGACAGCTACTGCTTCCCACAATCAGGAGTGCAAGTGAATGTCTAAAGCATGCGATCCAGCTATGTCACCGGAGACATTTGCTGCACATCTCTGCCTCTCCGCCACAGCCGCAAATCGAGGCATTTTTCGTTTTTCTTCCATTCTTAGGTAACGTAGATGTTTTATCTTTGATTTATTCTTTCTTTTTGCTTTGATTTTGTTTGAATCACCTAGATCAGATAAACATTATCATCCTCTGATATGCAAGATCAGAGGAGTTCCGATCATTATCAACAACCTCCAACCATGACATTACGCTCCCCACATAATTCTCCATCCCTTCCACAATTTGTTCACATCCAGATCTTCATAGATTAGGAGCCCGGTCTCCCCTCCGACCATCTTCGCTGGAGACCTTCATCCATCCACTATTTCCTACGCCTTCAACCTAACTTGTTGGCCGGAGAATTCCTTTGTTCATGAGCTTCCCATTGTAGGTCTACGAAGCTCCATATTTCATGCACAATGCAAGATTAAAGACTGGAGCAGGTTCCTGGAGCAGAGATTGTTCATCACCTTCCACACCCTTGATCTGGTGATTTCACAAAGATATGAGGTGTACATCAGATGCAGAACATTTCAAGTAACATTTTGGGCATGATTTGAAGAGAATCCAAGGACGAATGAGCTAGAATAAAATGATCCAATCTCAATGGAGCTCATACACTTCCCAGTTCCTCCAGGTGTTCTCAAGATCACACGGTGAAGAACAACTCCCGAATTTAGATCTCAACCGTCGATTGCGCCATAAAAGTTGATTGTTGGTGAAAGATCCAGATCTGATCGTGACCCTTCAAGCACACCTCATCCATAATTGTTCGATCAGGGTTGTAGTGCATCAGAACCGCCCGAGCCTCCACGTCATTTATGGGTACATTTACACCTTAGCCAATGTATTTTTTATTTTATTTTTAAATAAGTCCCTCTGAGGACTGTGACATTTTCTTAATTTGAACATTTTCACTTTCATCCTTGGTATTTATTTTATTTGCATTTCAGTCCCATTTGAATTGTAGCTCGTGTGTCGCACGTGATCTGTTGGGTTAAATCTAATAAAAATATTTTTATTTTTGTGTTATTATTTAACCACTGTAAGTATTTTAGTTGCATTCTAGTCCAATCCAGCAAGGCGTGCGTGTCCACACACATGATTTCTTGGGATTTTTGCACATTTACCCTGCATTTTACATAATTGTTATCATTCAATCTGCATACTTTAAATAATTACATATTAGTCCCTGTGTGTCTTCATTATTTTTTCATATTAAAAATTAAATTAAAAAATATCAAAACATGTTTATGAATCCCATAAAAATTCATATAACAACCTGTTAATTTTTTCTAGCATACATAAATTGCATATTGCATTTTCATCATTTTTCTATTTATTAAAATTCAAAAACATCATGAAAATGTCCTATTTACATTAAAAATCATAGAAAAATATAAAAATCACTCTAAAAATTCTAAAAAATGTGTTTATGCTGATTTTGATTTATTTAATTTGTGTTCATTTTTTGCATTTTTATTCCTCATAAAACCCATAAAAAAGCATCAAATTCTTAAATATGCTAAAAAATCATAATAAAATCTTTTTAAAAATATAAAAAAACATAAAATGGTTTCTGAAAAATATAAATAATATCTTTTATTTGGTATATATTTCTTCTATTTTTGACATTATTTGTTATTTTAAAATTCCAAAACATTTATTTCATTTTCTATTTATTTAATTCCCTACTGTCGATTTATTTAGCCTTAAAAACTGTGAAAAAATCTAGAAAATAATGAAAACATCAAAAAAAAAGTTAAAAAACCAAAATAATTTTTGTTTAATTTTCTGGTTATTTTTGACATAAAAAGAAAATACAAAAAGAGTTAAGTATGTGTGTTCTTTGATTTTTATTTAATTATACATTTGTTTTTAAATTTTAAAATCATTTGCATAATAAAAATCAAAAAAATAAAAAACAGAAAACCAAATAAAAATTATAAAATTTAAATTCCATAAAAAATAAAAACTAAAAAGAAATATAATAACCAAGCATAGTGTGCATAGAGATTTATTCTTTCCTTGAACTTTTATTGCATAGAATAACCCTCGGTTCTCTTATTGATTTGTGCCTAAGATTTAAATGAAATTTTTGTTTGACGCTTCAATGAAATGAAAGCCTGAAAGAATATGCTCAACACCTATCTAAAGGGAAATCACCTCAAAGAGTTGAGTATGTGAATAGCAACGCTACATACCCTAGTCATTAGGTATGGAAAGCTCTGTTTATGCTAGATATGTACAAAAGTCTGATGTCTGCCATGCAGTGGGAGTAGTAAATTGTTATTAATCCTACTATGGAGATAAAACACTCAGTTGCAGTAGCAACAATATCTTCAAAGATGACAAGACTTTTTGAGATAGTGATCTCAAAGTCTATCTTCAAGAACTTCAAACTTTATAGTTAGTGATATAAAAGGTCTTTATTGCAGATGCCTTATAAGACATAAGACTGGGTCTTAGTCTTAGGAGATAGAGATCTCTAGGAATAAGGGCATTCTAACAAGGACAATTGAAATTACATACTGGTTATAGTGATTATTGAATTGTAGTGTTAAAGACACTATAAATAACAAGATTGAATATTGGTTGCATTAGATGCAATGTTTGCATTGGATGCGAGCACTATTATTAGGAGATATGCAAGTGTCGTAAAAGGACTTGGAATAGTCTCTCAGGAACAGAGTGACTGATCATCTTACATAACTATTTTTCTAAATAGCCTATTAATGAATCTCGGATTCATCACTCTAAATCTCATTTATTAAGCCCAAATCCCTCAAAATCAACAGCATTTCTGCATCTATTATACATAATTAGCATTCATGCATGTTTTCATAAGAATTGCATTTTAACACGAATTTCTGCACAAAATAAGAAGCCAAAAATCTCAGCCAAAATTGACCTGTAAATAACCTAACTTCCGTATTTTTAACTCATTCATGCTAACTCCGAATTACACAACACCTCCACTGTGTACATATCACTAACAAGAATAAATGAAAAATAATAAAAATAACTAACCCAAATAAGTGGACCAAAAACCCAAACCCTAGTTTTAGGATTTCCGGACTATAACCCTCATATCTTCCTCATACAGTGTCCGTTTTAATCCTACTAACTTTTGAACTAATGTACATTCAATTACCTTCAAAAGAAGACCAATAGTTCAAGTGATTGGGAGCTCATATGTGAAAGTTGGGTTTTGGGCCTCTTTTGTACATTTTGTATTTTAGTGGTTTTTGACTTATTATTTTATGTACATAATTAATCTATTTTACTTCATTTCTTTTTCATTTGTCTTCTTTGATAAAAGTCTTATTAAAATGCGCAAAATTCCAAATCAAAATTGAGCTTGAAATCAAATAAACAAATTGGCTCCGAGTCTTCACTAACCAACTGTACAAAATTGATTGGTTTCATGTTTTATTTTATTTTTTCTTTTTCTTAATTACTAAAAATAAAAAAAAATCAGATTAATGCGTAAATATTTATGCTTGATTTTACCACTTTTTCCAGATTTTTATCTGGTTTAAAAATGACAAAAGAATTATAACCCAAAAATCAAGGTATTCTATGTACATGGGATACCCCAAAAATATCACTTTGTGCATTTGATCGATTTTGGTTTTGATATCTTCATGAAAGTTGTAGATCCCATCGAGGCGAGCAATTTTCATGAAGAAACTTTTTCGATCCGAGGTTGTTTGCTAATTATTTGTATTTTATAAAATCTTTATTTTTCGAATTTTCTGGTGCTGACACGTGGCTACCCTTGGGGATGCCACGTGTCAGCCATTTTTGGCCTTTTTAATTACTCATTTTAAAAAAAATTAAAAAAATGCACCCCTACACTTGGGCGGCACGTGCGCTAGCCCCTCTCTCCCGCTTTGACTCGCCACGTGTCCTCCCCTTGGCCGCCCGATCTCGACCTATCAGACAGCTAAGAACCCATCTTCCTCCACCCGCCCCTTTCCCAATCTGGGAATGTCCCCGCCATCCGATCCCCCGCACCTCGCCGTGAATCCCGTCCGCCGCCCTCTCAAATCTCCTCAGCAGATCATGACAGCTATCACCAATCACGATCAGATTTCATCTCCGATCTGATCGTATCTCCTGTGATTTCGCTAAATCCCAATCGAATCTTCAGACCCTATTGTTTCCATCGCCGGCCAAAAACATCGCCCTATTTAAGAAACTCTACCGTACCTCTGAAATCTCATCTGGTGATACTCCTCTTTCTAAGAGCCCTCCGATGGTGACAGCCCGGAGGAGCTCTATCTTCCCCGGCGAGATCCGGCTTCCTCTCCGACGCCGTCACAGCCAACGGTCAGACCTCCCCTCCACCGTACTGCCCACGCTCTGAGTTCTTCTCATCGAACCTACGCCCGCCTACCTGATGTTCATCTTCTTTGGCCAACGTCGACAACTACTCCACCTCGCCTCCACCGACCATCTCCAACAACTGCATCGTCTTCATCTCCAGCTCCTTCGGCCACTCTCCGCGGCGTCAACAACATCGCTCCGCCATACGAACAATAGCAGCTTGGCCTCCTCGCCTCCACCATGGACCGGCCCCTCCTCCGCATCGCAACCAGTAGCCGGTCATCGACGCCAGCAATCCTTCACTGGCCAAGTCTCTAGGAGCTGCACCAGCACCAGGCCTCCTCGCCTCTGCCTTGGACCAGGCCCGCGACCCGAGGCCCCCCGCACATAAGGAGCATGTGCGTGGGGGAACGTCATCTGACGTCAACCCTCGGGGGTCACGTGTAAAGCACATGACCCAATGGGAAAATTTCACTGGCACCGCCGGAGGACCTCCATATTGCTACCAAGTCCAGCCATTCCAAGGGCATGTGCGCAGCACGTGCCCCTTGGAAATTTTGCAATCTCGCCCCCTCCATTTTTGGTAATTAAATCTAGGCCCCCACTGCATTTATTTTTATATTTATTTCATTTATTTTTTGTCATTATACCCTTGTATTCCCTATTAAGTTTAGACCTCTACATGACATTGTTTTATTTATCCAAAAATAGCATTGTGTTGCTCAATTAATTCTCTACAGTTTGACATATTGTGAACATTTTTATGATCGGTGGTTAATTAATAATTAATTGTTCTGTGGAAAATTGCATATTTTTGACCATTTCTTGCTCTGAAATTATTATTTGTTTAGTCGTTGCTCTAAAAATTCCTGAAAAATCACATATTGTAGAGTTAATTGTGTTTGACATTGTGCCCAAAAAAAGAATCTATTTGCATGCATAGATTTCCTTGTAAAAATCATTTTGCATATTTCAGTATTTAATTTTTAATAGGTATTGAAACTAGTATTTTCGAGGTTTAGGATTTTTCTGAGATCAATCACCTAGTGATAGATCTTATATAATTTTGTTCCTTGAAAAAAAATAGGTTTAATATTTATTATAATAAAATATTGAAATTCATTTTGTTCGCCTTTAAAAATTCGTAAAAAATTCATATTGCATCCAAAAATTCCAAAAGTATTAAAGTACATTCATTTCATCTATTTTGCATCGTGGCCAAGTTTCATATTTTCGGACATCGTTTGAACATAATTGATATTTTAGTCCCTAAAATAGGCTAAAATTGCATATTGCACCCTTTATTGAATTAAAAATACCTAAAAAAGACCGCCTCGAAAACCACGTACGAATTTTGATAGACATATTTCTAGGTTGTTCCTTTGCCTCCTTGTATTCGACCTTGGGACTTGCCCAAGTAAAATAAACATAAAACTGCAATCATTAAATTCGAAAAATATTTTGTGTGGTTATTTTCTTGACTGATTCCGATTACTGCCTACAATGAAATGACACATCATTATTTTTTTACACACGAACAGATAAACATCATCTTCTTAGTAAGTGGATTTCAGACTCGTTAGATGGCGTCGCTGCCAGGGAGGCAAACAACTTAGTTTTGTGTTTTGAAAATTTCCGTTCGGTTTTCCGCATTGGGGTAGTCTGAGCCCGGATTTCTCATTGTAAATCCCATTTTTTCTTCTTTCTTCTGCATTTATTTTATTTTATTTTCAGCATTTATTTCTCTTATTTTATTTTTGATTTATTTTTTTGAGTCAATCTCTTACATTCTCTCTCTTATTTTATGGTGAGGTACCCGACGTACGTGGAGTGATTTTTCAAGAAACCGAAGCATCTTCATCGACTTCTAAAAAGCCATAAATAATTTAAGATCGAGTCGAGTCGTGAGAGAGCATAGAGTCTATGATTTTAATTTCTGCAATTTTATTTCTGTAATTAATTGCTCATTTATAGAAGTGTCCGTTTGGACTCTCGCGTGTGTAAAAAGACCTTAAACTTTCTTTTGTGGTGTGTCGTGGCCTGTTTCACTCTCCAGTGAGGGTGGGGCCTGACTTGAGTGGCGATTAGGATAGACCTGCACATACGTCTCTCAGAGCAATTTAAATTTTTGATTGTGCTAGTAGGATCTAAGGACACACTTCACTATTAATCGAGACACACATAGATCGTTCAACTTAGCAAAATTCAACTCAATTCTTCCCCGCTAATAGAACTTTCTGCTAGGTGTGTTTTTTCATCGGCTTGCATTCATCTAGATTAAATTTTCAATTTCGGTCTAGCATTCCACATGGAGATTGCGAGGATTCACTATAAGTCTTCTAACTGAGCATACATCATCGTTTTTCGCATGCATCGACTTTTCCTGAAATTCTCCCTCTTATTTTATCACATAATTTTAATGGAAATTTGGACTGAATGGTAGACGTGTATTTGTGCTCATATAACTCTTCAGTGGTCGCCGAAATAAAATTGGGACTGCTAAATATAGCCGATTCAAATAACCATAAAATCAAGAATTCTTGCGGGAGAGCATCCCCAACCTTGGATGTTTTTATTTTTCTGAGTGAGCGAGAGACGATACTTAAGGATAGAGCCCAAACCCGGATTTTCATATTGACTACTGATTCTACAAAAAATGATTAGCTACTTCTCAGTGAGGATCTACGGGTAGCCGGTAAACGGTCCGGATTTCCTTAGCAGAGTGGGTGGTTTAGAGGACACTACGTAAGGCTCCATCCTCAAGTAATGGGTAGCCGTTCTACAGTCCGTACATACTCCCATACTGGCTGAAAGTAGGTGCAACTAGTTGTAAGAATTCGGGACAGTCATTACAAAAATTTCCGCACCTAATAGCTCACTAAAATTTTTCCAAGATTGATTTATCACCAACTAAAATTGAAAAGATAATAGCCGAACTCTTACAGTTCATTTTGTGTGTTGGTGAACCCGGGGTTTGATTTGTGTTTGCATTGGTGTGCGTGAACCGATATCGAAGATCAAAAGTCACACATTTGATAATATTTCTTTTGACTATCCCGTGCAATCGTCTCTCTTCTTTTCTTGATTTAAACTTCATCATGTAACTTTTGTCCAAAAACTCTTGCAGACCCAACCCCTCATTCCTTTCAACTCTTTCAAAAATGGCCAAACATTTATCTGAAAATCCATCAGAGCTATACTATGAAAATGAATTTGTCTAGGTTAGGCCCAAATCAACTACATCCTCTTATTTCAATAATCCTCCAACATTTGTGGAAGACTTTCGCCCGCGGATGAATTCAACCCCCTCATTCAATTCTTACTCGAATCATCTGACCGCGCATGACCACCTACCATCTTGGACTGAACCGTCTTATTCTTGGTTTATCGCTAATGAACCATTTTAAGATCAAAATACCTTTGAAACTCATGATTGGCCAAGAAACCAAACCCAGATAGAAAGACCCGCACTTAATGATCATCAGCATTGGATTGACCGCAACAATCAAATCTCTATTGACCAACCTGAATATCACTCACTTGATCATGCTATAAATACAGAGGACCACATGGATGAAATCGACACATATGTACACTATATGACCCCATTATTCGAGGATAAGATCAATCATGACAATGAAAGTAGACTCTACTCAAACCAGGATGACATGCCCTGGTCATGGCATGTTGAGCATGAGACCTACACATTCCCGCAGAACCCTTCCACAGAGCAGCCTCCTTCCATAACTTTTGAGGAGAAATTTTCAGAAAATAATGCTCATATGTCGGATATTCCAAGAAAGTATCCTCTCAGCACATACAGAAATATGGAAGATGAAATTATTGAATCACAAAAACACACATCAACTTCTCCCATGATTGATCATGAACGGAATTTTAGGGATGATATTTCAAGGATAAATAAAAGATTTGAATTAATGGAGGATAGATTTCAAAAATTTACTGACCGATTAATCTCAATCTCTGGTGGCTCAGACATAAAAATGAATGAGGAAATGACTGGATTCAAGATTGAAAATTTTGAGAATATTCAAAGATTTAGGGATGATTCTGACATCCACACTTCTGCATATTATTCCCCTAGGAATGACTATGCTTATGACATTTACTCTGAACGTCAAAGCCCATGCTCATCTGAGGAACACACCACATCACCACACCACACAGAAAATACAAAAAATTGGAATATTAGAAAAACACAAAAAATCGAAAATATCGAAAAATACATAAAAATTGAGACTGAAGAAGATCTAATGAATTTGGATCCTGCTTTACGGAAAGCACTGGAAAAAAGATTGATTTTTGAACTTCCCTTTATACAGGCCATTCAACACTTCCCCGACCTTAAAGGATTTGTAATGGACAAATTAATGACGAAAAAGTCGGGAAGGATTAGAACAAATACTGAAAGACATATCTTGTCAATGGCCTCCTCCTTGTTTTTGAGGTGAAAAACCAAGAGCCGCATAGTGAAGCGGTTGCCAAGATTTGATTGTAAGATCAACGACACAATCTTTACCAATGCTCGAGTTGATGACGATTCACCGATCAATATCCTCCCGACCTCTGTATTTCACGAACTCAAACTCGTACCAATCAGGAAAATATGAGAGATTTTTCAATTGGCAGACTGATCGATAAAGAGGCCGAGAGGAATCATTTCTGTCATCATGATATTCCTAGGTGCTCCGCTCAAAGTAGAATTCACGATCATTGATATTGAGCATCAAGGAGAATTCACCCAGTCTCCTATTATTTTTGGAAAGCCATTCTTGGATTGGATAAGGCAATTACTGATTGTGAGACTCAGAAAATTAATTTCGCAGCATTGGAAGCACGTCAATCTAACAGTCTTTGAGGAACCACGATTTTCCGAGGCAACGCATGAAGTCCCTGACAACCGTAACCATGAAGCGGTAGAAGAGCCCTACCCCACTGTTACACCTGAGATAACAGTTGTTGATGAGACTATTGGTTTAGAGAATCTCCCCCCTGCTCCATTCCCAGCTGCTCTCACCATGGAGAATCAAGGACATGAATCATATGATCCGGAGACTTATGCATGGACACACCCTGGGTCAACCTATTCTGACTACCTTGATCACATCAACTCGACACAGGAATGCTCCAATGTCAAATCAATTGAGAACGAACATGCAAAAACTCTCCCCAGTATTTCAATTCCCGCGGATCTCAAAATAGACAAATCCTTCTACTACGATCCTGAGACATATGCATGGTCGCACCCTGTAGCAAGCTTCTCTGAATACCTTGACCAAATCATCCCAAATCGAGAGTGCACCAACATTCAGAAGACTAATAACAAACACGCAGCTCGAACACCAACCAAGGAGAAGAATTCCAATGGCTATTCTTCTGGATACTCAAGTGAACCGACGTCTTCACGAAACAAGAAAAAGAGAGTCACCTTTGACCTTTCGGAAGAGGAATCAGCTGATGATCCCTCATCAGGTCCGGAAAAGGTAGTCTACATGAGTGAATTCTGTTCGGCAGCTCTAAAGCTATATCTTCGCAAGGATCCAAAATTTGATTCTCGTTGGACAACTCCCGTTCCTAACTACTATTCATCCAAAGGTGATTCTCCTCTCTCTTCAAGTACACTGGAATTATTTTCTATTAGCTGACTGAGACCGGTGCTTCTGAGTATTCATCTGAGGATAAACCATTTGTTCCTAAAAAGAAACGAATTTTGAGGAAACAATTGAAGGGACAAAAAGACTTGAATATCTGGAGTTTGTCCACATTCAAATATTATTCCTCTAAGGATAACTCTGATGATGGCTACTTTTCATCTAACTCAAATGTTTCATCTATTATCCATCATGATTTTTCTAAGGATGACACTAATAATAGTTGGGAATCACATTCTTCATCTCCGTCTCATTATACCGATCTCCCATCACAGGCTCACAAAAAGATCAGCCGAAAACCACCTTAATCATCGGCTACCCACCCTCCCTCTCCACCACATCGGTCTCCTTGTACAACTTCTTCCTCTACTTAGGCCAAGGCCTAAGTATAGGGGGAACCGATGCCCATATGTTTATACTCTTTTCATTCACATACCCCGACCACTTCATTTTTTCCGCTCTTCTTCTTACTTAGACTATTCACAGTCTAAGTATAGGGGGGCGGTTCTGTAAATTTTTTTCTTTTCCTTTTTCACTCTCTTAAGCATAGCTCGAGTTATGTCTTCTTTACGCTTCTTGTGCTCTGCGGACACAGCACTCGCTATGTATATGGGGGGTCTGTATATATACTTCATATATATTTTACCCATATCTTGTACTTGTGCATAAGTCTATATGTATTTACAGGGTGCGTAATTATAAAAAAAAAACAAAAACAAAAAAACAAAAAAACAAAAGTAAAAAGAGAGTTTTTTCTACTAACACTGACTGTGCCCAAAATTTTTGAATTAAAGACTTCTTATTCATTTTTGCTTTAAAAAATCCCTTGCAAAAAAATCACAAAAAAATCATCACAAAAAAAGTGTCTGCATTTCACACACCTACACTTCATCCAACTTTTCATTCATTTGCATCTGTGAAAAGTCATTGGGTTCTGAACCGAGTTGTGAGCAGAAACTGAGAGTAGTCTATACTTAACCTTAATCCACTTAATTTTTAGAGGAACTTCACCGAGAAATAGGATTTTATAAGCTTCAGGTATTTGACTTAATTTTTTGAGTTCCACATGACAATGTGCAGTGTTTGACTCTTAGTGTCTAACCTGGTCTCTTCATTCTGGGTACGACTCTGGAATAGGGAACTAATTTGTACTCTCGCACTATGCACTTAGCTCAACTCAGACGACAAGTTGGAATATTGTGTGAGTTTCTTTTCTGGTAGCATGGAAATCTAAAGACCGGAGTACGGTTGAAATAAAGCTTCGGAAAAGGGGTGGACAGCTGGGCACAATTTTCTCTAAGACCCCAAAAAATGTTCGGAAGAAAAAAGATTCTATATCCATAGGTGCACAACAAGATCCAAGCAGAACCACCAAAAATTCCAAATACAAAGAAGCATTCTACCAAATTAATATCTGACCAAAAAGGTCCAAGCTTCAAGAAAACCTGCAGATCTTAGTGGAGACTCAGCTACATTGGCCATCTTCACAATGAGAGGTGACTACACTGGCTACCCTCCAATTCTTTTCCCCTTCTTCTATCTTCTCCCCCAATTCGATTGTGAACACAGCGCGACAGATCTTAGAAGGAAATACCTAACTCCCTGAGGACGAGTTACTGGAGAGGAGAGGAGTATGGTAGTCCAACATTCTGGATGGGAAGAGCTAAAACCTTTCACACACATGAGTCGATTGTTCAATGTTCACAAGGTATACATTGGGAAGAGGATTGATCTAAGATGACTTCTGAGCCGAAACTGTGACAATGATGTGTAGAACTTGAAGGCTGTTGATTTTAGAATTCTAAGTCTCATAGAAGTTCCGCCAAACTATTAATCCAAAGGTCGAGTCTAGTTCATTTTCACCTTCAACTTATGGTCTTGGTATGGAACCCAATCTCATTTCACCTCATGGCATTTCTTTTTTGATGCTCAGGGACGAACATGGTTTAAGTATAGGGTGATGATGAATCTCGGATTCATCACTCTAAATCTCATTTATTAAGCTCAAATCCCTCAAAATCAACAACATTTTTGCATCTATTCTACATAATTAGCATTCATGCATGTTTTATAAGAATTGCATTTTAGCACGAATTTCTGCACAAAATAAGAAGCCAAAAATCTCAGCCAATATTGACCTGTAAATAGCCTAACTTCCCAGATTTTTAACTCATCCATGCTAACTCTAAATGATACAAAACCACCACCATTGTGTACATATCACTAACAAGAATAAATGAAAAATACAAAAAAATAACTAACCCAAATAAGTGGACCAAAAACCCAAACCCAAGTTTCAGGATTTCCGGACTATAACCCTCATATCTTCCTCATACACTGTCCGTTTTAATCCTACTCACTTTTGAACTAATGTACATTCAATTACCGTCAAAACAAGACCAAGTTCAAGTGATTTGGAGCTCATATGTGAAAGTTGGGTTTTGGGCCTCTTTTGTACATTTTGTATTTTGGCGGTTTTTGACTTATTATTTTATGTACATAATTAACCTATTTTAGTTCATTTCTTTTTCATTTGTATTCTTTGATAAAAGTCTTATTAAAATGCACAAAAATCGAAATCAAAATTGAGCTTGAAATCAAAGAAACAAATTGGGTCTGAGTTTTCACTAACCAACTGTACAAAATCGATCGATTTCATGTTTTATTTTATTTCTTCCTTTTCTTAATTAATAAAAATCCAAAAAAATAGATTAATGTGTAAATATTTATTCTTGATTTTACCACTTTTTTCTGGATTTTTATCTGATTTAAAAATGACAAAAAATTATAAAACCCAAAAATCAAGGTATTCTATGTACATGGGATACCCCAAAAATATCAATTTGTGCTTTTGATCGATTTTGGTTTTTATATCTTAACAAAAGTTGTAGATCTCATCGAGACGAGAAATTTTTGTAAAAAAAATTTTTTGATCCGAGGTCGTTTATTATTTATTTTGTATTTTACAAAATCTTTATTTTTTGAATTTTCTGGTGCTGACACGTGGTTGCCCCTGGGCCACCACGTGTCAACCATTTTTGGCCATTTTATATTACTTGTTTTATAAAAAAAAATAAAAAAAATGCCCCCCACCCCCGCACGTGCGATGCACGTGCGCTAGCCCCTCTCTCCCCCTTTGAGTCGCCACGTGTCCTCCCCTCGGCCGCCCGATCTCGACCGATCGGACAGCCGGGAACCCATCTTCCTCCACCTGCTCCTTTCCCAATCTAGGAACGTCGTCGCCCTCTGATCCCCCGCACCTCGCTGCGAATCCCGGTCGCCACCCTCTCAAATCTTCTCAGCAGATCATGACCGCCATTGCCAATCATGATCAGATTTCATCTCCGATCTGATCGTATCTCCTGCGATTTTGCTAAATCCCAATCGAATCTTCAGACCCTATCATTTCCATCGCCGGCCAAGAACCTCACCATATTTAAGAAACGCTGCCGCACCTTTGAAATCTCATCCGCCAATACTCCTCTTTCCAAGAGCCCTCCAGTGGTGACAACCCAGAAGGGCTCCATCTTCCCCAGCGAGATCCGACTTCCTCCCTGACACCATCGCAACCAACGGTCAGATCTTCCCTCTGCCGTACTGCCCCAGCTCCAAGTTCTTCTCGTCGAGCCTACGACCGCCTACCCGACGACCATCTTCTCCAGCCAACGTCGACAACTACTTCGCCTCGCCTACACCGACCATCTCCGGCAACTGCATCTTCTTCATCTCCAGCTCCTTCGGCCACTCTCCGTAGCGTCAACGACATTGCTCCACCACACGGACAGCAGCAGCTTGACCTCCTCGCCTCCACCTTGGACCAGCCCCACCTCGACATTGCAACCAGTAGCCGATCGTTGACGCTAGCAATCCTTGGCCGACCAAGTCTCCAAGAGCTGCACCAGCACTGAGCCTCCTCGCCTCCGCCTTGGACCAGGCCCGCAACCCGAGGCCCCCCGCACATGAGGAGCACGTGCGTGGGGGAATGTCGTCCCCCGGGGGTCATATGCAAAGCGCGCGACCTGTTGGGAAAACTTCATTAGCACCCCCGGAGGTCCTCCATATTACCACCAAGTCCAGCCATTGCGCACGTGCCCCTGGGAAATTTTGCAATCTCCCCCTCCACTATTAGTAATTAAATCTAGCCCCCCACTACATTTATTTTTATATTTTTATATTTATTTTATTTATTTATTTTTGTTATACCCCTATATTACCTAGTAAGTTTAGACCTCGACATGACATTGTTTTATTTATCCAAAAATAGCATTGTATTCCTCAATTAATTCTCTACAGTTTGACGTATTGTGGACATTTTTATGATCTATGGTTAATTAATAATTAATTGTTCTGTGGAAAATTGCATATTTTGACCATTTCTTGTTCTGAAATTATTATTTGATTAGTTGTTGCTCAAAAAATATCAAAAAATCACATATTGTAGAGTTAATTGTATTTGACATTGTTCCCAAAAAAGAATCGATTTTCATGCATAGATTGCCCTGTAAAAATCATTTTGCATATTTCAGTATTTGATTTTTAATTGGTATTGAAACTAGTATTTTCAAGGTTTAGGATTTTTTAAGATCAATCACCTAGTGATAGATCTTAGATAATTTTGTTCCTTGAAAATAATTAGGTTTAATATTTATTATAATTAAATATTGAAATTCATTTCGTTTGCATTTAAAAATTCATAAAAAAATTCATATTGCATCCAAAAATTCCAAAACAATTACAGTGCATTCTTTTCATCATATTTTGCATCGTGGCTAAAATTCATATTTTTCGGACATCATTTGAATGTAATTGACATTTTAGTCGCTAAAATCGGCCAAAATTGCATATTGCACCCTTTATTACATTAAACATTCCAAAAAAATCACCTCGAAAACCACGCACGAATTTTGATAAACATAATTCTAGGTTGTTCCTTTGCCTCCTTGTGTTCGACTTGCCCAAGTAAAATAAGCATAAAAGTGCATTCATTAAAATCGACAAATATTTTGTATGGTTATTTTCTTGACCGATTCCAATTGCCGCCTACAACGAAACGACACATCATTAATTTTTTTACGTACGAACAGATAAACATCATCTTCTTAGCAAGCGGATTTCAGACTCGTCACCTATGATTGTCACATGAGTGTGGATTTAAAAGATTAACCCATTAATGGCTCTTTGGCCTAGAGGGAGATTGTTGGACATGCGAGCCCACGACAAACCATTATTCAATAAATGTTATTGCAAATATCCTTCCCTGATCTGAAATAAGGAGTTACTAATTTGCATAATAGGTCCCTTAGTACAATTAGGTTTATGTACCATGCCCATCTTTATGATCATATAACGGTTGATTCAATTGTTGAATCATAGAAGCTGGTGCTTGGATGAATATCTAAAGAGTTAGATTGAGAACCCATCAAGCACCATTAAATGATTATTAAGAGATCATCTCCAACCTGAGTAGGAGATGGCAATCCTTTCTCTAATTGGTTGATATCTAACCGGCCTCTCGATGCTGGTCCTATGCAAAGAGTTGACTTAACGAGATTGATATAACCAAAGACCTATGTCATATGCTATCACGACATAGGCACACATCCTCTAACCAGAGACATATGTGTTACTATATGTCTGAGTATGTACATTTGGTAGACCGATAGTTTTATGTCCTAATCAAGGTCTATACACTGGCGTACTGGTGCGCATACAAGTACATATGAGTAATACGGTCTATCAAAAGGATCTTACATGTTCATTTACTGAATTGGAAGCATGAGCTCACTCATGAGATTGGGATAAAATTCCGTGCACGGTCGCCTCGCTTTGGAAGCTCGACTGAATTTGTAGGTTTGATATATATTTTTGGAAGTATATGATCAATACCTAGGAATGATGTATACTTTTGGAAAGTATATCATCGGTACCAACTCCCAATGATCAAACGAGAAACTTATGATAAAACCCTGAAGGAGACAATCTAAATAGATCTAAATCTTTGGGTTTATTCTAGGTCTTCCAGTACGCAGTATGTACAGGTATTAAGAATACCTAAGGGTGATGTGATAATAAACGATTGTTTTACCATGAAGCTTCTATTCCAAAGGAGTAACGAAATGGGTTTGTATTTTAGTGACTCCTCTCATAGAGAAGCAATCTGATCTGGATCCAAATGTTGGATAGTGATCTGAATGCGATTCAGATGCAAAGAAAAGATTAGATTTACGGTCTTGATTTAATAAAATGTCTATGGGAGGTCCGCAAGATCTGGATTTGAGATTTGATCTCAATATCCAAGTCACTATATGAGGAACGTACAATCGTCGTGTCCTTATCTCCAAGTATCTACGGAGAAAGAGCATTATTCTTGAAAGAGTTCAAGAATAATTTCATCATTGATATTATATCTGATCATTGAGCAAAATAGATAATTAAATGTGATTTAATTATTGTGAATAATATGAATGTGATTCACATAGTTTAGACACATGAGAAATGGATAATTAAATGTGATTTAATTATCATGAATAATGTGAATGAGATCCATATTATTTGAGTGCATGAGATTTAAGATCTTTGAAAATAAGATATGATTTAATTATCAAGAATATAAATAATGTGGATAGCAATATCTATATAGTTTTTATATATTATAAATGTGATTTATAATATATAAGAGAGAGCTATTTGTAAATAACATTTATAGTTTAGATGTTGATGTGAATTGGATTCACATTGGACAGTTAGTTGAAAATGCAATTTACGTTTTATTTTAGTTGTGAATGTGATTCATAAATTTCCAATGTCACGATTGCAATGTTCACAAAATAAATTGGATTTATTTTGTGAGATAATTTACAACAAATGTTGTAAATTTTCGAGATTTTGATGGGATAATGCAATATTATGGATTATGAGGAGATAGCCACCTTCCTTAAAGGAAGGGTGGACGACCACCAACTCCTATTAGGAATGGGTGGTCATTCCCCATATTTGTGGAAGGAGGCTAGCCTCCTTCCTATTATATCCATGGATAATTGATTTAATTTGAAATTAATTTATATTGATTATTTTCAATATACATTAAATTAAATTAAATTAATTGTTGTTGTGTTTTTTACAACAAAATCATGGCCTTTGAAAGAAACACAAATCAATCTTATCCAATGATTTTGTGTTATCCATGGATTGGGATCCATGGACTCCCAAAATATTTTGTAAGAAGAGGCAAACCAAGCTCTTCTTTACATGATTGTAATATGATATGTCCCTCTCTCTCTCTCTCGATCGATACACTTCATGTCTCTCTCTCTCTCTCATTGTGGCCATCCACCATGGAGCCCCAGAGAGAGTTGCCACCGCCGTCGCATCATCGCTATGTTGCTGGATCATTTGCTCGTGAATCTCTGTCTCCTTCAATGCACCTCGCTTAAGAAGAAGACGTCGGATCTCATGTGAAGAGATCAGGAGATTCGTCGCTTGCATCATCAACATGGATTGTGAGGAGCACACGTTTCATCAACATGCTCGCAAGCGTCTCCTCTGTTGGATAGGACTTGAGATAGGATGTCTCATCGTTTAGAGACTCAATTTCAACCACTCTTCAAGAGGTAAACCTAATACTTGTTTATGGTTTAGATGAAACGATCAGAGAAGAATTCTTTGATCATGTGGTTTCATCGTTAAAAAAAGTTTAATTTTCGCTGCCGCGAGCAACTAGTGTGACTAGTCACTCCCGATCTTGTATGATGCGATCCTCATGCTTCCATGATGTGCTTAAGATTTTTTCATATCCTTCATCGTTCATCTTGAAATATGAGATGGAATCTCGGGAGATTTTTTAGTCTGGATCTTACGTACACTTCAAGGAACTCTTTAGATCTCACATCTCCCAAGATTCGAGATGACCCTCTTCTCAAAACTGCATGGTCTTAGGATGACCTTCTTCCCAAGACCAAGATCAATAAGTCTCTATCAGGGTTTATTCAATCCTAGACTAACCCTATCTTTAATTGTCCTTAAAGGATATGGGATGATCCTCAAGCGCATCACGGAAGCGTGATGATCGTATCGTATACGATCAAGAGCGACTAGTAGCACTAGTAGCTCGATGCAGCGTAATTTTAAAACATTTAAATTATGAAACCACATGATCCAAGAACATTTATTGGGTCATTTCATCTAACCACATAAGATATATAAGAATACCTCTTGGAGCGTGGTTGCGATCGAGCCTCTAAGCGAAGAGACCTCCTGTCTCAAGTCCGGTCCGTCGGAGGAGATGCTTGCAAGAACAGGGATGAGTCACGTGCTTCTCACAATCCAAGTTGTTGATCCAAGTGATGGATCTCCTGATCTCATCTCATGAGATTGAACACATTGTTCACGAGCGCCACGCACCAAAGAAGATGGAGATCCAAGAGTCGTCGAAGCGATCACGATGATGAAGGCGGCCTTCTCTTTATGAGAGTAGACGACCACTCAAAGAGATAAGGGAGGGAGTATGCGTAAGAATGAGAGGGACAGAGAGAGAGACATCATCAAGATTGTATAACTCGAAGAGCAAAGGGTGCCTCTTCTTATATAGGGTTTTGTGACTCCATGGATCCCAATCCATGGACAACAACAATCAATGGATGAGATTGATTTGTGTTTCTTTGAATGGCTAGGATGTTGTTGAAAAACACAACACCAAATGATTTAATTTAAATTAATTTTCATTGATAAATCAACAAAACAAATTCAAAATTAAACCACCTTTGACTAGAGGTGAGATAATGAGGAGACTAACCTCTTTCCCTAGAAGAGGGGGGATGGCTACTCTTCTCCACATGGAGAGTTGTAGTCGTCCATTTCTTTTGAGTGGAATGGGTCTATCTCCTCTAATTATCATGAGATCTCATTATCTCATGCTATCTCCTTAATTTACAACAACTCTTGTTGTAAATATTTTTCACACAAAATAATCCACAACTGTCTTGTGAAAAATTTCAATCAAGCAATTGAAATAAAGTGAATCTCATTCACAACCCAAAACTAAATGTAATTATATTTCAACTAATTATTCAATGTGAATCCAATTCACATTAACAATTAATCAAAAAATATAAATCACATAAGTCTCTCTCTAATATATTTTAAATCGTATTTATAATATACATGGATAATTGGATAGTGCTATCCACATTATCCATATCTACAATAATTAAATCACATTTAATTACATTGGATAATCATTCTCATGAATTCAGACAATGTGAATCAAATTCATATTATTCATGATGATTAAATCACATTTAATTATCCATTTCTCAATGCTTAGATATAATTCAACTTTGGAATTATTCTTGAACTCTTTCAAGAATAATGCGCTTTCTCCACAGATACTTGGATATAAGGATAGGGTGATTGTATTGTTCCACATATAGTGAATTGGATATTGAGATCACATCTCAAATCTAGATCTCACGGACCTCTCATAGATGCTTAATTTAATCAAGGCCGCTAATCTAATATTCTCATTACATCTGAATCTCATTCAAATCAATGTCGAACACTTGGACCAAGATCAAATTACTTCTCTACTGAGAGGAGACACTAAAATACAGACCTATTTCATCACTCCCTCAGAATGAAAGCGTAATGGTTATACAATCGTTTATGATCACATCACCCTCAGGTATTCCTAATACATGTACATCCTGCATATTGGAAGACCTGTGATTAACCCGAAGATATAGATCAAATTTGCACTGTCATCTTCAAGATTTCATCATCAAGTTTCTCAATCTTGGTCATTGAGATTTGGTATTGATCATATGCTTTCCAAAAGCATATATCATACCTTCAAATTCTTGGCATGCTTTCAAAGCACGACGACCATGCATGGAATTCGATCGGTCCCAATATCTCATGAGTGAGCTCATGTCTTCCAGTTTAGAAGTGAACCTGTATGATCCCTTTGAGAGATCGCATTACTCATATGCCCTTATATGCACACCAGCTCGTCGATGTATAGACCATGGTTAGGTCATCAACCTATTGGTCTGCCAAATGTACATACTCTGACATATAGAAACACATCTTTCTCTAGTCAGAGGATATATGCCTATATCCTGACAGTATATGAAATAGGACTTTGGTTATCTCGATTTCATTAAGTCAACTCTTTGACCTAACTAATCTGACACCTCCAAATCTCTATTCCCATGCAGAGGGCCTTCATCAAGAGGTCGGTCAGATATCAACCTATATGAGAAAGGATTGCCATCTCCTACTCTGGCTAGAGATCATCTCTTAACAATCATTTGACGGTGCTTGATGAGTCCTCAATATAACTCCTTACTCTATGATTATATTACTGAATCAACAACTATATGATTATTAAGATGGCCATGGTACATAACCCTAATTGTACAGAGGGACCTTATAGTGCATTCGTTCACTTAATCTCAGAAAGGGAGTGAAAAAGAATCAATAACTATTATTGATAAATCAAACATTGCAATAACATTAATATTGGAATGGTTTGCCTCGGGCTCACATGGCTAACAATCTCCTACTAGACCTCAAAACCATTCATGTACAATCTTTAAACCCATACTCATTACATGTTGGTCGAAAACCTTCTGTGTAAGAGGTTTGGTAAGGGGATCAACAACGTTGTCGGTAGAGGCCACCTTGGTGATGATGATGTCACCACACTTTTGTATCTCCCGAATGATATGGTATTTCCTCTCCACGTGCTTGCTCTTTTGATGTCATTTGGGTTCCTTCGCCTGGGCAATGGCTCCCGAGTTATTGTAGAGTAACGGGATGAACTTGTGCAATCACACCACCTCCTTTGCAGCATCCGATGCGGCAATGTATTCAACTTCTATTGTTGAATCTGTTGTAGTGTCCTGCTTCTTGCTTCTCCAGCTTACAACACCACCGTTCAATAGGAACACAAACCCTGATGTCAACTTTCGATCATCTATATCCGACTGGAAGTCTGAATCTGTATATCCCAAGACTTGAAGATCACCATCTCCATAGACCAAGATGTAATCTTGCGTCCGTCTTAGATGCTTGAAAATGTTCTTCACTGCATTCCAGTATTGTTCTCCATAGCAATACTGGAATCGACTTACCACTCCCACTGCATGGTAGAAATCTATCCTTGTACACATCATGGCGTACATTAAGCTTCTTAAACTGATACATAGGGGCATCCTGTCACGACCTTCTTTTCCTCAATAGTTTGAGGAGCCATTCCTTTAGAAAGGTGAATACCATGACTTAAGGGGAGAAAACATTTCTTAGAACTATCAATACGGCAACATTCAAGAATCTTCTTAATGTACCCATGTTGTGTAAATCCCAACATCCTCTTTTCTTGATTTCTGAACAACTTCAGACCTAAGATGTAAGAGGCTTCTCCAAGATCTTTCATCTCGAAGGTATGATATAGCTAAATCTCAACACTGGTCATCATCCTTGTACGTAAAGCACGATGAACACAATGGCGCTCCCACTAAGCTTATTGTACACACAAGGTTCATCAGGATTCTACACAAAATCATAACTCTTTATGATTTCGTCAAATCTAATGTTTCAGCTACGAGAAGCTTGTTTGAGCTCATAGATGAATTTCTTCATCTTGCATATTTTACCTCGTCAAATCTAATGTTCCAGCTACGAGAAGCTTGTTTGAGCTCATAGATGAATTTCTTCATCTTGCATATTTTACCTTCCTCGGTTATAAAGCCCTAGGGCTGCTCCATATAGATATCCTCCTCGAGATATCCAATGAGGAAAGTTGTCTTGACGTCCATCTGCCAGATGTCATAGTCAAGAGATGCAGCTATAGACTTAAGCATAGCCACAGGAGAGAATGTCTCATCGTAGTCTATGCCTTCTCTCGGTGTGTAGCCTTTGGCCTCGAGCCGTGCGTTGAAAGTATTTACTTTCCCATTAGGTCCCCTTTTTCTCTTTAAAATCCATTACACCCAATGGGTTTTACCCCTTTAGGTGGATCCTCTAGGGTCCATACAATATTCTTATGCATGGAGTCAATCGCTGACCTCATTGCTAACATCCATCTATCCATGTCATGATCCTCGAGCGCTTCATCAAATGAAGTAGGATCATTGTCAGTCTCTCCCGACACATGGAATCCATACCTTTCAAGTGGTGCAACCACCCTCGAACTCCTTCGATGAGGTATGGGTGTTTCATCTTTATTTATCTCTTCAGTTTCTGGTTCAAGAAGCTCAGAATCCTCAAGGAATTCAATGAGTACCTCTACTTCATTTTTGTCTTGGCCTTTAAGGAAGTCATCCTCCATAAATCTAACATCTCTAGACACGAAAACCTTTTGGGTCTCAGGGTCATAAAGCTGATATCCAATACCATCTTCAACATACCCAATGAAGTAGCACTCTCGAGTGCGAGATTCTAGCTTACTTGCATCCATGTTCTTAACATGGACCAAGCAACCCCAAACCCTCAAGTGTTTAACACTTGGTTTTGTTCCATACCAAAGCTCGTGTGGAGTCTCAGGCACATATTTACTACGAACCTCATTTAGGATATATATTGCAGTCTCTACTGCATATCCCCAGAAACTAAGTGGTAAATGTGCTTTGTTCATCATTGAATGGACCATATCCATGATGGTCCTATTGCATCTTTCAGCAACACCATTAAGTTGGGGGGTTCTAGGAGGAGTGAGATTGGAGACAATTCCATTATCTTTAAGGTATTCCTTGAATTCATCTGAGAGTTACTCATCACCTCGGTCAGATCGAATATGTTTAATCTTCCTATCGGTTTGGTTCTCAACCAAAGCCTTCAACTCTTTGAACTTTTCAAAGGTTTCATATTTATGGTGTAACATGAAGATAAACTCGTATCGTGAATGGTCATCAATAAACGTCAAGTAATACCGATATCCATTTCGAGTCGTGGTACTTAAGGGAACACGTACATCAGTATGTATAAGGTCATGAATACCTTCGCATCTTGCAACCTTGTTACTAAAAGGCATCCTAGTCATTTTTTCTCAAATACAATGTTCACAGGTAGGAAAAGGTTGAACCTTTAGAAAATCTAAGGGTCCATCCTTTATCAATCTATTGATCCTATCAACAGATAAATGGCCAAGTCTTTGATGCCAAATCATGTTTGAATGATTTCCATTCTCCCTGGACCTTTTAGGATTTTTTCTTAGTGGTAGTAACAATCATGACACATTCATCAATGCACAATTCATAGAGTCCACTAGAAGTTAAAACACCATCCGCAATATATTAATAATAATGACTTATGACTACTTTATTACAGAAAAGGAATGAATATCCACTTCTAACAAGATTAGATACATATATTAAATTCCTTCTGACTTCGGGTACATAAAGACACTCTTTAAGTACTAGGACTCTTCCACTAGATAACAATAGTCGGCAGGTCTCGACGGCGACTACTGCAACACTTGCATCAGATCCCATCTGGATGACTATCTCTCCTTCATCAAGAATCTTAGTTTCTTAAAACAAATGCAACAAATTGCATACATGAACAGAAGCACCAGAATCTATAATCGAACTTCCTTCTCGTCCAACAAGAAAAATAATTTCAATAATAAAAGTAGATTTCATACCTGCTGGGGCTTTACCTTTGTCAACCGACTTTAGGTAATCCGGACAATTGCACTTCTAGTGCCCTAGCTTCTTGCAATGATGACAACCATCGTTTTTCTTTGATGCTATCAGAGTGGATGCATTAGTAGATGAGCCAACTCCTTGAATCTTCTTCTTTCTCTTCTGGGATGGGTCCTTCCGAGAACCATGCTTCCGCAGTCTCTGAGGGTTGGAGTGCTACCCTTGCTTGAATGAAGACACCCGATCGGCCCGCTGCTCGAACGACCTTCAACAAAAGGCATATTTGGCTAGAAAGCCCAAAACCTCCTCCAGATAATTCCAATCGAAGCAATTTGATGTCTGAACTTTCCGATATAACAGGACTACTTGATCTTCTAACCTCTGGCGTTATGATATGTTGGGAATTTCTTATAATAATCATCCGCGCCTTAAACGTATCTTGATGCCTGAAAGTTGGATATGATGGCCTTTCCTAGTCCGGCTGTTTCCTCGCTCGAAAATGATCCAGGCTCTCTCCGGTGGATAAGAAGAGAAGCCCGCTCCTGTCAGTCGCGATAGTAGTTCAGCGGCTGACCAACTCATCCAAAACCCTTCGATCGTGCGGTCACATCGACACCCTCGCTCACTGAGTCGAAGTATGGGGACCCCTAGCGCTTGACGCAGAGACGCGACTGACTGAGAGACATCATCTGACTCGACAGACAGGAAGACGGCCCTTATATACTAGTCCTACTAGCTACTTACTTCTTGACTTGAAGCAGGGGCATTCTCCAGCTTTTCAGATAGTGAACTTAGCGCAGGAATCAGGGCAGGCCAGTCTATCTAGTTGACTCAAAGCATTGTCAACTATAACCATTGCACTGCCAGAGGGGCTATCCTTCTTCATTACGTCCTCATCGGATTTTAATGCAGCTAATAGCCCAACGTTACTAAAATCAACTTTGCTTACGTGATACGTAACCACAAAGTTGTTGAAAGACTTAGGGAGAGACAACAGAATGAAGTCAGCTTGCATGTCTGTGTCCATGTCAGCTACCAGGGTTTCCAGCTCAGAGAGGTACCTAAACATTTTGAGCACATGTTCTCTGACAGAGGTCCCTTCCTGCATCTTGCAGCGAATAAGTTCTTCCATTATATTGTAACGGTGTGTGCAGTTTACATCACCGAAAATTTCCTTCAGATTCAACATAATCTCCTGGCAAGTGTTCATTTTCACATGCTGCTTCTAAAGCACATTGGACAATGAACCCAGAATATAACATCTTGCCATATTATGATCTTCATCATATTTATCATTAAAAGAGATTTCTTCTGGAGTCTTCGGGTCTGCATACTTGTCCTTTGATAACACATAGGAGATGTGCTCAACAGAAAGGACAAGATCCAAATTTCAGATCCAATCCAAATAATTTGGTCCGGTCAACTGATTGACCTCTGGGAGCTTGCTAAGTGGGGTCATGGATTTCATTTTATGAAATTAAGAATGCACTATATCAGAACATATAAATAATTATATATTCATTTACAAATATTTGATTAAGGAATTTTTAATCAAATTAACCTTTCTTTTTAACTTTAAAAGTTAATTCCCTTAATTACTTTCAAAACAAGAGATATACTTATCGCTATATCTCTAACAAGATCTAGGATCTCCTTTTTATCTTTGTCACATCCCAATAATATGAGAACTTTCAACTTGGATAAAAAGAAGAGGGAACACATTCCGCCTTGCTAGTCCAACTTGTATTTTCCAATTCGGTCTTTAACACCTGGGCCCACCGCCCCTAAGGTGATATTAACCCGTTGTTAATTGAACCAACTGTCAACAGGAATACAACTCGCTATGCGCAATCCAATATGGACCCAGTCCTTAATCTTTCGAGAAGCGAAGAGCCAGATCCAAATGGATTGTATGCAGGAGCTACCACTTCAGACATGCATCTCCTACATACAATATAGGGCGACGGAACCCTTCGCCTTGACAGGAGACCATGGATGTCACTTATGTGATCCTCTACATGTTATTCAAATTTCAATTAATTATCACGAATCATATTCATATAATTAATTCTTCCAAGGAAAATACACATCTATTCATAATAAAGTATTTTTAATTGGATATAATTTAGTTAACCACATTAAATTAATTATCATTCCAATTCACTCAACAAACGTGATTGTTACTTGAAAATTTTGGTATTATCTCAAAGTATGTGTTAATTCGAATTTTAATAATTAGAAAATACACCATGATTTCTCCAGCATTATCAAGTCTGTACCCATTGTCATGGCCAGTACCGATGGGAGTGGGATAGATCGAACATGGTGCAACCTTCTACCCCAACGCTCCTCGACTAGACACCATATCCACCTCAGGAAAGGATAATGCCAAATTGATCTTTGTGTACTTGAGATGATCATCGGTTTTTAAACCAAAATTATACCATATAGTAATAATTAAAACCATTTTGATTGTACAGAAATTTGCTAGACAAATTCCCAAACCTCTTCAAGTAACATGCTTGTTAAAAGTGTATCAAGTAACGAATTGGTGATCTAGATCAAATCTAATCATTTATTGGTTGAGGCAATGCCATTTAAGGAAATAATTATTATTCAAATATTTCCTAAATATTATCCATAATTATTCCAGGAAATTAACCATTAATTTCACAAGATTGATAAATGACAATCACAAGGTTTTTGATAAAACATGCAATTTCCAGCAATGACCTCACTAACTAAAAATTGACATATCTCTTGCATTTTAAATCCAAATTAAGAGAAATCAATTTCCAGAGTTTGATAATTCGATTTAAAATAGAACCATGTGATTATCATGCATTTTCAGGTGTTTAAAATAGTAATTAACTCCTTAATTACGTCATTATTCGCCATCCCCGAAACAGTGGACATATGATCATTAAAAAGATCATAACTTGAGCAAACGATATCTAAATTATGCAAACTCAAGTTCCACAATTTTCTTATTTAATAGCAAACATTATCCTTCTGATAGATTCATGTTAAACATTTTAAATAGGAACGAAATTTATCACAAAACAGAGCTGTGAAAATTGAAATGCGATAAAAAAATTTTCACGAACCCACACGAGCCCAAATCTTCCTAGGTTTTATGGATCGTATCCAAAACCTCCAACTTGGCTCTGATACCACTTCAAGGATATGGGATGATCCTCAAGCGCATAACGGAAGCTTGATGACCATATCGTATACGATCAAGAGCAACTAGTCGCACTAGTTTCTCGATGCAGCAAAATTTTAAAAAATTTAAATGATGAAACCACATAATCCAAGAACATTTATTGGATTGTTTCATCTAACCACATAAGATATATAGGAATACCTCTTGGAGAGTGGTTGCGATCGAGCCTCTAAGTGAAGAGACCTCCTACCTCAAGTCCGATCTGTCGGAGGAGACGCTTGCTACCGCAGGGATGAGTCACGTGCTTCTCAAAATCCAAGTAGTTGATCCAAGCGATGGATCTCCTGATCTCATCTTACGAGATCGATCACCTTCTTCACGATCGCCACACACCAAAGAAGATGGAGATCCAAGAGTCGTCAAAGCGGGCACGGCGACGAAGGTAACCTTCTCTTTATGAGAGTGGACGGCCACTCAAAGAGAGAAGGGATGGAGTATGCGTGATAATGAGAGGGAGAGAGAGAGAGATCGTCGAGATCGTGTAACTCGAAGAGCAAAGGGTGCCTCTTCTTATATAGGGGTTTGGGAGTCCATGGATCCCAATCCATGGACAACACACAATCAATGGATGAGATTGATTTGTGTTTCTTTCAATGGCTATGATGTTGTTGTAAAAACACAACATCAAATGATTTTATTTAAATTAATTTTCATTGATAATTCAACAAAATTAATTCAAAATTAAACCACTTTTGACTAGAGATGAGATAATGAGGAGACAAAACTCTTCTCCACATGGAGAGTTGTAAATGTCCACTTCTCTTGAGTGGAATGGGTCTATATCCTCTAATTATCGTGAGATCTCATTATCTCATGATATCTCCTTAATTTACAAAAACTCTTGTTGTAAATATTTTTCACAAAAAAATCCACAATTATCTTGTGAAAAATTTCAATCAAGCAATTGAAGTTATGTGAATCTCATTCACAACCCAAAATTAAATGTAATTATATTTTCAAATAATCATTCAATGTGAATCCAATTCACATTAACAACTAATCAACAAATATTAATCACATAAGTCTCTCTCTCTAATATATTATAAATTGTATTTATAATATACATGGATAATTGGATAGTGCTATCCACATTATCCATATTCACAATAATTAAATCACATTTAATTACATTAGAAAATCATTCTCACGCATCCAGACAATGTGAATGAAATTCACATTACTCATGATAATTAAATCACATTTAGTTATCTATTTCTCAATGCTTAGATATAATTTAACTTTGGAATTATTCTTGAACTCTTTCAAGAATAATACGCTTTCTCAGCAGATACTTGGAGATAATGACAGGACGATTGTATTGTTCCACGTACAGTGACTTGGATATTGAGATCACATCTCAAATCCAGATCTCACGGACCTCTCATAGATGCTTGATTTAATCAAGGCCACAAATCTAATCTTCTCATTGCATATGAATCTCATTCAGATCAATGTCCAACACTTGGACTAAGATCAGATTACTTATCTACTGAGAGGAGTCACTAAAATCTAGACCTGTTTCAAAACTCCCTCGGAATGGAAGCGTCATGGTTATACAATCGTTTATGATCACATTACCCTCAAGTATTCATAATACATGTACATCCTCCATACTGGAAGACCTGTGATGAACCCGAAGATATAGATAAATATTACATTACCATCTTTAAGGTTTCATCATCAAGTTTCTCAATCTTGGTCATTGGGATTTGGTATCGATCATATGCTTTCCAAAAGCATATATCATATCTTCAAATGTCATGCTTCCAAAGCACGATGACCATGCATGGAATTTGTTCGGTCCCAGTACCTCATGAGTGACATCATGTCTTCCAGTTAAGAAGTGAACATGTATGATCCCTTTGAGAGATCACATTACTCATACGCCCTTATATGCACACCAGCTCATCGGTGTATAGCCCTTGGTTAGGTCATCAACCTATTGGTCTGCCAAATGTACATACTCAGACATATAGCAACACATTTATCTCTGGTCAGAGGATGTATGCCTATATCGTGACAATATACGATATAGGACTTTGGTTATCTCGATCTCGTTAAGTCAACTCTTTGACCTAACTAATCTAACACCTCCGAATCACTATTCCCATGCAGAGGACCTGCATCAAGAGATCGGTCAAATATCATCCTATATGGGAAAGGACAATCATCTCCTACTCAGGCTGGAGATCATCTCTTAACAATCATTTAATGGTGCTTGATGAGTCTTCAATCTAACTCCTTAGATATTCATCCAAACACCAACCTCTAAGATTCTATTACTAAATCAACAGATGTATGATTATTAAGATGGCCATGGTACATAATCCTAATTGTATAGAGGGACCTTATAGTGCATCCATTCATTTAATATCAGAAAGGGAGTGAAAAAGAATCAATAACTATTATTGATAAATCAAACATTACAATAACATTTATTATTAGAATGGTTTTCCTTGGGCTCACATGGCTAACAGTCCTCTTACCAAGGAAGCCCTTATCTTTGGTAGAAAACCCTATCCTTCTACACCAGCCTCTAATTTGGATCTCTCCATGTCTGATGGTGAAGAGGACAAGATGCCTCCCAAGAAGAGTCCAAATGAGGACGAGAACACCAATGATCCAATGATAGCCGTCCTAGCTCGATTAACAGTAGCTAGGCAATAGAATGAATTAATGAGAACTCATCTAGTACAAATTCAGGCATCCGGTAACGTGAATGAGGAAGCAACGGAAGATATGTACCTCCCGAAGATCGACGATGATTATAACTGGCTAAAATCAGTACCTCATGAGGATGCGTTTGAACACAAACCACATTTCCCCACGCTGCTCCCGAAGTTTAGTGGAAACCACAACAAAGAGCCCTATTCTTTTCTTCTAGATATCGATCTAGTCTGTGACAACCAGTCCCATCCTAGGGTTAGTCAAGACTACATTCGATTGAGAGCCGCTCCCATTGCCTTAACGGAGAATGCTACCTACTGGTTAAAAATCTAGGGGAGGTTGTCTCAACATGGGTTGTATTCAAGACTCTATTCTTACATAAATTCTACCCGGTGAGTAGAATTAACCAAATGTGGAACAAGATCACAAGCTTCACTAAGTTTCTCAATGAACCATTTCATGAAACTTGAGAGAGGTTTGAGGACTTAATTCAAAAATACCCAAGGCATGGCATTAACAAAATGATGTTGGTACAAAGTCTTGTAGGTGGTATGAACCCCGATATATAGGTATTGGTGAGCACTTCATGTAGAGGAAGCTATATGGGCCGACACAAAGACACCACCTAGAAGGTGTTAGAGATGTTAGCCAACATAAGATGCACACATACCACTAGCTCGGCATACTTGCCCAACCCCCTCATACTTCTATGAAAAGAAGGGGGAAAGAAGACTATAAACAAATTTTCCACTCACTAAAGATCCGGCATGGGATAATTGCAGAAAAACTCATAATGGTCGAATAGATTAATAAGAAAGTAGACAAGCTCCACAAATTCACTAACCTGGAAAACTTGTCTAAACTACCCAAGCAAGTGAAGGTACTTGCTGATAGGGTATATAAAATATAGATACATGCCTTGAATACACCCCTGCCCCATACATCAGATTAATTACATTCAAGGGTAAGGGATAGAAAACAAAGCACTTGGGTGGGGATCAATCCTTCACCTATAAAACCGAAGAATCCTCTGCCTAGATAGTCTACAAGGAGCCTACGAAAGTCATGGAGATAAACATAGTCCCATTAACCGATAGTACTCCAACTCAACTCCGAACCCTCACCTACAAGAGCCTCGTCATGTCTTTTAAAAGCAACAGCAGTAGTAACGTCCATACCAGCAGCCATGTCCCAGCTACCAACAGCTGCAACTACATTATCAATGCTTGGGCCAGCTACGGTAATACCATCCCAACAACTAATACCAGCAGCCTTAGGCCAGACAAAGCTATGGATCTTCCTCTTCAACCTCTCCCGAACATCAAAGAATTTTGGATGAATTACATGATATGAGAGTCGATGACAATCGACTATAAAGATGGATAGATTAATTTACTACACCACAGACTGTGATTCCTGCTCAGGTTTAGGCTAATCCCAATAGCCTTGGACACAAAGATCATCTATTATTCTCAGAATGTTCTTTACCTTAATACAAGACTTTTTTGTATGATGTCATAAATCATATTTTTCTAAGGAATTGAAAGACCGTGGCCAAGCCTGATTGAGCAAGGGAACGTGATGATATAGCCCTAGTGTCAACACCTGAACACACCTATATAAATGAAAAGGAAGAGAGGAAGCCAGCACCAGCAAGAGAACGTCTTCAAATATGGGTCACAAATCCCCAAAAGAAACAAAGAATACAAAAATATAGAATTTCAAACAGAGGAGAAGCATGTCCATGGAGTCAAGTGAGTCTGAATCAGAGAGGAACATTGATAAATCTGTGATCGATCACTCTAAAAGATGAAAATAGAGTTATGTTCCCAAATAATAAATTGCATTTAATCATTTATATAACATTATTAGCATTCATGCAAGTGTAAATAATATCAATATTTTAAGATTCATAATTCAAAAGATAAGAATCTAAGATTTGTGTATAAATAATCACATGAATAATAACTAGCTACCCTATTTTTCTTTATTTTTCACTAACTCCAAATTCAATAAAATCAACTCCATTATGTATATATTACTGACATTAATAATGGAAAAAATACTAACTTGTATCTTTGATAAATAAATCAACAACATAGTTTTGAGACAAAAAGTCGCAAAGTCAAATATCTCTCACATAAAGTCTCCTATGAACCACCTATGCACTTTTAATTTAATGCACATTCAATTGTCAACGATCAAGATCAAATTCAAAAGAATCGGAGTTCATATGTGAAACTTGGGTTTTTTGACCTCATTCTATATTACATATTTTGTCTGACTTCGACCTTTTTATTTTATGTACATAATTAAATCTTTTTTGTTTTTTGTTTTTTTATTTTTTTCTTTGATTTCTGTTCTAATAAAGTGTGCAAAAATCCAAACCTAAAATTAACTAAAAATCAAAGAAAAGGAATTTTTCGGAGTCTATATATAGTGTTTGTAAATAAACCTCTTCTATTATATTTCTTTATTTCCTTAATTATTAAAAGGAATAAAAAATAAATTAAGATGAAAATATTTATTATATTTAATTTGATTTTATATTGAATTTTTCCTTATTCAAAAATCATAAAAAAATACAAAACCTAAAAATATCGATATTCTATGTACATAGAAGACCACCCGAAATACACTCTGTACAGATGACTTCTTTTGGTTTTGGTCTCTTCACAAAAGATTGTGCATCTCATCGAGTGAAATTTTTTCATGAAGATCACTTTTTGATTTGACAATTTTTCTATTTTATTTCAATTTATCTTTGGTTTTATTTTCTGATTTTTGTGGGAGCGATACATGGCAGCTTCTGGAGCTGCCACATGCCTCCCCCCCACTTACTACTCTTTGCAGCCCCTTTTTTGGATCGTTGGATGCAGGGTGCTATACCCAATGGTCCAGATTAATTCTATCCTTTTATTTTCTTTATTTTATTTAATAGATTTCTTTCTTCTTTCCTCGCCACGTGGCGTGTCCATAAAGGTTCGATCACAATGCGATTTGATGGAGGAGACTTCGTCTTCCTCCTCCACCTTCTCCACCCAAGCCCAATGACCTCATCCTCTTCATTCGTCGACCAAGCCTCCTCTTTCCTTCTCCTCTCACACCTCCACTCATCTTGGCCACTCCCCCTATCACTCCACATTGACCACCCTTCGTAGCCTTCCCCACAAGCCCTAACCGTTCTGCCTCAAAACCCCCTCACCACCTCCATCTCCATTCATCTGCCACCATTAAGAGTTTAAAGGACACTTATAGCTTCGTTATCTTCCCTTTGGTGACAACTTGGGCTACATTTGAAGGTGATGATGAGTATACACCAATCTTCGGTGAGATCCACAGTTGGGTCCCAACCTTGAAGCAGCCGAGGATCCTCGCTACAGTGCTTCCCGTGCATCCCTAGAGTTGAAGGTGAAGACCAAGAGACCAGTTGTGCTCTGATCTCATGCGACAATATCCAGGTAACTACTCTTTGATCCCTTGCCTTATCTTCCTCTCCTTCTCTAGTTCTTCTTCTTCTCCTTTATTTCTCTGCTGCCCTCTTATTCTTCCCACCTACTTTCTTCATATTTATTGATCTATAAATATACAAGATTCAACACACTCTGACAAACCATCCCTCTTATTCTCCATCATAACCCGCTCACATCATCCATATCAGTTCTTTCAAATAACTGATTACCTCGAGATTCTCCATCTTCCTCACGGTGACTAGGACATATATGACAACCTCACATACATGTTTGTGTTCCCTTACTTTTCATAGCAGGCAACCTTCGGCCGAAACTACTAGTTTTGAGCCTTGCCTCCTTCATTTGCAAGTGATTCGTGATTCTGGAGAAGCCTTACATCTGCAACACTGCCATTCACGGTTGATCCTCATGGTTGGGCATGTGTCACTTGGACTTTGGTGGATCAACACCCAACAACTCACCAACCTACGACGTTCCACAGAGGTAGTGGCGAAGGGGCTAAGTATTTCTCTGAATCATGTGTCGACCGAAGGAGAGAACCTCGATCATTTTCCCAAATCTAAAGTCTCTCAAGCCACCTCTTGTCTACAGGGAGATATCCTCGATCCACGATTGTTCAGTCGTTGTAGGTGCCTTCCAGCCACCTCGAGTGACAGCAAGGGACCTTGAGCCTTCTCCTCATTGCCATCGACGAATCCATCCCTCTTAAGGAGAGCTAGTCTCCATTTGGTGTAGGATAGAGCATCTTCATCGCCATCCTATGGTTCGCAACCCGCCACAATGGGAGCTCCGAACCTCTATCCGAGCCACGTGCCTCAGGCCATTCGAAGCCATAAATGATAGTCACGTGGATGGACCACATCCACAACTCCACCCGAACATGAAGATAACATGTATATATCACGTGCAGAGGGGGGATTTCACAACCGACCCCATAATACTTCTAGCAATTGCATTTCAACCCCATGTGCACACATGCACCGCACACGAAATTTGCATAAAAACCCTAGCAAGTCTTGGTAATTGCTCTTGATTCCATGTCTCATATGTTGTGTTTGCATTTTTGTTTTTGAACATAGCATTTATACCCCTATATTTGCTTGTCTTTTTGAATAATCATTTGTCACCATTTTAGAATTCCAAAAATTGCATTATGTAGAACAATAAATTCTTTAACTTCTAATCATTTATTTAAATTTTTGTGAGCTTGGATTAATTTGCAAAATTCATTTGATGTGAAATTTTATATTTTGCACATTTGTGAGTAATTAATTCATGGTAAATCTTCCTTTGCTCCAAAAAAACATAAAAAAATTAGAGTTTGTAGAATTAATTAGTCTCTGGCACATATCCAAAATTCACGTCATTTGCATATATAGATTTCCCTCAATAAATTATTTAGTGATAAGAGTGAATGTTTTTTAGTTGTCTATGAACTTAGTGTTTTAGGATCTAGAATTTTCTCAAAAGATCTTTACTGAATAAATCTAGAATAATTTTATTCCTGGAAAATATTTAATTTTGATATTTACTAAAATTAATTTATTAAAAATCACACTATATGCATGTTTAATTCACAGTAAATTTAATTTGCATTCAAAAATTTCAAAATAATTATACTAGGTTAAATTCATCGTATTTAACCTACAATGAATTTTCCACAATTTTTTGCATTCCATTTGCATGAAAAATATCCTTTAAAACTTTTAAAATATACATATTTCATGCATGCATAATAAATCTAAAAAATCCATAAAAATGTGTTTCAGGTGCATCATTGAATAAGGTTTCGTGGAAAAAAAACAGCTTTGCTAATTGGGATCGATTTTGCATTAAATTTAAATTGGTTATGTTTGTTAATTTTTTAAGGAGTCTAGTACATTTACATTTTCACATTCGCATTCACATTTCAAAAAATATCTAAAAAATCTTCCTTAAAACCTAATATCTAAATTATCTAAAAATTAGGCTAAGAAGACAATGGTCTCCCTGAGTTTGACCTTGGGCTTGCCCAAGTAAAAAATACAACCACTTGTATATTTAAGTC
The DNA here is from genome assembly GCA_037367405.1 of Ottelia alismoides. Classification (NCBI taxonomy): domain Eukaryota; kingdom Viridiplantae; phylum Streptophyta; class Magnoliopsida; order Alismatales; family Hydrocharitaceae; genus Ottelia; species Ottelia alismoides. The sequence goes on from JAZKJV010007323.1 coordinate 345,727, forward strand.
ATTAATTCATTTAAGCGGTTTTTGATCAATACGTAATTGCCAGACTACAATAACATGATTATATTGGCATAGGACCTTTTCGGGCTCTTCATATGTCCTTGTTATCGGTGAGACATGACTTAGGTTCATTTTTAGAAAATTCAAAATTTAGGTTTTCACCTTCAGGGTAATCTGAACCTCGGGCCTTCTTGTAAATTACTCCATTTATTTTCCAGCATTTTTTCTTCTTTATTTTATTTGTTTCATTTATTTATTTTATTTTTGTTATCTCTATCTGACATAAATCTTATATTTTTGTATGAGGGCATGGTGGACTGGAGTGACAGCTTAGGTGGTCGAGCAACTTTGGTGCATTGGAGGTTGATTCTTAAGGAAATGAGGTGATTGAAGGACACACAATTTTATGATAGAGGTTAGTCATGAGAGAGTGTAGAATCCTCAGGTTTTTAATTTCTATATTTTATTTGATTTTTGTAAATATATCTGTAATAATAGATCTCTAAGGCCGAAAGAAAGGCGTAGTGGACAATAGGTTCATCTTCTTGTACTACCCCTTGTTGGTCCCGAGGGACGGAGGAGGCTAGGTTAGCAAAAAGATGGTTATTGGAACTAGTGAAGTATGTAAGTAATTGTAATAATTGCACTTTAACAGCAATTCCCGTTCAGGATCTCGCTTGTGTACCCTGAACATGGACATTTTTTTTCTTGTTGTGTGTCGAGATCTGTTTCTCTCTCATGTGGGGGGTGGGGCACGACTTGAGTGGCTCTTAGGTTAGAGTTGTACTCACATTTCTTGGAGCTTTTTCATAGGATGTATTTTATGCTTGTGCTCGGAAAATCTAGGAATACACTTCACATTTAGTAAGAAATACTTGTAAAATGTTTGATTTAGTCAAATATTAAATTCAATTCTTCCTGACTAAAAGTTCCTACTAGGTGCAGTTTTCTCGCATTGTATTTCATATAGTGTGAATGTTTCAATTTTGTATTGCATCCCATATGTAGAGAGTTAGGAAGCATAAGTCTCCTAACTCAGCATTCATCATTGTTTTCGACTTTGAATAGGCTTTTTCGATCTCCTTCCTCTATTTTACAACTTAGGAAATAAAAAGGAATTGGGATTGTTGATAGGTGTGTCAAGTGGTGGATTAATTTTAAGTGATAACCAAATTAAAATCAAGACTCTAATACAACTTTGACCAAAAAAATCATAAAAACAAAATTTTTTTTCAAGAGAGCAACCACGTCCTTGTACATAGGTACTTACCCCTAGACAGAGTAGGTGAGGATGCATCCACTAAGGTTAGAGCCCAAATCCCTAGATTTTCCTTTTAAGTCTCCATTTCCGACTCTTACAGATTTGGGAGATGCAAAGGCTTGCCTTCGACCTTAGAAATATGTTTTGATTGTGTAAGCATGGTAGTCTTCTTACGGGTGTGATACTGAAAACCAATAGTCCCGGAAGATCACCCCTTTGATGGGAGTTATCATGATCATCGTAGGGCATAAATCAGCTCCATTATTTTAAAGGACGTACAAGATTGTTTTATTACCTAAATAAAACTGAAAAGATAATTGGCTAGACCTTTATGGCCTTCACTATGTACAATTGGTGAACTTGGGGTCTGCTTTGTGTTTGCATTCATGGGTGCATTCAACGATTGTGCTTTTAGTGCCTTTACGATCACTCCTTCTTTGAAATTGTGCTTTTTCATCATATCTCTTGACATAGAGAATGGCAGATTGGGGTGGTTTTTGCTCGAACTTTGTGAGCCCTTTACTGAACACTCAAAACCAACCATATCACGGGTTGGGGATCACTTGCTCCCCGAACCCCCTCGATTTCATGGCAACTATTTCCATGGGACTAAGGTTAATAAGTCAATCTCAATGCTCGAGGGTGTTCAGATCTAGACTAACCCTCTCTTTGCTAACCACATAGAGGAAGACCCTCACCTTGATGCCTCTAGATCACATTCTTTTGGCTCTATTAATTCAAATCCTATTTATTATGAAGGTGAATAAGATGGACCAGAAAGCAAGATGCCTCCCAAGAGGAACTCTGATGAAGAAGGAAACTATGAAGAACTATAGGATATGTTGACGTGACTAACACGATTTGAGCATCATAGTGAATAATTTTTAGAAGAGCTTGGTCAGTTGAGGAATGAGGGAGCAAATGGAAAAGAGGGGAGTTAATTAGGGATGCTTACAATCCCAATCAACACAGAATGAGAATTGGCGTAGGTCAGTCGTACCACCCAATGTTGGGGAACTGAAGCATTATTTTCTGAAATTCCTCCCAAAATTTTATGGAAATGTAGTAGAGGAATCATACACGTTCATGCAGGAGTTTGAGCTGGTATGTGACAACCTAGGATAGCCTGGTGTTTCTCATGACTACGTCTGTCTTAGGGCCTTCGCATTTGCTGTAGCAGACAAAGCCGCATATTGGATTGAGAAATTTGGGGGAGGTTGTCACCATGTGGGAAGCATTGAAAGACATGTTTCTCTAGAATTTATACTCCCCTGAGTAGAACTAGTCAATTGATATCACAAATATCTAGCTTCGTATAGATGTCCCATGAGTCTTTCCATGAGGCACGAGAAAGATTCAAAGAGCTAATCTAAAAGTGTCCATGCTATGATATCAAGAAGCCGATCTTGGTCCAAAATTTGTATAGTGGTTTGACTCCCAAGGTTCAAAGTTAGTGAGTGTTTCCTTTAGAGGCAACTACCTGAATAGAGGAACTGATGTGGTTTGGACGGTCTTCGAGTAGATTACAGAGATCAACCGCACCAGAGCTAATACTAGTGCTTATGATAAGCCACCTCCCTCCTACATACATCAGGAGGTAGCCAGATCAGTTGTCATCGATCTAGTTAATGAACTACTCCCCAAAATGAGGTAATCATTGATAAGTTAACCAAGGTCGAATAGATCAAGAAGAAGGTGTGTGAGATACACAAGATCGCCGAGTGGGAGAACCTCACGAAGCTACCTAGACAGATGGTGGAGTTAGTTGAGAAGGTGTATAGGATCAAGATACCTACTATGTCTGCACCCCATTCTTACATCTACAAAGTGAACATTAAGGAGTGGCCCAAGCAGGGGCCTCATTGCTCGTGGTCCCTAGGTTAGCCTGAGGTCTACGAGAGCTAGTTTATAGAGGCAACCATTGAGTCAGTCATCGAGGAACCTCCACAAGTGTTGGAATTGATTGGGATCCGGTATACTAATGATCCCAACTCCACCCAGAGACAACCACACAGTTCCCTCAGTACCCACAACATAGCTAGTACCCCCTTATTCCCAGTACCGTAAATCGCCCCCCCCAGCAGCAATCGGGCCATCATGGGCCCCTTCAGTACCAACAATATCCCCCTCAACAGAGCTCGTACCATCAGCAGGTCCATTAGGTACTTAACATATCTCATCAGGTTCAGCAACAACCTCCATAGAGGCAAGATCATGGGGCATCATCTTTTAGCACCTTTGACTTTTAGAGGATCTTAGATGAATTTAAACTCATCTACAATGAGAAACATGATCATGTCTTTCACATTGGTGAGATGAGTTCACTACCCCTAGGACCTCCATCCAAGCATAAGGACCAAGTATATTATTTTGATTTTCTAACCCCAATAACCTGAACCAAGGACAGAGTCGCCATAAGGATCAAGTATATTATTTTGATTTTCTAGAATAACATCATGATATTCTACCGCATGATATTCATCATATTACTCACAGGAGTGATAGGACCGTGCAGACCCCTGATCTGGCAAGACAAAGAGGAGCGAAGGATACCGATGAACCTGCCCATTTGGAGAGCTTAGTTGAGGAGTATCACTAGCAGCAGCAACAACACCACCACCACCTTCAGGATCATCAAGGTGATTCGAATCCCAAAATCTAAAAAATAAAAAAAATCCCAAAAATCCTAAAAGAAGAATAAAGCAGCATCGAGTACGATCTCTATCAGTAAGTCTTCAAGAGATGAGAAAACTTCCTTGGATGCAGCACCAACACTTGTCTTTTTAACAGTTTCAGATCCATTTTATGCATTTCGAGTCCTGTACGGAGTCCCAGTAATAGTCCAAGTCATGTACAGTCACTTTTCAAATTCAATCAAAACTCAGATGATGATGTTTTTGTTTTACATCATGAGCCCCCAATAATCCCTTTCCCTCATGCCTTGTCAAATGGAAAGAAGAAAAAATCTGAAAAGAAAATGATAAAGATGCCTTGGAGTTGGAAAAGGATGTGTCCTGAGAATGTCAAAGTTGAGATCCCTTTCCTTCAATTAATGGATATGGTTCATGCAACCAAAAAATATCTAAAGGTGAGATGCACACCTATTAGGACTAGCAGGAAGAATAATATGAGAACTATAAAACATGTGATGTCCATAGCCACTATATATGCGATTAAAAATGAGATTCCAAGGAAGAAGAGAGACTTAGGTACCCACTTCGTCACAAGTCATATATCTGACAAATCTTTTCCCTGCACTCTACTCAATAACGAATCCTCTATCAATCTATTACCTCGTTCCCTACTAGATCATCTAGATTTAGGTTCTCTTAGGAGATCGAGTGCATTTCTATAGTTTGCAGACCGGTCTATTGAGAGACCTAAGGGAATGTTGAGGGACATTATCCTTGACATTGAGGGGAAATAATACAAGGTGGACTTCACGATCCAAGACATGGAGTGTCTGCGAAGATGGCAAGATTCCTAAATCATACCTAGTCGTCATTTTATGAGGACAAACGGAGCTATATTTGACTATACTCAGGAAAGATACTCTTTTATGCACACGACATAATTGTTGAGTTAGATATGAAGCAAACAAAATGGCAAAGACCATATTCAGAGAGTGATGAGTCCGATTATTTGCTGGCTAAAAAGATGTTTATACATCGTGCGTAAAAGTATGGTTTTTTCATTCGTGCATTGTAGGCGGTAATCAAAATCGGTCAAGAAAATAACCACACAAAATATTCGTTCATTTCAAGCAATGTGCTTTTATGTTTATTTTACTTGGGCAAGTCCCAAGGTCGAACATAAGGAGGCAAAGGAACAATCTAGAATTATGTCTATCAAAGTTCGTGTACGATTTTCGAGGAGGTCTTTGTTTTTGTTATTTTTAATGCAATAAAGGGTGCAAAATGCAAATTCGGCGTATTTTAGGGATTAAATGTAAATATCGATCAAACGATGTCCGAAAAATACGAAACTTAACCGAGATGATAATTATGACAAAATGAATGCACTGTAATTTTTTGGAATTTTTGGATGCAATATGATTTTTTTTGGAATTTTTAAATGCAAACAAAATGAATTTCAATATTTAATTATAATAAATATTAAACCTACTTATTTTCAAGGAATAAAATTATCTAAGATCTATCACTAGGTGATGGATCTCAGAAAAAATCCTAAACCTAAAAATAGTTAGAATTAATACCTATTAAAAATCAAACACTGAAATATACATGATGATTTTTAAAGGACAAATATGCATGCAGATTCAATTCTTTTTGGGCACAATGTCAAACACAATTAATTCTACAATATTTGGTTTTTCAGAAATTTTTAGAGCAATGGTTAATAAATAGCAAATTTAAGAGCACAAAATGGTCAAAATTTGCAATTTTCCATAAAATAATTAATCATTAATTAACCTTCAATCACAAAAATGTCCACAATATGTCAAAGCGTAGAGAATTAAATGAAAAACATCATGCTATTTTCTAATGATAAAATAATGTCATGTAGAGGTTTAAAATTACTGGAGAACGTAGGGGTATAAATGCAATAAATAATAAATAAAATATGCAGGTGAGGGACCTAGTTGTAATTACCAATTTTCCAAGGGGATTTTCTGCAATTTCATCAGACGTCACGTGCCAAGCACGTGTTACTGGAGCTCTTGGACTTTGTTGCAAATATGATAATCTCCAAGGGGCAGTTTGAAATTAACTCACCCCTGCACGTGTGTATCACGTGAGAGGTGGCAGCTTGCTGCTGACGTTTCCTCCTCACGTGCTGCGCACGTGGGAGGACCTCGGGTCGGGCCCATCGCTAGAGGTGGAGGGGTAGAAGGTCTGGCAGAGCTCCGGATGCTCCCCTGGCGCAGTTGACACGACGGTGGTGGTTGTCGCAAGGGGCGTGAAGGTGGAGTGCACTGTCTTCCGTGGCTGTCGACGATGAGCGTGGTGGAGTTGCAGCTGGCCGGCGCCGATGTCGAAGCGGTTGTCGGTGATGCCGAAGATCACTGCGGAGGAAGGTGTTGCGTAGGGGATGCGAAGATCATGGAAGTGATGCTGGAGGTTGTTGACGAAGAAGGTCGTGGTTGTAGATGGCGTAGCGTTGTTGGTGGAGATCGGTGGAGTAGATGGAGGCATCAGCGGTTGGCGGTGAAGATGGTGGCGTAGTGGCGTTGTTGTCGATCGGTGAAGACGGATGTGTTGATGATGAACGATGAAGGTAGAAGACCGCAGATGGTGGAGATAGTCGACGACGAGTATGGATGTAGGCAGAGATGACAATCGAAAGGTGGAAATTCATGGTTTCTTGGAGATGGAGAGATGAGGCAGATGAAGGAGGATATACCTGGAGGAGGGCTCGACGGCGGTTAGCCGGAGCAGAGCAGCAGCCTGGGCTTGCTGCGACAAGGAGCTTGGGCCCTCGGATCACGTCTTAGGTTGGTATGTCACTACCGGAGGGGATTGAACGGTGGATGGGGGAAAGGCGTGGGGCGACGTCATTTAGATAGGGCAAGGAGTTGCCGGCGATGGAAGGGGAGTTATCGGGGAGTGATTGTCGGAGATTTGAGGCGGCACGATTCGATTGGAGATGATTGATCGGAGACGAGGGTTCGCGATGGGGAGTTACGTGAGAAGGGCGGCGGCGAATCGAGGATTCGAGGAGTATCACGGTGGCATCGAGAAACATGGGCGCCAGGCGGTGTTTCCAAAAAGGGGGCGGTGAAGAAGATGAGCAGGGGCCGTCCGATTGGCCGAGATCGGACGGCCCTGTTGTGGCCACGTGGCGGACGAAAGGGTGAAGAGAGGCGCATGTGCTTGGCGCGTGCCTGGGAGGCACGTGCCTCGCACGTGATGACCTTTTATTATTATTTTTTTTAATTTTTTTTATAAAAACGATATAAAAATAATACCGAAAATGGCTGACACGTGACATGTCAGCACCAGAAAATTGAAAAAATAAATCTTTTATAAAATAAAAATAAATAGCAAATGGCCTCGGATCGAAAAAGTTTTTCTCAAAAATTACTCATATCGATGAGATCTACAACTTTCAGGAAGACATCAAAAATAAAATCGATCAAATACACAAAGTGATATTTTTGGGGTATCCCATGTACATAGAATACCTTGATTTTTGAGTTTTATATTTTTTTGTCATTTTTAAACCATGAAAAAAATCTAGAAAAAATATGATAAAATAAAGAATAAATAAGTACACATTAATCTAAATTTTTTGGATTTTTATTAATTAAGAAAGAGGAGAAATAAAATAAAATGTGAAAAAGACTCATTTTGTACAATTGGTTAGTGAAGACCTGGACTCAATTTGTTTCTTTGATTTCAAGCTCAATTTGGATTTGGATTTTTGTGAATTTTAATAAAACTTTTATCAAAGAAGACGAATGAGAAAGAAATAAACTAAAATAGGTTAATTATGTACATAAAATAATAGGTCAAAAACCGCTAAAATACAAAATGTACAAAAGAGGCCTAAACCCAATTTTTACATATGAGCTACGATTCACTTGAACTTGGTCTTGTTTTGAAGGTATTTGATTGTACATTAGTTCAAAAGTGAGTAGGAATAAAACGGACACTGGATGGGGAAGATATGAGGTTTTTAGTCCGTAAAACATGAAACTAGGGTTTGGGTTTTTGATTCAATTATTTGGGTTGGTTATTTTTTTATTTTTCATTTATTCTTGTCAGTGATATGTACATAGTGGAGGTGGTTTTGGGTCATTCGGAGTTACCATGAATGAGTTAAAAATCTGGGAAGTTAAGCTATTTACATGTCAATTTTGGCTTCTTATTTTGTGCAGAAATTAGTGTTAAAATGCATTTCTTATGAAAACATGCATGACTGTTAATTATGCAGAATAGATGCAGATATGCTATTGATTTTGAGGGATTTGAGGTTAATAAATGAGATTTAGAGTGATGAATCCGAGATTCATCATCCCCCTATACATAAACCATGCTCATCCCTGAGCATCAAAAAGAAATGCCATGAGGTGAAATGAGATTGGGTTCCATGCCAAGACCATGAGCTAAAGGTGAAATTGAAACTAAACTCATCCTTTGGATTATTAGTGTGGTGGAACTTCTGTGAGACTTACAATTTTAAAATCAACATCCCTCAAGTTCTACACATCATTGCTACATTTTTGGCTCAGAAGTCATTTTAGATCAATCCTCTTCCCAAAGTATACCCTATGAACATTGAATAACCGACTCATGTGTGTGAAAAGTTTTCAGCTCTTCCCATCCAGAATGTCGGACTACCATGCTCCTCCCCTCTCTAGTAACTCGTCCTCGGGGAGTCAGGTATTTCCTTCTAAGGTCTGTCGCATTGTGTTCACAATCGAATTGGGGGGAGAAGATAAAAGAAGGGGAAAAGAAATGGACGGTGGCCTGTATAATCACCTCTCCTTGTGAAGATGGTCAGTGTAGCTGAGTCTCCACCAAGATTTGCAGGTTTCTTGAAGCTTGTACCTTTTTGGTCAGATTTTATTTGATAGAATGCTTCTTTGTATTTGGAGTTTTTGGTGGTTCTGCTTGGATCTTGTTGTGCCCCTACAGATATAGAATCTTTTTGTTCCGAACATTTTTTTGGGTCTTAGAAAAAATTATGCCCAGCCGTTCATCCCTTTTCCAAAGCTTTATTTCAACACGTACTCCGGTCTTTAGATTTCTACGCTACCAGAAAAGAAACGCACACAGTCTTCCAACATCCCGTCTGAGTTGAGCAAAGTGCATAGTGCGAGAGTACAAATTAATTCCCTATTCCAGAGTTGTACCCAGAATGAAGAGACCAGGTTAGACACTAAGAGTCAAACGCTGCACATTGTCATGTGGAACTCAAAGAATTAATTCAAAGACCTGAAGCTTCTAAAATCCTATTTCTCGGTGAAGTTCTTCTGAAAAATAGGTGAATTCAGGTCAAGTCCAGACCACCCTCGATTTCGACTCATAACACGATTCAGATCCCAATGACTTTTCACAGATGCAAATGAATGCGATGCTTGATGAAGTACATGTGTGTGAAATGCAGACACATTTTTCTTTCTTTTTTTTGTTTGTTTTTTTAAAGATTACCCACCCCGTAAATACATATAGACTTATGCACAAGTACGAGATATGGATAAAATATATACACAGTATATATATAGACCCCCTATACTTAGTGAGTGCTGTGTCCTCAAAGCACAAGAAGCATAAAGAAGACATAGCTCGGGCTAAGCGTAAGAGAGTAAAAAGGAAAAAGAACAAGAACAAGATATACATGTCCTCCCCCCTATACTTAGACTGTGAACAGTCTGAATATAGAAGAAGGGAAGAAAAGAAAGAAATGAAAGAAGGAAAAAAATGAGGCGGTTGGGATATGTAAATGAGGAGATTATATACATGTGGGCATCTGTTCCCCCTATACATAGGCTCTGGTCAGCCTAAGTATAAGAGGAGGGTGGAAATGGAGCGATCAGAGATAGAGTGTGATGTGGGGAAATGGTATGTACAGATGGAATCGGTCCCCCCTATACATAGGCCTTGGCCTAAGTAGAGGAAGAAGGTGTACAAGGGGATCGATGTGGTTGGGAGGGAGGGAGGACTGATCTGATAAATCTTCAATGTCCTCGCTTTGCGTGAAGTAGATGACCTCAACTTGCACTGTCTGCTCTTTGGATGATTCTATATATGGCTTCAATGATTGTCCATTCACTGAGAAAGGTTGTGCATCATCTTTGAGTTCAGCAATATCCACACTTTGATTAGTATGCACATCGATGACAATGTAGGGACCCGTCCATTTGATTTCAGTTTCCCATGAAAAATCTTCAACCGAGCATTAAACAACCACACTTTCTGCCCAGGGACAAAGGTTTTATCTCGAATGTGTCTATCATGCCATCTCTTGACCTTGTCCTTATAAATCACACAGTTGTCATATGCCCGATTTAAGATTTCAATTAGCTCATTCAGATTTAAGTCTCGACATAATTTCCCAAGTTGACAACTCCAATTCAACTTTTTTATTGCCCATTCTGATTTGTGAATTAATTCTGCAGGTAGATGGCATGGCTTGCCATAGATCATTCTAAAAGGTGAAGTACCGAGTGGAGTCTTAGAGCTTGTCCTATAGGCCCACAGAACTTGGTCCAACAGTTTCGACCAGTTCTTCCTATCTGGACGAACCAACTTCTGAAGAATACCCTTCATCTCTCTATTAGAAACCTCTGCCATGCCATTAGATTGTGGATGATATGGGTTGGCTATCATGCTCAAATTTATACTCTTTAGCCAAATATCTCATTTCCTTATTCACGAAGTGGCTGCCTCCATCAGAAATCAACACTTTGGTATTCCAAACCTTGTAACGATATTATCCTTGATAAACTTATAGACGATTTTGCTATCTGCGGTTCGGGTTAGAATAGCCTCTACCCATCTAGATAAATAATCAACCGCTAACAAGATGTACTCAAATCCACTACTATTGGGAAAGGGACCCATAAAATCAATCCCCCGTGCATCGAAAACATCACAGAAATTCATTGGTTTTATGGGCATTTCATTTCTATAACCAACAATCCCTCCCATCCATTGGCAAATCAGGCAAGACTGTACAAATTCATTAGCATCTCTAAATAAGGTCTGCTAGTAAAATCCACATTAGAGTACCTTGTGCGCGGTTTCCTTTCCCGAATGGTGTCCTCCAGCCTCGAGAGAATGACAATGTGTGAGGACACTCTGGTATTCCTCCTGAGTAATACATCTTTGCCAGACACAATTCGCTCCTTAAAGAAAAGTATTGTCCCAATGGTATTTTCTCGAATCCGATTTCAGTCGATCAATCATTCTCTTGGTCCAACCAAAGGGAACCTTCTTGGAGACAAGATAGTTCACGATGTTGGAATACCATGGGGTTGAATCATAACGTAAACAAATCCATCTGGAAAAGTCTCATTAATAGGTCCAATGTCAGGATAATCATTTTGCTCAATTCGGGAAAGGTGATCAGCAACAACATTCTTTATTCCAGGTTTATCTTTGATCACCAAATTAAATTCTTGGATTAACAAGATCTATCTCAAAATCCGTGCCTTGGCATCTTTCTTATCCATAAGATATCTTATTGCTGTATGATCAGTGAAAATTGTCACCTTAGAGCCCAGTATGTATGATCTAAATTTTTGAAGGGACCAAACAACCACGAGCATTTCCTTTTCAATTACCGTGTAATTTCTTTGCGCAGGATCTAATACTTTGCTCGCATAGTGAATCGCATAAGGGATTCCATTTTGTCTTTGTCCAAACACAGCTCCGACAGCAAAATCCGATGCATCGGTCATGATCTCAAAGGGAAGAGACCAGTCGGGAGCTTGTAATATCGGTGATTCACATAATTTCTTTTTCAGGAGCTCGAAGCCTCAATACACTTGTGATTTACAATAAACTCGGTGTCTTTTACTAAGATCTCAGTCAGTGGGCGGGCGATCTTTGAAAAATCAGGAATAAACCTTCGATAAAATCTAACATGCCCTAGAAAAGACTTCACTGACTTGACGTTGATTGGTGGCTCAAGTTTCTTGATCACATCCACCTTGGCAGGGTCGAACTCCATTCCCTTTTTGGAGATGACATGACCCAACACGATACCCTCAGTCACCATAAAGTGACTCTTCTCCCAGGAGAGTACCAAATTAACCTCCGTGCATCTATTGAGGACTCGGTCCAAGTGCGCTAAACATGTATCAAATGAATCATCATGAATCGAGAAGTCATCCATGAAGACTTCCAGGAAATCACCAACCATTTCGGCAAATATGGCAATCATGCACTACTGAAATATGCATGGTGCATTACAAAGCCCGAATGGCATGCGCTTGAATGCGTAGGTACTGAATAGACATGTGAATGTGGTCTTTTCTTGATCCTCGGGATCGATAGTGACTTGATTGTTGCCAGAAAATAGAAGAATGCTATCCCTGCAAGTCTCTCCAAGATTTGATCAATAAATGGAAGTGGAAAATAATCTTTCTTGGTTGCAGTATTTAGGCGCCTGTAATCGACACAGACGTGCCACGACGTGGGCACTTGGGTCGCGATCTCTACCCCTTCCTTGTTGGTAACCATCTGGATTCCCAACTTCTTTGGGACGACATGAAGGAGGGCCACCCACTTGGAGTCAGAAATGGGGTATATAAAACCCGCTTTGCACCATTTCTCTATCTCTTTCTTGACCACTTCCGAAGATTGGGGTTTAATCTTCTCTGAAATTCACGTGAAGGCATTGCATTATCCTCAACATAAATTTGGTGCGAGCAGAGAGCGAGGTTTATTCCTACGAGGTTTGACACAGTCCAACCGTGGCTTTTTGATTTCACTCAAGGACTTTGAGTAATCTAGATTCATGATTCATGGTTAATGATGAGCTAATGATCATAGGGAATTTTTCTTTGGGTCCATTTAGAAATGCATACTTCAGTGTGGGAGGCAATGGTTTCAGCTCTGGAAAATCTGAATCATCAATTAAATCTGGTTGAATGATCTTTGCATCTGGCTCAGTATTAGTTGGCGGTGAATCACTCTGTGATGTGCTAGCTACCAATTCTGAAGAAAGGTGAGTCGGATTTCTAAAGTAGTATGATAATTCAGCCAAAGCCATGTCCGACTCGTCATCGATATCTATTGATTGTCCCGAAGAGGATGGGATCGACAAATCCAAAAGGGTTTCTGTGTCATCAAGGTTATAAGTATCTGGGTGTCTAGATAGGTTTGGCAACATCTCGCAAATTGTATTATGCATTGTTTCTTCTTCTATTATGGTACTTTCAATCTGACTGTCTGGCAGTTGGTCCCACAGTCCAGTAGTGCTGATAAGATTGTATTCTAAGGTTTCGGCATATTCAGTGGTGGATTTGGAGTCTGGTCTTTGCCACTTTGTTTGTTTCATCTCTAAGTTCACTTCTCCATCTGGAGAGCAGAACTTCATCATTCCGGTGTCGTAATCGAATACAGCTTTGGCGGTTCTTAAGAATGGCCTTCCAAGAATGATTTGCGATTCCTTCTAATGGTTCAGGGTCTCCATATCAAGGACAGTGAAGTCCACTTTGTATTCCGTACCCTCGACCATGATGATAACATTTTTCACTTCTCCCTTAGGTCTTTTAGTGGATTTATCAGCAAATTGGAGCAAAGAAAACGATTTTTGGAGTGGACCTAACTCCAATCTATAATATTAGGCTAAGGGTAGAAGATTGATGGAAGAACCATTGTCGAGAAGTGTGCGTGCGAACACAATGCCGCCAATGCGACTCTCCACATAATGAGCACCCAGATCCCTTTTCTTTCTTGGTAAATGCTGATTTTTGACACATTTGACAGTGGCAACTGTCATGATATGAGTCTCCACAAATTGATTTGTTTTCTTTATACAAGTCCTGGTGGGAGTACATTTCATCTTCAAGTACTTTCTGAAATGCTGGATTACTAGCCACATACTGATCAAAGGGTACTTTGACTGTGATATTTTGTTGGCATAACCTTTCCATCACTGGGTCATCCTAAATGTTTTTCTTTTGTTTTCCTTTCTTAAGAGCATGGGAGAAAGGAATGGGAGCATTTGGGATTGGAGAATGAGAGCCAGAATCATAAATAAGAGCATCTTTATTAGAATTGGAGTTCTTACTACAATCATAAGTTTTCTGATAATAATCAAAATCATGTTGCTAAAATGGTGACAAAGGTATTTTTGTAGCACTTAAAGGTTCAAGGTCCTCTACAGACTCCATAGATGCTTTTCCTTTATCTCATGCTGGGATCTTCAGGCGTCCGTCTTCTTTATCCTCAGAAGCATCCTCCGGTTGATCTTCCGAGTCTTCGTGCTCCGATTCCCATGCCCGATCAAGTACGACCACGATCCTTCTACTCCTGAGTGACATAGCGTTGATATTATCAAACGAAAGGATCTCATGTTCAGATGTGGAAAAATCTGAATAGTATACCTGGCCATTGTGTTGAGATGATTGAGATTAGTTCAAGCTATTGGGGTTAGATTGAACTTGGGCGGGAATGGTTGTAGTCGGGGCTGTCTGTTCATTCTTCCAACGGGATAAGCGATTAACATCAACCCGTAGATCGTGCAGCTCATTTAGGAAGTTGCGAATTTCTTCAAGCATTTGCCTCTGGATGGAGGGTTGGATGGTTGGGCGGATTGTTTAGGAGCTTGATATTGCTGACGGTATTGCTGAGGTTGGTCCTGGCGATTGTAGGGCTACTGCTGCTTCGGATGTTGGAAAGATGCAGTGTTCTGAGTGTGCTATGGAGATGGAGGAAATGCGGCATTATAGAAAGTGGGCAGACGTTGATTTTGCTTATGGTCCCCCATATTACCCTGTCGGGTAGTGTCCTGTGTGTAACCAATGTCGTTTACTTCTAATGTCAGAGGCGGGGGATTCTTTAACTGTCTCGGCCTGTGGAGGTGGCTGCTGGGAAGGTTGGGCATAGAAGTGGTCCTGAGCCCATGGTTGATGTTGTTCTGATCCGGGCTGCTCCTGGACATGATGCACATGATAGATCGGGGCCGTAGGTTTAGTGGGTATCCCTATCTTGGATACCCTCTCAGTTAGCTCCTCCATTTGCTTTGGAAATTGGGAGATCCTGTTGTCGATGTCGTTCATCCTCTTATGAATTGATCCCCAACTGTTAATTTATCAGCAATGATGTTCATGTTTGGAATCAAATCCTCTGCTATCTCTGCGACAGTTTGCTTTCCTCCTTTGGCTTGAAAGGTGTTCAGGTAATCAGTGTAAGCTCTACTGGCAATTTGTGAACGGCTTATCTCTGCCATCTGCTCCAGTATTTTCCAGACGATTTCAACTCCTCGGGATGTGTAATTGCCTCCACTGGAAGCGCTGACTAAACCCTGAGTCTCGTAGTTGATGCCAGAGTAGAGTGACTGAACTAGGATGTTATATCCAGGTCATGGCAGGGGCATTTCTGCAGCAGATCTTTGAATCTATCCCATGCATCACAAAGTGGTTCATTAGGCAGCTCAGAGAAACTGGTGATGCGAGTCCTCATTTGATTGGCCCGACTCAGAGGGTAAAATTTCTTAAAGAATAGGTTTTTGAACCTATCATAAGTAGTTACAGTCACTCCTAAGTTTTTCACCCAGTAATCTGCCTTCCCTTTCAAGGCGAAAGGTAGTGTAGTGAGACGAAGGTAGTCTTGGCTGACTTGCGGGTGCCTCTAATTAGAACATATCAGCTCCAAGTCTCGTAAAAATTCATATAGTTCTTCATTTGCATTACCATGGAATTGTGGTAATTGACTTAGGAAGTGTGGCTTCAGTTCATGCTGAACCTCTGGCTGAGGTGGCTGCAAGTAATTTCTGACTCTATATTGCCCAGGGTTGTATGTGGCTTCCATTGGTTCTTCTCCCCCATAATTCAACTATTCTAGCTGCTCTCTCAGTAAAAGTTGCTGCTGCTGAGATGCAGTTAGTCTCGCAAGAATCATTTTCATTGGAGCTTCATTGAGTTCATCTTCATGATATTTCTTGGAGGACATATTAGGAGGCATCTTTTGTGAGTTCTTCTCTTCTTCTTCACCTTCATAATATAATGGATTTGAGTTAATCGAGTGGAAAGAATTTGAACAAGCATCATCGAGGTAAGAGTTCTCCTTGATGTGTTTTGGTGAGAGAGAAACAATGTGGGTTTGTCCTCCTTCCAGAAAGAAGAAGGAATTGTAGGAATAGGGTTCTCAGGAGAGGTGTCCCAGAACCCAAGGTGGTCCTGAGTAAGAGTGCCTCCGAACCTTTGAGACTGGAGAGTTTGTGGCGGTCAGAGAAGGGTTCGCGGAGTCCAAACAAAAATAACCACAATCTTCCATTCTCGATTTCAAAAGATCAACAAGAGGTATACAGTTCATGATCTAGGCACAAGTGTGCAGTATTCGATGATTAACTAAGTTCTACGCACAAATCAAACACAATACAAAGCTTTGTTTCACCAACTCACTCAGTGAAGGTCGTGAGAGTTCAGCCAATTATCTTGTCAGTTTTAATTGGTGAGAATTCAAATCTTGCAAGTTGTTTAAACGAGTTGTTAGGTGCTTGTATTTCCCGACCGACTGTCGTGAATTCTTATGACTAGTTGCACCTACTTTCAGCCCGTATGAGAGTAAGTAAGGATCATAGAACGGCTACCCTTTACTTGAGGACGGAGCCTTACGCAGTGTCCTCTAAACCACCCACTCTACTAAGGAAATCCGGACCGTTTACTGGCTACCCGTAGATCCTCACTAAGAAGTAGCTAATCGCTTTTGGTAGAATCAGTAGTCAATATGAAAATCCTAGCTTTGGCTCTATCCTAGTGTGTGTCTCTCTCCTTGCTGCAAGATAAAATTAAACAATGTCAGGGTTGCTCTCCCGCAAGAATTCTTGATTTTATGGGTTCTTAAGATCGGCTATATTTAGTAGTCACAATTTTAATTAGGAGATCACTGAGGAATTAAGTGAGCAGAATAATACACGTCTATCATCCAGTCCCAATTTCCTTTAAAATTATGTGATAAAACAAGAGGGAGAAGTTCGAGAAAAGTCGATGCATGCGAAAACAATGATGTATGCTCAATTAGAAGACTTACAGTGAATCCTCGCAATCTCCATGTGGGATGCTAGACAGAAATTGAAAATTTATTCTAAATGAATGCATGCTGATGAAAAACCGCACCTAGCAGAAAGTTCTGTTAGCGGTGAAGAATTGAGTTGAATTTGTCTAAGTTGAACGATCTATGTGCATCTCAATTAAGAGTGAAGTGTGGCTTAATTCCTACGAGCACAATCAAGAAATTAAAATGCTCTGAGAGCCGTATGTGCAGGTCTTTCCTAATCGTTACTCAAGTCAGGCCCCACCCTCATCAGAGAGTGAAACAGGCCACGACACACCACAAAAAAGTTCAGAGTCTTTTTACACACGCGAGAGTCCAAACGGACACCGCTGTAAATGAGCAATTAATTACAGAGCTAAAATTGCAGAAATTAAAATCCTAGACTCTGCGCTCTCTCACGACTTGACTCGATCTTAAATTAATTGCGTCTTTTCGGAAGTCGGTGAAGATGCGTCGGTTCTTGAAAAATCGCTCTACGTACGCCGGGTACCTCGCAAGAAAAATGAGAAAATGTAAGAGAGTGACTAAAAAATAAATCAAAAATAAAATGATAAAAATAAATGCTAAAAAAATAAATTGTAGAAAAAAATGGAATTTACAATGAGAAATTCGGGGGTCAGACTACCCAAATGCGAAAAACCGAATGAAAATTTTCAAAACACAAAACTAAGCTGTTTGCTTCCCCGGCAACTGCGCCATCCGACGAGTCCGATTATTCACTGTCTAAAAAGACGTTTATATCGTCGTACGTAAAAGTATGATTTTGTCATTCGCGCGTTGTAGGCGGTAATCGAAATCGATCAAGAAAATAACCACATAAAATATTCGTTAATTTCAAGCAATGTGGTTTTATGTTTATTTTACTTGGGCAAGTCCCAAGGTCGAACACAAGGAGGTAAAGGAACAACCTAGAATTATGTCTATAAGTTCGTGTACGGTTTTCGAGGAGGTCTTTTTTTGTTATTTTTAATGCAATAAAGGGTGCAAAATGCAAATTCAGCCTATTTTAGGGACTAAAATGTAAAGATCGATCAAACGATGTCTGAAAAATACGAAACTTGGTCGAGATGATAATTATGACAAAATGAATGCACTATAATTTTTTTGGAATTTTTGGATGCAATATGACTTTTTTGGAAATTTTAAATGCAAGCAAAAGGAATTTCAATTATTAATTATAATAAATATTAAACCTACTTATTTCAAGAGATAAAATTATCTAAAATCTATCACTAGGTGATGGATCTCAGAATAATCCTAAACCTCGAAAATGTTAGATTTAATACCTATTAAAAATCAAACACTGAAATATACATAATGATTTTTAAAGGACAAATATGCATGCAGATTCAATTCTTTTTGGGCACAATGTCAAACACAATTAATTCTATAATATTTGGTTTTTCGGAAATTTTTAGAGCAATGGTTAATAAATAGAAAATTTAAGAGCACAAAATGGTCAAAATTTGCAATTTTTCACAAAATAATTAATCATTAATTAACCGCCAATCACAAAAATGTCCACAATATGTCAAAGCGTAGAGAATTAAATGAAAAACATCATGTTATTTTCTAATGATAAAATAATGTCATGTAGAGGTTTAAAATTATTGGGGAACACAGGGGTGTAAATGCAAAAAATAATAAATAAAATATACAGGAGGGGGACCTAGTTGTAATTACCAATTTTCTAGGGGGATTTTCTGCAATTTCATCAGACGTCATGTGCCAAGCACGTGTTACTAGTGCTCTTGGACTTTTGTTGCAAATATGATAATCTCCGAGGGGTAGTTTGCAATTAACCCACCCCTGCACATGTGTATCACGTGAGGGGGCGGCTTGCTGCTGGCGTTTCCTCCTCTCGTGTTGCGCACGTGGGAGGATCTCGGGTCGGGCCCAATGCTAGAGGCAAAGGGGCGGAAGGTCTGGTGGAGCTCCGGATGCTCCCGTGGCGCGGTTTACACGGCGGTGGTGGCTGTCGCAAGGGTGTGAAGGTGGAGTGCACCGTCTTCTGTAGCTGTCGACGATGAGCATGGTGGAATCGCAGCTGGCCGGCGTCGATGTTGAAGCGGTTGTCGGTGATACCGGAGATCGCTGCGGAGGAAGGCATTGCGTAGGGGATGCGAAGATCGTTGAAGTGATGCCAGAGGTTGTTGACGAAGAAGGTCGTGGTTGTAGATGGCGTAGCGTCGTTGGTGGAGATCGGTGGAGTAGGAGGAGGCGTCGGTGGTTGGCAGTGAAGATGGCGGCATAGTGGCGTTGTTTTTGATCGGCGAAGATGGAGGTGTTGGTGATGAACAATGAAGGTCGAAGACCGCAGATGGCAGAGGTAATCGATGATGAGGATGGATGTAGGCAGAGATGACAATCGGAAGGTGGAAATTCATGGTTTCTCGGAGATGGAGAGATGAGACAGAGGAAGGAGGATATACCTTGAGGAGGGCTCGACGACGGTTAGCTGGAGTAGAGCAGCTGCCTGGGCATGCTGCGAAGAGGAGCTTGGGCCCTCGGATCATGCCATAGGTTGGTCTGTCACTACCGAAGGGGATTGAACGGCGTATGGGGGAAAGGCATGGGGCGACATCGCTTAAATAGGGCAAGGAGTTGTCGGTGATGGAAGGGGAGTTATCGGGGAGTGATTGTCGGAGATTTGAGGCGGCGCGATTCGATTGGAGATGATTGATCGGATACGAGGGTTCGCGATCGGGAGTTGCGCGAGAAGGGCGGCGGCGAATCGGGGATTCGAGGAGTATCACGGCAACGGCGAGAAACGTGGGCGGCGGGCGGTGTTTCAAAAAAGGGGGCGGTGAAGAAGATGAGCAGGGGTCGTCCGATCGGCCGAGATCGGACGACCCTGCTGTGGCCACGTGGCATACGAAAGGGGGAAGAGAGGCGCACATGCTTGGCGCTTGCCTGGGAGGCGCGTGCCTCGCACGTGCTGGCCTTTTATTTTTTTTTAATTTTTTTTATAAAAAATGATATAACAATAATGTCGAAAATAGCTGACACGTGGCGCCTCCAGGAGCTGCCACGTGCCAGCACCAGAAAATTCAGAAAATAAATTTTTTTTATAAAATCAAAAATAAATAAACAAATGGCCTCGGATCAAAAAAGTTTCTTCACGAAAATTGCTCATCTCGATGATATCTACAACTTTCATGAAGACATAAAAAAAATCGATCAAATGCACAAAGTGATATTTTTGTGGTATCCATGTACATAGAATACCTTGATTTTTGGGTTATTTTTTTGTCATTTTTAAACTAGATAAAAATTCGGAAAAAATATGGTGAAATAAAGAATGAATAATTACAAGTTAATCTAATTTTTTTTGGATTTTTATTAATTAATAAAGAGGAGAAATAAAATAAAATGTGAAAAAGACTCATTTTGTATAGTTGATTAGTGAAGACCAGGACTCAATTTGTTTCTTTGATTTCAAGCACAATTTGGATTTGGATTTTTATGAATTTTAATAAAACTTTTATCAAAGAAGACAAATGAAAAAGAAATGAACTAAAATAGGTTAATTATGTACATAAAAT
The DNA here is from genome assembly GCA_037367405.1 of Ottelia alismoides. Classification (NCBI taxonomy): domain Eukaryota; kingdom Viridiplantae; phylum Streptophyta; class Magnoliopsida; order Alismatales; family Hydrocharitaceae; genus Ottelia; species Ottelia alismoides. The sequence continues at coordinate 366,225 of JAZKJV010007323.1, forward strand.
AGTAGGTCAAAAACCGCTAAAATACAAGGGAATTTTACCCGGCAGACCCTATAAACATTTCCAATCACCTCCACGACCTTTAAAACAACCTAATTCCCCCCTCGACCCTGTAAACATGGCAACTCTTACCCCATGAACCCTTCGGGTAATATGTTTTAAGTCTGTCGGGGTTCTTGGGGTAATTTACAGGGTCGATGGGGTAATTTCGTTGTGCAAAAGGTCGTAGAGGCATTTTAAAACGTTTATAGGGTCTGCTGGGTAAAAATCCCAAAATGCAAAATGTTTAAAAGAGGCCCAAAACCCAATTTTCACATATGAGCTCCGATTCAATTGAGCTTGATCTTGTTTTGAAGGTATTTGAATGTACATTAGTTCAAAAGTGAGTAGGATTAAAACGGACACTGGATGGGGATGATATGAGGTTTTTAGTCCGTAAAACCTGAAACTAGGGTTTAGGTTTTTGGTTCACTTATTTGGGTTGGTTATTTTTTTTATATTTTTCTAATATTGTTGTTAGTGATATGTACACAGTGGAGGTCGTTTTGGGTCATTCGGAGTTAGCATGAATGAGTTAAAAATCTGGGAAGTTAGGCTATTTACAGGTCAATTTTGGCTTGGATTTTTGGCTTCTTATTTTGTGCAGAAATTAGTGTTCAAATGCAATTCTTATGAAAACATGCATGAATGTTAATTATGCTGAATAGATGCAGATTTGCTATTGATTTTGAGGGATTTGAGCTTAATAAATGAGATTTAGAGTGATGAATCTGAGATTTATCACAGAGCAGTATAGAGTATCTCTCATAGGAAGTCGAATGTTACAGAATTGACATAGTTGATCACTGACAGCAACGATTAGTGTGGGTTTATGAGTCCCTCTCACCAGGAGAGTGAAGGATATGAAAAGATCCTTAAGCGTATCATGGAAGCATGAGGATCGCATCAAATGCGATCGGGAACGACTAATCGCACTAATTAAAATTTTTCATATGTTGAATCCACATGATCCAAGAACACCTCTCAGATCATTTCATCTAAACCACAAACAAGTATTAAGGTTACCTCTTGAAGCGTGGTTGTGACCGAGTCTCTAAACGAAGAGACCTCCTGTCTCAAGTCCGATCCGACTGTGGAGACTCTTGCGAGTGTATTGATGAAACATGTGCTCCTCGCAATCCATGTTGATGATCCATGCGGCGAATCGATTGATCTCATCACACGAGATCCGACATCTTCTTCATGAGTGAGGCACCTTGAAGGATACAAAGATCCACGAGCAAATGATCCGGCAGCATAACGACGACGTTGCAGCGACGAAGACTCTTTCTAGGGCTCAATGGTGGATGGCCACAATGAGAGAGAGAGGGGGCGTGTAGAGAATGAGAGAGAGAGATAAGTTGTTGTTCACAACTTGTGTTTTTAACCAAGAAGAGCAAGGAGTGCCTCTCATTTTATAATATTTTAATGCTCAATCCATGGACAACACAAATCCAATGGCTCACATTGATTTGTGTTTCTTTTAATGGCTATGATTTTGTTGCAAAAATATTTACAACAACAATCAATTTAAATTAAATTAAATATGTTGAATAATCATCAATATATTCCAATTTAACTCAAATTAATCATCCATAGATAAATAGGAAGGAGGTAAGCCTCCTTCCATAAGGAGGGTGGACGACCCATCACTCCTAAAAGGGATAGAGTGGTCGTCCACTCTTCCTATTTAAAAGGTGGCTTCCTCTTCCTCATTACATAAGATTACATTATCTCATGATTCTCTTCAATATTGCAACAATTTTTGTTGCAAATCATTTCACAAAAATAAATCCAATTTATTTTGTGAACATTGTAATCATGCCATTGGAAATCTGTGAATCACATTCACAACCCAAAATAAAATGTGAATTATATTTTCAATTAATTGTCTAATGTGAATCCAATTCACATTAACATTTAAAAAACAAATGTAAATTACAAATAGCTATCTATTATATATTATAAATCACATTTACAATATATATGATTAATATGGATAGTGCTATCCACATTATTCTTATCCATGATAGTTAAATCACATTTAATCATCTTGGATCTCTATTCTCATGTGCCAAATAATATGAATCTCATTCACATTATTCACATCTTTGATAATTAAAACAAATTTAATTATTTTAGATAATTCTTCTTATAATATGAATCAAATTCATATTTATGATAATCAAATCACATTTAATTATCAATTTTCTCAATACTTGGATAAATATATTAACAATGAGATTATCCTGAACTCTTTCAAGGATAATGTGCTTTCTCCGCAGATACTTGGAGATAAGGATAGTGCGATTATATTGTTCCACGTAAAGTGACTTGGATATTGAGATTACAACTCAAATACAGATCTTGTGGACCTCCCATAGATTCTTTACTAAATCAAGGATGTAGATCCAATCTTCTCATTGCATCTGAATCACATTCAAATCACTGCCCGACACTTGGACCAAGATTAGATCATATCTCTAATGAGAGGAGTCACTAAAATCCAGATCCATTTCATCACTTCCTAGGAATGTAAGCGTCATGGTTATACAATCATTTATGATCACATCACCCTTAGGTATTCCTAATACATGTACATCCTGCATACTGGCAGACCCAAATTAAACCCGACGTATAAGATTAATTTTTACACTGTCTACTTTAGAGTTTTATCATCAAGTTTCTCATTCGATCATTGGGAGTCGGTATCGATCATATGCTTTCCAAAAGCATATATCATACCTAGGTGTTGATCATATACTTTTCCAAAAGCATATATCAAACCTACAAATTCAGTCAAACTTCCAAAGTGAGATGACCGTGCACGGAATTTGATTCTTCTTAATATCTCATGAGTGAGTTCATGTCTTCCAGTTTAGTAATGAACCTATATGATCCCTGTGAGAGATTGTATTACTCATATGCCCTTGTATGCACACCAGTGTGCCAGTGTATAGACCTTGATTGGGTCATAAACCTATTGGTCTGCCAAATGTACATACTCAGACATATAGTAACACATCTGTCTCCAGTCAGAGCATGCATGCCTATATTGTGACAACATACAACATAGGACTTTGTTTATCTTGATGGCGTTAAGTCAACTCTTTGGCCTAACTAATCTGACACCTCCGAATCTCTATTCCCACGCAGAGGACTTGAATCAGGAGATCGGTCAGATATCATCATAATGAGAAAGGATTTCCATCTCCTATTTAGGCTGGAGATCATATCTTAATAATCATTTGACGGTGCTTGATGAGTCCTCAATCTAACTCCTTAGATATTCACCGAAGCACTAGCCTCTATGATTCAATAATTGAATCAACAGTTGTATGATCATCGAGATGGCCATGGTACATAACCCTAATTGTACTAAGGGACCTATTATGCAAATTAGTTATTCTTCATTTCAGATCAGGGAATGATATTTGCAATATCATTTATTGCATAATGGCTAGTTGTGGGCTCGCATGTCCAACAATCTCCCACTAGCCCAAAGAGCCATTAATAGGCTAATCTTTAAACCCACACTCATGTGACAATCATAGGCTATTTAGAAAATAGCTAGGTAAGCTGATTAGTCACTCTATTCCTAAGAGACTATGCCAAATCCTTTTACGACACTTGCATATCCCCAGTAACAGTGCTCGCATGCAATGCGAATGTTGCATCTTATGCAACCAATACTCAATTTTGTTAAAGAACTTATAGTGTCCTTGACACTACCGCTAAATAATTATTATAACCATTATGTCCATAATCCTTATTAGAATACCCTTATTCATGGAGATCTCTATCTCCTAAGGTATCCATAGTTAAGACCTTTTTAGATCACTATCTTTAAAGTCTTATGTTATTGAAGATAAGATTAGAGATCACTATCTCTAAAGTCATGTCATCTTTGAAGGTATTGTTATTACTACAATCTGGTGTTTTATTTCCATAGTAGGATTAGTAACAGTTTACTACTCCCACTGCATGGAAGACATCTGACTTTTGTACACATCTAACATACACTCGGCTTCTCGTAACTGATGCACAAGGGCAAGCAGTTCTAGCATTCACTTCCTCAACTTCTTTGAGGTGCTATCCCTTTTTAGATAGGTCAGTACCGTATCTTAAGGGAAAGATGCCTTTCTTGAAATTTTCCAGAAAATGGAAATGTCCAAGGTGTACCACTAATGTGACGGTCCCAATGCCCTCTTTCTTTGCTTCTAAACAACTTCAGAACTAAGATGTAAGAGGTATCTTTGAGATCATATCTCAAGGTAAGGAACAACCAGTCTATAAAACACTTGTTATTATCCTTATGTCATTCTAAATGATTAGGATATCATCTACATTTAGCATGATGAACACAATGGCACTCCCACTAAACTTCTCATGGGTCATCAGGATTTTATCTGAAATCATAACATTTATAATTTCATCAAATCTAATGTACCAACTACAAGAAGCTTATTTGAGTCCATAGATGGAGTCCTTAGCTTGTACACCTTGCTTTCCTCAATCATGAAGCACCGGGGCTACTTCATGTGAATATTCTTAGAGAGGTGTTCGTAGAGGAATGCAATATTGACTTTCATCTTGTAGATGTCAAGGTCAAGTTGTGTAGCTATAGTTAGCAATATTCTGATTGGTTTAAGCATGGTCACTGAATAACAAGTCTCATCGTGTCTTTTCTTCGGTGTGTATCTTGTGGATACGAGCTATGTTCTGAAGGTCTCTACCTTCTCATTAGGTTCCCTCTTTCTCTTGAAGATCCATTTACACATAATAGGTTTTAACCTTATAGGTGGATCCTCGAAGGGTCCATATACAACACTTGTATATGAAGTCTACTTTATACTTCATTTCTAACATCCATTTTTCCTTGTCATGATCTTCAGAAGCTTCATCACATGAAGTAAGATCATTGTCAGACTTAATTTACAGATGTAATCCATCCTCAAACACATTTGAAGAGGTATTAGTGTTTCATTTTTAATTATCTTTTTAGTTTCCGATTTCAGGAGCCTCATTATCATCTCAAGACTAAATGAGTTCTTTAATTCATTTTCATCTTGATTCTGAAGAGAGTCATCCTCTAAGAATTATATCCTTACAGATGATATCTTTTAATAATATCAAGGTCATAAAGTAGGTATCAAATACCATCCTTTATTTTCCTAATGAAGTAGCACTCTCTTTTGCTAGATTCCAGCTTACTTGCATGGAACTTTATTAAGGATATATATTGAAGTCATATATACCTGGGAAACTAAGAGGTAATTATGCTAAGATTCATCATTGATTAATCATGTCATACATGATCCAATTGTATCTCCCTACAACTCTATTGAGTTTAGGTTTATTAGGAGGTTTGAGATAGGAATGATATTCCTTAATCTATAAGGTATTCTTTGAATTCATCTAATAGGTACAATCTATGTTGATTAGATCAAATTCACTTCATCTTCCTTCAAACTTTGTTATAAATCAAAATTGTGAAATCTTTGAACATTTCATAGGTTTCTAAGGTGAAGGGAAGAAAGCTCATATCACAAATAATTATCAATGGATATCACATATCATTAATGTTTACTTTGATATATATGATCTACATACATCAATATGTACGAGATCTTGAATACCTTGATATCGTGCACCAATCTAAAAGAAGGTTGCATTGTATAATTTCTACTTTGAATACAATGATTCACAAGTATGTAAGATTTGAAATTTCAGACAATCTAAAGTTTCATCTCTTACTAGTCTATTCATCAATAGACAAATGTCCAAAGCTTGATGCCTTATCATTGTCAATTGATATTCACCCTCCTATTGATCTTTTAAGATTTATTTTCAGTATTATAAATATTAATAAACCATTCATTAATTTTCTAATCTAGTAGACTCCTCTGGATGTTACATTACTTTCTGAAATATATTTATCATAACTCTTTATGATAGGTGTATATCAGAATTCATGTTTATTCCCAACATTTAGAAATAAACAATGTGTATTTTAATATCTAGGTCATAGAGGCAATCTCTAGACTGAGGGCTCTTCCATTGAAAATATGAAGTCTATCTGTCCAATAGAGATTGTTGCAACCATTGCATCAATATCCATGGATAAGTATTAAACCTAAAGATCAAATTTCTAGTCTTCTAAAACATATGCAACAATTGCAAGTGTTATTAAAAGAATGAGATACAATTATTAGACTTCTAATCTATCCAATAAGAAAGTCAATTTCAATGATTAAATGGAGATTATTCCGATGCACTATCTGAGTCCTTCTCTAAGGGTCCTCAATAGTCTAGATAGTCATACTATCAATACATCGACTTATTGCAGTATTGACATTCATCTCTCTTTGGATGTCATATGGAAGTCATAGAAGTATAGTCAGCTCTTTGATTTTCCATCTAACATAGGTCAAACCCATGCTTCCACTGCACTCCCTTCATCTATAAACAACCACTTCTTCAAACAAAGGATCTCTTATGTTGAATTCAAAAGATTTCAATATAAGAGTACTTCAACATTTATATATGCTTCCTTCAATTCATACAATATGAATATTATGAAGCTTCATGAATGACCAGAGTATGGACAGTAGAATGATGACACTCATCGTACTTACATCCATCTAAACTCTTAAAACATTGGTTCAGGTAGGTACTCAAATATTTTGAGTACATCATCTCTTATATAGTCACCATTCTGCATGATGTAGAGAACCATGTCATTCATGATAAAATGTCAAGAGCACATATGCATGCCAAAACATCTTCTTATAATTTATAAGGATTATTCGACAACTACGATCATCATCGACATGTCACTTCCAAAGTACATTCGATGAGATCAAGACTATAAAGACATACCAACCCTAGGGTTGTAGTCCTATTGTCTATTTAAGTGTTATTCCTCATTATTATGAGGAAACTTGCACATTGCAACCACATACAGTATGTGTTTAACTGCAAGTACAATATCTTGATCATGGATCCAATCCATGATATTATACTGGTTAATATTGAGTATATTATAGAGTGGGTTTAATGAAGGATTATCTGAAATAAGAAATTTGCATAAATATATATAACTTTGATTTAGGAAATTTTATATTAAAGTTGTCTTGCCTTGTCAACACTGAAAGTTCATTCCCTTAATAACTTTCAAGGTAAGAGATATACATACCATCATATCTGATCAAGATCTGTGTTCTCCTTCCTTATCTTTGTCACATCCCAATAATATGAGAACCTGTAACTCGGATAAAAAGAAGCTGGAACATATTCTACCTTGCAAGTCCAACTTGCATTCCCAATTAGGTCTTTAACACCCGGGCGTACCACCCCTAAGGTGATGTTGACCCGTAATTAATTGAACCAACCGTCAACAGGAATACAACTTGCTATGCGCAATCCAATATCACCCAATAATATGAGGACCTGATATTGGGGTCACCACGCATACGTCCTTACTCTTTTGAGAAGCGAAGAGCCCGATCCAGATGCGCTTGCATACAAGAGCTGTCACTTTGGACATGTGTCTCCTACATACAATCCCTATTGACGGAACCCTTCTCCTTGAGGGGAGACCATGGATGTCACTTATGTTATCCTCCATATCATGTTCAAATTTTTTGAGCTAATCATTATGAATCATATTCATTACGATTATTTCTTCCAAGGAAAATCACAACTCTATTCATAGTAGAGTGTTTTAATTTTAATTGGATTCCAATCAATCTAATCAAATTAAATTAATGATCTAATTATTATCCAACAAACTTGATTGTTACTTGAAATATGGTTTTATCTCAAATACGTATTATTTCGAATTTTAATAATTAGAAATTACACTATAATCTCTCTTGCATTATCTCATTCCTACCTGTTGTCATGGCCAGTATCGATGAAAGTGGGATAGACCGCACACGGTGCAACCAGCTTCCCCAACGACCCCTGACTAGACACCATATCCACCTCGGGAAAGGATAATCCCAAATTGATCATTGTGTAATTATGATGATAATCGGTTTTTTAACTGAAGTTATACCATATAATAATAATTAAAATAATTTTGATTAAATTATAAGGAAATTTGCTAAACATATTCCCAACCTATTCGAGCAACTTTGTTTGTTGGAAAGTGTATGATGTAATCAATTGTGATCTAGATCATATCTAATCAATTATTGTTAAGACAATGTCATTTAAGGAAATAATCAATATCAAATATTTCATAAATATTCATCAATAATTATTCCAGGAAAGTAAATCATTTAATTTTACTAATTGATTAAATGACAATCATAAGATTCTTGATTAGGAAAGTAATTTTTAGCAGTGACCCTTACTACTAATATTAGCATATCTCTATCAATTTAATCCATATCATGCAAAATAAGTTTTCTAAAGTTTTGCTAATTTGATTTACAACAAAACCTAAGGGATTTTCAGGCATTTCTAAACAGTAATTAACTCCTTAATTACGTTAAGATTCGCAGTCTCCAAAACAGTGGATACATGTTCACTAAAATGACCACAACTTGAGCAAACAGATTCCAAATCATGTAAACTCAAATTCCACGATTTCCTTATTTAATGGGGAACATAATACAAGTGATATTTTCGTGTTTAAACAATTTATATAGGGCCGAAATGATTCACTAAATAGAGATTCGAAAATGAAATGCGATAAAACTTTCACAACCCCTAATGAACCCAAGTCTTCCTAGGTTTATGGATTGTATCCAAAACCTCCGACCTATGGCTCTGATACAACTTGAAGGATATGAAAATATTCTTAAGCGTATCAAAGAATCATGAGGATCACATCAAATGCTATCTGGAGCGACTAGTCACACTAGTTGCTCGAGGCAGTGGAAATTAAAATTTTTCATATGATGAAACCACATGATCCAAGAACACTTCTCGGATCATTTCACCTAAACCACAAATAAGTATTAAGGTTACCTCATGAAGCGTGGTTGTGATCGAGTCTCTAAACGAAGAGACTTCCTGTCTCAAGTCCGATCCGACGGAGGAGATGCTTGCAAGCGCGTTGATGAAATGTGTGCTCCTTGTAATCCATGTTGATGATCCAAGCGGCGGATCTCCTGATCTCGTCATAGGAGATCCAACGTCTTCTTCACAAGTGAGGTGCACCGAAGGAGACAGAGATCCATGAGCAAATGATCTAGAATCATACTGACGACAATGCTGCGATGGAGACTCTCTCTAGGGCTCCATGGTGGACAGCCACAATGTGAGAGAGAGAGGGCATGTATAGAATGAGAAAGAGAGAGAGAGAGAGAGAGAGAGAGAAGTTGTTAACAACTTGTGTGTTTTTAACCAAGAAGAGCAAGGAGTGCCTCTCCTTTTATAATATTTTAGGATCCATGGATCTCAATCTATGGACAACACAAATCTAATGGCTCACATTGATTTGTATTTCTTTTAATGGCCATGATTTTGTTGCAAAAATATTTACAACAATAATTAATTTAAATTAAATTAAATATATTGAATAATCATCAACATCGCAATTTAACTCAAATCAATAATACTTGGAGAAATAGGAAGGAGGGAAGCCTCCTTCCATAAGGAAGGTGGATGGCCCACCTCTCCTAATAGGAATAGAGTGGTCGTCCACTCTTCCTATTTGGAAGGTGTCTTCCTCTTACTCATTACATAAGATTACATTATCTCATGATTCTCTTCAATATTTGCAACAATTTTTGTTTTAAATAATTTCACAAAAATAAATCCAATTTATTTTGTGAACATTGCCATCATGCCATTGGAAAATTATGAATCACATTCACAGCCCAAAATAAAGTGTGAATTACATTTTCAATTAATTGTCCAATGTGACTCCAATTCATTTAATTAACAAATGTAAATTACAAATAGCTCTCTATTACATATTATAAGTTACATTTACAATATATATATATGATTAATGTAGATAGTACTATCCACATTATTCTTATCCATGATAGTTAAATCACATTTAAATATCTTGTATCTCTATTCTCATGTTCCCAAGTAATATGAATCTCATTCACATTATTCACATCTTTGATAATTAAATCAAATTTAATTATCTTATATAACTCTCCTTATAATATAAATCAAATTCATATTATTCATGATAATTAAATCATATTTAATTATCAATTTTCTCAATGCTTGGATACATATATCAACAATGAAATTATCCTAAACTTCTCAAGGACAATGCACTTTCCCCATGGATACTTTGAAATAAGGACTGGCGATTGTATTGTTCCACGTATAGTGACTTGGATATTGAGATCACGTCTCAAATCCATATATTGCGGACCTCCCATCGATGCTTGATTAAATCAAGGTTGTAGATCCAATCTTCTCATTGCATCTGAATCACATTCAGGTCACATTCCGACACTTGGACCAAGATTAGATCACTTCTCTACTAAAAGGAGCCATCAAAATCCAGATCCATTTCATCACTCCCTAGGAATGGAGGAATCATGGTTATACAATCGTTTATGATAACATCATCCTCATGTATTCCTAATACAGGTAAATCCTGCATACTAGAAGACCCAAATTAAAGCCGAAGTATAAGTTCAATTTTACATTGTCTACTTTAGAGTTTTATCATCAAGCTTCTCATTCGATCATCGGGAGTCGGTATCGATCATATGCTTTCTAAAAGCATATATCATACCCAGGTGTTGATCATATACTTTTACAAAAGCATATTTCAAACCTACAAATTCAGTCAAGCTGCCAAAGTGAGACAACCATGCACAAAATTTGATTCTTCCCAATATTTCATGAGTGAGATCATGTCTTCTGATTTAGTAATGAACCTGCATGATCCCTATGAGAGATCGTATTACTCATATGCCCTTTTATGCACACCAATGCGTCGGTGTATAGACCTTTATAAGGTCATCAACCCTATTGGTCTGCCAAATGTACATACTCAAACATATTGTAACACATCTGCCACCAGTCGAAGAATGCATGCTTATATTGTGACAGCATAAAACATAGGACTTTGGTTATCTCGATCTCGTTAAGTCAACTCTTTGACCTAACTAATCTGACACCTCCAAATATCTATTCCCATGCAGAGGACCTGCATCAGAATGTCGGTTAGATATCATCCTAATGAGAAAGGATTGCCATCTTCCACTCAGGATGGAGATCATCTCTTAATAATCATTTGACGGTGCTTGATGAGTCCTCTATCTAACTCCTTAGATATTCACTTAAGCACCAACCTCTATTATTCAATAATTGGATCAATTGCTGTATGATCATCAAGATGGCCATGGTACATAACCCTAATTGTACTAAGGGACCTATTATGCAAATTAGTTATTCTTCATTTCAGATTAGGGCATGATATTTGCAATAACATTTATTTCATAATGGCTTGTCGAGGGTTTGCATGTCCAACAAAGAGGACAATGTAGATGAGGTAGTTCAACAGATTCTGCAGGATCATACTTTACTCACAAGAGACCTTTCCATTGCATCTCCCAGCATCCTCGTTGGTTCAGAAGTCGACTTTGGCTTATCAGACATGCTCCCTTCATGTCAATGAGAGGATGAGGATGATGAGTTGGACACAGCTTTTGTCGATTGCTTTGACACATTTCGATATCCAACTCCTGAGATAAATCAGTTTGTAGCTATTGTCACAACAGATCCAGCCACATCCACTATAGAGCTAGATTCAGAGGCAGTTGAACAAGATATTCTAGATGACCATACCGTTCTTGAGCTCAAACCTCTTCCCATTTCATTAAAACATGCTCTTTGTGGGACCTCCTCATAAGTTCCCAATCATTATCAGTACCAGCCTCATCGGAGAACAATAATCTCGCTTGCTAGAGATTCTTGAAAAGAACCGCAATGCAATAGAATGGAGCATGTCTGATCTCCGCGGGATTAACATTGCCTTGTGATAACATCATATTTGCCTTGAGGAAAGTGCTACGCCCTCCAGTGAGTTACAACACATGCTAAATCCAAACTTATGGGATGTGGTTAAGAAAGAAATAGAGAACTGGTGTGATGTAGGGTTTATCTATCCCATCTCCGATTCCAAGTGGGTGGCACCACTTCATGTATTCCCTAAGAAGGATGGAATTCATACATTCACCAACTCAGAAGAAGAGGATATTGTGACACAAGTACCTATGTCATGGAGTGTATGTGTGGATTATAGATGCCTTAATACCACGACGAAAAAGGATCATTTCCCTTTACCGTTCATTGATTAGACCCTAGAGAGAGTTGTAGGGAAACAAATCTTTTGCTTTTTGGAAGGGTACTTGGGCTACAATCAAGTAGCCATCACTCTTGAGGACCAGGAGTAGACCAACTTTACATGTCCATTCAGTACTTACGCATTCAGGCGCATGTCCTTTGGGCTTTGCAATGCACTTGGGACTTCCAATGATACATGATTGCGGTATTTGTTGAGATGGTGGGCGACTTCCTGGAAGTATTCATGGATGACTTCTCGATCCATGACAATTCATTTGACTCTTTTCTATATTATCTGGATCGATTCCTCAAAAAGTGAAGTGAGGTGAATCTGATGCTCTCTTAGGAGAAGAGCCATTTCATGGTCCAAGAGGGCATTGCGTTGGGGTACGCCATCTTTAAGAGATGAATGAACGTTGACCCTACAAGATGGATGTGACCAAAAAACTTCAACCACAAACCAACATTATGCAAGTGCAGTCATTCCTCGTACATATCGATTATTACAGAAGATTTATAAAGGTCTTTTCAAAGATTGCCCGATTGCCTACAGAGCTCTTTGGAAAAAGACATGGAGTTCCTTGTAGATCACAAGTGTCTTGAGGCCTTTGAGCTTTTTAAGAGGAAGATCATGGATGATCCCATCCTACAGGCCCTAGATTGGTCTCTTCCCTTTGAGATCATGATGGAATGCTTTTGACTTTGCAATTGGGGTCGTGTTAGGATGGAGGAGAGAAGGGATACCGTATGTTGTCTACCATGCAAGCAAAGTCCTAGATCAGGCTCGAAGTAATTACACTATCATAGAGAAGTAAATGTGACTTAGTATTTGCCTTCGATAAATTCAGGTCACATATTTTAGGATCCATTTTCACCATGTTCATAGACCACACATCCCTCAAACTCATGGAAAAGAAGGATGTGAAGGCACATTTTCTTAGGTGGATTCTACTACTCCAAGAGTTTAGCTTGCTGAAGTATTTTTAATTCATTAAAAACACTTGCAAAAATATAGATATGTATATATGATTGATTTTGACCTTTTGATCAACATGAAACATGCAAATCTCTTCGAGATATACAACTTTCATATTGATCACTTTTTTGTAGTTCCTTCTCTAACTATTTTTATTTTTTCCCTTTATTTTCCTTCTTTTTTTTATTTTTATTGGGCCATGTGGCTCTCTCTAGAGAGCCCACGTGGCCCAGCTCTTCATTAACCCGTGTTCACCCCTTAATCGTTAGATCATTCCCCAGAGCTCATCTCTTCCATCCACTCCCACTCGCGCCCCCGTCTTTTGATCTAATTCCAAATCTAATCGTGCCTACTCCTTCCTGCCCTCCCCTAGGTCGTTGGATCACCTGATCCAACATTTCCCAACCTTCATCTACCTCTTATAACACCTACTTGCCCACAATCAACTCGACACACCACCTCGCTGACCACCCCCTGACACCAACCGTTCACTCCTTTCTCATGTCTAAGCCCTAAACTTCCATATCAACCCCCATCTGTTGAGTTACTGGGTAGTTACAAATGTCTCCATCACTTCCAGTAACCACCAAGTCCACCTTAAAAACCTCCACCTTTTGATCCAATCTCTCTTTTCCACCATTCCATGCATGAGAGCTTAGTCATCCTCCTCCTCTTGTGATAGAGGTGGAGGGAGTCGATGTGGGATAATGGACGCTTCTTGCAGGTGAGACCCATGGCTGTCGGTCATGTTGTAGTACCTTCTAGGTAGCTACTCGTGCCCCTTGGTGCGGTAACCCATGACAAGCAAAGACCAGAGCTCCTCTTGGAGCTCAGCCCAGACCAATGCCTCCACCTCCAGTAACTTCATCGATCTCCAGGTAATGTCCCTTAATAACCTTCATCCATGTTTTCTCTGATTTTATTAGGCACTCACAACTACTCCCAACTTTGATTGATCATTCATCCACCTTCATTGGACACCCCTGATCCACGTGGGGGGATCCCGAACACCATATCCTCTCCTCCAGAACCTATTCCACCCTAGGCTTTGTTCTCTGACCATGTCAAAGAAGAACCCAACTAGGGTATCTACATTCTCCCCTCCATAACCCTCCACTTCACCTCAACATGCACCCACGCACACTTCAGCAATTTGCTGACCCATCTTACGTGTTTCTTCTTCAATGATCGGATGTCGAGAAGGGCTCTGTTCTAGAGATCCATCTTCGATGAGTGAATGTGGTCTTCTACTTCTATAGGGTTCTCTGCCTCCTTCTCCACTAGACCTTCTTTTCCATCTATCTAGGAGTTTTCTTGGACCACCAGTACTTGCATACAAGAGTGGAGGAGCTCCTGGCATCTCATCGGAGTGTCGTTCGCACCGCCTCAAAAAGGAGGAGGAGGAGCACTGGGAACTATAGGTGTTGTTGGACAGTACCCTCCTGGCATCCACGACACGACATGTCGCATGCCTCGAAGCAGGGAGGCTCAATTGGACTGGGCCTTGCTTGAGTCACCTCGAGCCACCCACATGGGACGAGGCACCTACATCAGCCCAAGCCTTCGCTCGAGCCTCCAGCCACGTGCATCATGCATGTCATCCTGGAAATTTTGTAGCCACACCCTCAAACTTCTTCAAATTCACCTACACTGAGCACTCGTACCTTACGTGGCATGCCTGAGTATTTTACACAGGGACTCTGCAGCTTATTCAATATTATAAAATGGTCCCCACGTGCTGAACTAATTACAAGGAAGCAACTTACGGTTTTTATTTATTTGCAAAAATGGCCCTCAGGGGCTTGTTTGTGATGTTTTCTTTATTTATTTTCATGTTTTGTTTTACAAATATGCTTTTAGACTATTTCCTTTATAACTTGAGCATATGAACTCCTTTTCTGTTTATTTTAATTGCATTTTGTTGCTTATTTGATTCTCTAGCTAATGGCATACTTTAAGTAATGTTCTGATACTGAAAATAGTGTGAATTCATTTGTAATGTCTATTATCACATTGCCTTGTATTTAAATGCCAATTCTTCACACATGGGTCTATTTTGATGCATCAAGTGCTAATAAAATTGATCTAACATTATTGTTCAATTATTTGATTAATTTAGAGGCATATTTATACATTCTTATATTTTTGCATTGCATTACATTTTATTGCATTATGCTCTCCTTAAGTTTTGTTAAAATCTATAAAAATCACATCTCATATATGCATCATTCTGTTAATTGTTTGTGTGTTGACCTTGGTAGATGATTTACTCACTTTATTTAAGTATCAAAGTTAGGTTAATTATTCATATAGCTCGTATCCCTGAGTTTTACCCTGTCTTGCCCAGGCAAAATATAAATTTATTTAAACCGAGCCCCTCCTCTTGGAGATCATCCGGCTCAGTTTCTTATAGATTGCTGAGTGGCCCATACTACAATTTGACGTTATTAACAATGCCACTTAGCGGTTCATCAGATAGTTCCCCATGATTAGCCCAAGAGTAACATTAATCGACTAAAGTCGAAATCCAGGAAATACCATTGGGAGGATCTGTTCCCTTTATTCGAAGGTCTGGATTGTATCTAGCATAGGTGTATTCCTTAAGAGGAATACATGAGTGTCCTCACCTACTGCATTTCTTGGAGGCAGGAGGACATCACTCCAGGAAGAGGACCGCTTGGAAACTGCTCTAGTCTGGGTTGTACTGGTCGACCCTGTTCTGTGATGCATATGCATTTGTTCAGTCGTGTCCATTGTGTTAGAGAATGAGAGGGATTGTTGGTCCTAAATATGAAATGCCCATGAAACTTGTTAATATGGTTGATGTTTTAGATGCATGGGTCATAGAATTCATTGGCCTATTTCCTAACAGCCATGGTTTCAAGTGCATTCTATTAGAGGTAGATTATCTATCCAAGTAGATGGAGGCTATCCTTGCCCGAGCTGAAGACAACAAGACTGTCTGCAAATTTTTGAAAGATCATATCATTTCACGGTTCGAGGTCCCCAAAGTCATCATATCTGACAGGGGTAGCCATTTTGTTAACAAGGGAGTGGATAAGTTGACAAAGAGATACAACATTAACAATGTGTCGCTAATACATACCACCCACAATCGAATGGCATGGTAGAGGTGTCGAATAGGGAGGTGAAGGGAATTTTGCAGAAACTAGTCTGCCCTGACAGGCAGAACTAGTCCCAACTCTTGGATCAAGTTCTATGGGCATACTAGACTTCTTACTAGACCTCACTCAAAACCTCCTCATTTAGGATGGTTTATGGAAAGCATTGTCGTCTATCTGCTGAGTTGATTCACAAATATCAATGTGCATTAAAGAAAGTGAACTGCAAAATACATGAAGGATAAAAAAATAGACATATGGATTAGAATGAGTTTCTAGAAATCTGAAACAAGGCATACGATAACAACATGATCTATAAGGATGGAATCAAGCATTGTCATGATCAGTATATCATGCACATGAATTTTGTCCCAAGGTAGAAGGTATTGTTATTCAATACCAAGTTGAAGATTTTCTAGGGCAAGTTAAAGTCTATGTTGATGGGGCCATTTATTGTTAGAGAAGTGCACATGAACAAAAACATGTAGATTTCAGATTTTATAGATGGTACACGATAGTTCCTTGTGAACAGGAAAAAGCTTAAGCATTTCATAAGATCACATAAGCAGTTGGCACGTGTATAAGAGATCTCCTTCATGCGTATCCCTGAATCTCATGATCTGCCTACCGGGAATGCATGAATCCTCACTATCCTCAGCATCTCCAAGCATCTCCTTCCTTATCCCCATTTCTTTTTATATTCCCCAATCTCATCGGTTCTCACACATATTCATCTTTTCTATACTTAGTCTGATCAGAGACTACGTATAGGGAGGACCAATGCCCTCCCTATATATTCATTCATTCTCCTCTTAGACTCGACTGCCCCATTTTTACTCTTCTTCTACACTTAGGCTGACTAAAGCCTAAGTATAGGGAGTAGGTCGACTTCTATTCTTTTCGCTCTCTTACTCTTAGAAGGAGTTACGACTCTTCCTCACTTTTTATGCTCTAAGGACGTAACACACACTAAGTATAGGGATGTGTGCATATATTGCATATATACTTCACCCATAGCTCATGCTATCACGATTTTATGTGTATAATATTCAATAAATACGGAATGGGTATCAACCTATAAAATTGGTGATAATTTTTTTACTATATGTAAATGTGTATATTGTCTACAAGCTGTAAAATATGTCTAATTTGTATAAGTTTGTGTAAATAGAATTCTCTTTGTAAAATAGTTGTAAAATTTTTGTGTTGTAATTTGTTGTAAAATTAGGTATATAAAAAATTTTAAATAATAACAGCTTCTTATTCATTCCTTCATTAAAAATACTTGCACTTCATTCATCTACATTTCATTAGCATATCATGCATATGCAAAGTGTAAAGTCATAAAGTTCTAAATCAAGTCATGAGTAAAACCTGAGGGTGGACTTGACCAGACCTTAATCCACTTAATTTTAAGATAAACTTCACTAAGAAGTAGAATTTTAGAAACTTCAAGTCATGGACTTAATTCTTTGAGTTTTACAAGGCAATGTCAAGACTTTGACTATTAATGTTGAGGGAAAGGTGTTAGCCTCACGCATCACGAAAGTGTAGAGATCAGATAAAATCCAATCTAGGTCAACTAGTCCAGTTGGCATGGCAGCGGAAAAACAAAAATGTTAGGAATGAAACCACATGGCTTGGGAATCTTTCCCTAGCTGTCTCACTCAGATCACATGAGCTTAGGCTTCTTGAATCATGTTTGTGATCCTCAAAGCTTCTAAAGGAAGAAGCCTCCTAGCTCAAGTTCAATCTGACGAGAGTGCAATTACAAGCATGATGATGATTCATGTGTTTCCCGCAATCTCGAGCAATGATGCAAGCAAGAAACCTCCTAATTTCATCGCATGAAATCCATTGCCTTCTTCACAAGCATGAGTCACCGAAGAAGAATGAGTTCCTTGAGTGATTAGTCTGGCAGCACAATTGCAGCATGACGACGATTGCGATATCCACCAAGGTTGTAGAGAGAGAGTTACTAATGCAACAAGTGCATCCTACTTGTGAAAAGAGGGTTAGGATTGGCCTATATTTTATAGAATTTTGTAAGTCCATAGATCTGAATCCATGTGCTCACACTAATCAATGGTTTAGATTCATTTGTGTTTCTTTCCATGGATCTCAATTCATGTGCTCTCACTAATCAATGATTAAGATTGATTTTGATTTAGTTTTAGTTCACAGTAAACACAAAATAAAACAAATTATCTCAATTAAAACTATTAACTGATAAATGGGTTTAATTAAAAGAGGCTCCATCCATTTACTAAAATGGGGTGGACGTGCACCATGATTTTAACAACCTATGAGCGTCCACTCTTTGTAGTGGAATGAGTCAAATTAATTTACTCATTATTAATTAATTGAATAATTGATCTATCATGAAATAATTCCAAATTATTTTCCTTAATTATAATTATACCATTGATTATTGAGAATTAAGTTCTTCCAACCAATATTTAATGTAAATCATATTTACATTAAATTATGTAATGTGCATCCAATCCACATTAACATATAAATTGTGAATCTCATTCACAAGTAACTCTCTCAAGGATATTGTGGATCAAATCCACAACATCCATGATTATTTTCATTAGTGTTATCCACATTAATCCTATCCATGATATCTAAATCAAATTTAAATATCCTAGATATCTCTGTCCAAATTAGCTGTGATAATATAGAAATCATATTTTATTATCCAATTTTCCAATGCTTAGAAAATATTGCTCATGGAACAATTCTCGAACTCTTTCAAGAATTGTGTGCCTTCTCCTCAGATACATGGAGACAAGGTTAGGGTGAATGTATATGCCATGTATAGTGACTTGGATAATGAGATATTACCTCATATCCAGATCTAGAAGACCTCTCAGAGGTGTCTGATCATGTCAGACATAATATTCAATCATCTCATTGCATTCGTATTCAAATAAATGTCCAACAATCAGATCAAGATTGGATATCAAGTCCACTGAGAGGAGTCACTAAAATCCAAACATGATTCATCACTCACTCGAAATGGATGCTTCACAGTTATACAATTATTTAAGATCACATTACCCTCGAGTATTCCTAATACCCGTACATCCTGCATACTAGAATACCTAGAATAAACTCGAAGTTCTGATCTCATTTGGACTTTCTTCTTTAGGGATTTATCATTAAGTTTCTCATTTGATCATTGGGAGTTGGCATCGATCATATGATTTTTAAAGAATGTATCATACCTAAAAATCATGTCAAGATTCCAAAGCAATACGACCATGCATGGAATTTGGTTGGTTCCAATATCTCATGAGTGAGCTCATGTCTTCTGATTAAATAGTGAACTTGTATGATCCCTTTGAGAGATTGTATTACTCATATGTCCGTGCATATACACCATCTCATCGGATTGAGTCCTATCTCTATAGTCTTAGAATTCACTATCCCTATAGTCTTAAGTACTTGAAGATGTTTTAGTACTACAATTCAGTCTTTTATCTCCACGGTAGGATTGGTAATAATTTATCGCTCCCACTAAATGCAAGATATATGATTTTCATACACATCATGACATACACAAGGTTTCTTATAACTAATGCATAAACGCATGCAACTATAGCATTTACACCCTCAACACTTTAAGGGGCAATTCCTTTAGATAAGTCAGTACTATATCTCAAGGAAATGAAGCATTCCTTGGAATTTCGCATAAAGGATTTGTCAAAGATGTACCATTGATGTGATGGTCCCAATACCTTTTTTTCTTTGCTTTTGAACAGTTTCAGAACTAAGACCTAAGAGGCATCCTTGAGATCTTTGATCTCAGAGGTATAGGACAACCAGATTTTAAACAATTTCATCATCCTTATATCATTCTAAATGATTAGGATTTCATCAACATTAAGCATGATGAATACAATGGAACTCCCACTAAGCTTCACACATTTCATCAATATTCTATCTAAAATCACAAACCTATATGATTTCATCAAATCTGGTGTTCCTACAACCAGAAGCTTGTTTGAGCTCATAGATGGAGTCTTCATCTTGCATACTTTGCCTTAATTATGAATCCATGGTGCTACTTCATGTGGAAATCCTCATTGAGGTATCCATTAAAGAATGCAATCTTAACTTCCATATATTATATATCATAGTCAAGATGTGTAGTTATGGTTAGCAATGTCCTGATGGGCATGGTCACAAGATAACGTATCTCATCGTAATCATTGTATTCTATTAGTGCATAGCCTTGTGCCACGAGCCATGCTTTGAAGGTCTCTACCTTCCCATCAGGTTCCCTCTTTCTTTCGATGATCCATTTACATCCAATGGGTTTGACCCCTTAGGTGGATCCTCGAGGGTCCATACACAACACTTGTGCATGAAGTCTACCTTAGACTTTATTGCTAACTTCCATTTATCCATGTCATGATCCTTAGAAGCTTCATCATATGATCATAGTCAAGTTTCTTTGACGCATGGATTGTATACCCCTTAGGTTGTTTTACCGCCCTCATAATTATTTCAAAAGGTATGAGTGTTTCATCTTTAACTATCCTTTTAGTTTCCAATATTACGAACCTCATTATCTTTCTAGGATTTGATGAGTCTCTTTACTTCATTCTTTATCTTGACTCTGAATGAAGTCGTCCTCTAAGAATTATATTCCAAGGGATAAATTCTTTAAGAATCACAGGGTCATAAAGTAGGCATCCAATACCATCCTTGACATTCCCAATGAAGTGGCACTCTGTACTGCTAGATTCTAGCTTACTTGCACCCATGTTATGGTATGGATCAAGCAACCCTTAATCCTCAAGTGTCAAGCACTAGGGTTTGTTCCAAACCAAAGATCATGAGGAATTTTTAGTATAGATTTGCTTGGAATCTTATTAATATATGTTGCAGTCTATATTGCAAATATATGGAAACTAAGATGTAATTATGCTTATGATTCATCATTGATCAGATCATGTTAAACATGATCCCGTTGCATCTCCTTACAACTCCACTAAGCTGTGGTATATTAGCAGGAGTGATATAGAAAAAATATCCCTTTCCCTATAAGGCATTCTTTGAATTCATCCAATATGTGCTAGCTACCTTTGTTAGATCGAGTTCTTTTCATCTTCCTTCTAACTTTGGTTCTCAACTAAAATTATGAAATCTATGAACATTTCAAAAAAGTTCTAATGTGTAAGGAGGAAATATCATACCACAAATAATCATCAATGGACATCACATATCAATAATGTTCGTTTTGATATAGAGAGTCCACATACATCAACATGTATGAGTTTAAAATACCTTTGCATCTTACAACATTCCCTAAAAGGGTGCATTAAACAAGCTATTTTGAATACATTATTCAGAAGTAGGTACGTTTTTAACTCTTAGATAATCTATAGGATCATATTTTACTAGTCTTATTGATCTTATCAATAGGCACATGTCCAAGTCTTAATGATAGATCATTATCAAATGATCTTCATCCTCCATTGATCTTTAAAGGTTTTTAATTCCCAGTATTAGAAATAGTAATGAACCATTCATTAATATTCTAATTTCATGGAGTCTTTATGATGTTATATTATCTTCTAAAATATATTCATCATAAAATTTCATGATAGGTCTATGCCATAATGTATGTCCATTTCTAACAAATTTAGAAATATATAATGAATCAATTCTAACATCTACGTCAAAGCGACATTCTCTAAGACTAAGGGCTCTCCTACTAGAATCGAGTAGTCTGATTATCTAATGATGATTGTTGCAAAAATTGCATCAGATTTCATAAGGATGACCTTTAAGTCAATCTTAATAGTCTTCTAAAATAAATGCAGTCAATTGCAAGTGTTAGCATAAGAACGATATCCAATTATCAAACTTTAAGCTTCATTAATATGTAATTCGATTTTAATGATGGTATGTAGATGTATAATATGCCAATGCACTATCTGAGTCCTTTGTTAAGGATTCTATATATAGTCTGGATAGTTATGTTATCAAAATACTGACTTCTTACAGTATTGACAGTCATCCAACAATTTGTAAGTTGTAGTTGAGAAAGCATGGTCAACACTTTGACCTTTCTTCCTTAATGGGTCTGAACCATACTTCTAATGCTCTTCCTTAATCATTAAACAACCATTGCTTAAGATAAAGGATCTCATTAATTGAACATGTCATCAAAGGACATCAATATGAGAATATTTCAATATATATACTTGATCATCCTGTTCATACGAGATGAATATCATGAAGCCTTAAGAAAGACTTGATCAGAGATAGTAGAATTATGACAATGATCATATCCGTGTCCATCTCGACTCTTAGGAATTCCATTCGGGAAGGTACTCAAACATTTTGAGTTCACGATCTCCTTAAGGAGTCACCATTTTGCATAATGCAGTGAACCTTATCTTTCATGATCATATGTTGATAGCGCATAACTTTTCCAAAAAAACATCTCCTTCGGATCATAGAAGGTCAAAGTATTTCTTCCAAAGAACATTTGGCGAAGGATCATGATTGTAGGGACATACGAATCATTCATCATCGTCCTACTTCCCATTAAATTACCTATCCTCATTATTATGAGGAAACTTGCACATTGCAATGACATACATTATGTGTTCAATTGCAAGTTCTACATCTTAATCATGGATCATATCCATGACACTGGTTATTATTCAGTATAAGAGTGAGTGTGTTTAGAAAGGATATCTTAAAAAGATAATTTACATATATACACTCTTTGATTAATGTTATTATTTTAAATCAAAGTTGTCTCACTTTTTATTATTACTTTCAAAGTCCGGTCTCTTTTAAAATTTCTAAGCGTGAGGTATGCCAACTAAATTACCTCAAGCGAGATCTGGGGATTTCCCTTCCACTTTTGTCACACCCCAATTATATGAGAACATGCAACTACGATGAAGGAAACATGAACACTTTTCGCTTTGCAAGTCCAACTTGCACTCCCACTTCGGTCTTTGACACACAGGAACACCGCCCCTAAGCTGATGTTGACATGTCACCAATTGAACCAACTATCGGGAGGAATAGCATTCGTTGTGCACAATCCAATGCCGCCTCAATTATATGGGAAGCAAAATTGGGGTCACTACGCATACGACCTTACTCTTTCGAGAAGTAGATAGCTCGATCCATGTGTGCTTGTACACCAGAACTATGACTTCGCATAGGCATCTTCGATGCACATTCCATGCCTAGGGAACCCTTCAACTTTATGGGAGACCATGTATGTCATCTTATAATCCTCCATATCCCATTCAAATTTTGACTAATCATTTGAATCATATTCACGCGATTATTCTTTCCAAGGGAAATCGAATCTACATTAATTACGGATTGTGTATTTTATTTGGATTAAATTAATTTAATCACATACAAATAATTAACAATCCAATTAAACCAATAAATAATTAGGTTTGCTTGACATTACTATATAGTATTACCTCTCACAACTACGTATTATTATGATTTTAGTAATTAGAGTAAACCTTGACTTCTCATCTTACCCTTTCTCAAAAATGGATCTGGCCAAACTCTCATATATATGTTGGGAGGGTGCATTTCCTTGACTTGCAAGGTGTTAATTAGGTAACCAAGCTAACATAACCTTGTCTAGACACCTTCACCATCCCGATTCAGAACAATACAATTGAATTAATGTACTTTTGGTTTTACTGATCATTCCTTTGATGAAGGACATGATACTATATAGTATACACTTAAAAAATTAAGCTTCTTAAAACATTTTAGTGACATTAAATTTCTAGATATATCAAGCAAACAACTTTTTTTTGCATGTAAAAATTGTCCTAGAACTATTGTAGGATAAACTTGGGGTTTCATGTCATGAAGCAATCATTCAATGTATTTGTTTGTCATGTATTTCTCTAAATAAATGAGACCACAATTAATAACGCAAAATTCCAAATATCCATGATTATATTTGAGTGATTAAACACAATAAAGGATATCAATAATAAGATCCAATCATCATCCGACCCATTTCCACTAAATATCACATATCTTGGGCAAATGGAGTCGGAATTGTACGAAATTCGAGAGGTTTGATGGTTTTATTCTTAATTAATGTGTTTTAACATGTTTCATGACAGCAAAATAGTAAATAAAGAAATATTTATTTACATATCCGAGTTTACACGAAAAAATAACACTGTAGGAACTTTTTGAATTCAAAATAATGCCTAATTTTAGACAATTTTTGGGAAATTTTTGAGGACATTTCTAGACCATCTAAACATGCTTATACCAAAAATTCGTTTATAATAGTGGAAAATAGGAGATACATATATATGCTTGAAATCAATTTGAAATTTCAACAATGCAAAAACAAATGAGTTCTCGCACATCCTGATACCCAAAACCTTGGTCCCTAGGTTTTTGATCATATCCAAGACTATAAACAATGGATCTGATACCACGTGAAGATAAGGTGTTATCCTCGTGCATCACAAAAGCATGGAGAATGGATCAAATCTAATCTAGGTCAACTAGTCGTACTAGTTGGCATGGCAGCAGTAAAACAAAAATTTTAGGAAAGAAATCACATGGCTCGAGAACCTCTCCCTAGCCATTTCATTCAAATCACACGAGTTAGGCTTACCTCTTGAAGTGTGTTTGTGATCCTCAGAGCTTCTGAATGAAGAAGTCTCCTGACTCAAGTCCAATCCGATGAGAGTGCATTTGTAGGCGTGATAATGAGTCGTGTGCTTCCCGCAATCTCGAGCAAGGATCCAAGCAAGGAACCTCCCGATTTCATCGCACAAAATCTGTTCTCTTATTAACGAGCATGAGTCACTGAAGAAGAGTGAGTTCCTCGAGCGATTAGTCTGGCAGCATAATGGCAGCACGACAATGATACGATCTCTATCAAGGTTGTGGAGAGAGATTGGATGTGTGTAAAGAGAGAGAGAGAGAGTTTTATTAATGCAACAATTGCATCTTTGTGTAAAGATGGCTAGAGCCGACCTCTCTTTTATAGCATTTTGGAAGCACATGAAATTAATGGTTTAGATTGATCTGTGTTTCTTTCCATGGATCTCAATCCATGTGCTCTCACTAATCATTAGTTAAGATTGATTTATGCTTCCTTTTAGTTTATAATAGACACAAAAGAAAATACAAAGAGATAATTTGAAAATAATTTCAAATTATCTCAATTTAAATAATTAATTGATAAATGGGCTTAATTAAAAGAGGCTCCATCCATTTACTAAAATAGGGTGGATATACCAAGGTCTTAACAACCTATATATGTCCACTCTATGTAGTGGATTGAGTCAAATTAATTTACCCATTATTAGTTAGCTGAATGATTGAATTATCACCAAAGAATTCCAAATTATTTCTGAATATTGTAATTTTACCATTAATTATTGGGAACTAAATTACTCCAACAATATATAATGTAAATCATATTTACATTAAATTATGTAATGTGAATCCAATATGAATTAACATATAAATTGTGAATCTCATTCACAATTAACTATCTCGAGGATATTGTGGAGCATATCCACATTATCCATGATTATTGTAAATAGTGTTATCTACATTAATCATATCTATGATAACTAGGACCAATTTAATTATCCTAGATATCTCTATCCACATTTATTGTGATAATTATCTAATTTTCTAATTATTAGATAATATTTCTTATGGAATAATTCTCGAACTCTTTTAAGAATTGTCTACCTTCCCATCAGATACTTGGAGATAAAGTCAAGGCGATTGTGTATGTCATGTATAATGGCTTGAATAATGAGATCTTGTCGCATATCCAGATTTAGAAGTCCGCTCAGAGGTGTCTTATCATGTCAGACATAACATCCCATCTTCTCATTGCACCCGAATCATATTCGAATCAATATCCAACAATTGGATCAGATAGGATATCTAGTCCACTGAGAGGAGTCAATAAATCCAAACATGTTTCATCACTCCCTTGGAATGGAAGCATCACGATTATACAATCGTTTAAGATCACGCCACGCTCGAGTATTCCTAATACCCGTACATCCTGCATACTGGAAGACTTAGAATAAACTCAAAGTTATGATCTCATTTGAATTGTCTTCTTCAAGGTTTTATCATCAAGTTTCTCATTTGATCATTGGCAGTTGGTATCGATCATATACTTTCCAAATGCATATATTATACCTACAAATCTTGTCATGTTTCCAAAGAAAGATGACCATGCATGGAATTCAGTTGTTCTAAATGTCTCATGAGGGAGCTCATGTCTTCCATTTCAGTTGTGAACATGTATAATCCCTTTGAGAGGTCATATTACTCATATGTCCTTATATATACACCAACTCTCTGGTGTATATACCTTGATTATGTCATCAACCCAATGGTCTTCCTAATGTATATACTCAAACATATAGGAATACATATGTCTCCGATCAGAGGATGTTTGCCTAATTGTGATAGGATATGACATAGGTCTTAGTTATCTCGATCTCGCTAAGTCAACTCTTTGACTTAACTTATTCGACACCTTCAAATATCTATTCCTATGTAGAGGACCTACAACAAGAGGTTGGTCAGATATCAACATTTGGAGTAAGTATTGTCATCTCCTTCTCAAGCTTGAGATAATATCTTAAAAATCATTTAACAGTGCTAGATAAATATTGAATTATTGGTTTTAAGGTATTAAGAATATGTATTTACCAATATGTTGTTGCTGCAACCCAAAACCAACTCAAACAAAAAGTTTATTTTTATTCTAATGCAAGAACAAAAGAAGTGTTATTTATTTTACCTTGTAAAGAAATAGGATCGAACTTAGGAGGCTACAATATCCCAGGGTCAATTAATTATTACTAATTAATGAAGAAATTTTCTTTTCTTTTTCTTTTATTTTTTGTATTTTTATGCTTTTTAGTTATTTTATTTTTTTATGGATTTTTAATATTTTATAAATTTTATATTTTATATTTTATATTTTAATTAATTGTATTGCATTGAAATCAAGACTTCACGTGTTTATGCAAGTGAATAAGGAAAATAGGGACTAATTGAAAAATTTATAAAATAAATGAAGTACGTAATAACAACAATCTGTAAGGACTTCTATTGTAATTTTCTTAAAAAGTGTGTTTAGGAGTGAAGGACTAAACTGCAAATATCTAAACACTGAAGGGCACATATGCAATTGTTCAATTATTTCTGTTGTGACACATAAGAAAATTATGCTTATTTACAATTAAAGTAAAAAACAAGAAAGGAATACAGAATAACCACAATCGTGTATGGATCACATACAGATCGTGCGGTCGGGATCTGCGCTAACGATCTAATCTAATGACTACCTTTTGGACATGAATGAACAATCTATTTGTAAAATAGAGAGGCACTCTTCATTCAAACATCGATCAAGGCCCATGGACTAACTCGGAAGAAGGTATTTCCTAATGAACTTCAACCGTTGTTATCACTTTAACTCTGGTCTGATTCGCTGCTGCAATGCTATTAATAGAATCCAAATGTCATTCTGCATCAATATGATATAGATTCAAGGTCCAAATCATGTTGATTAGGGACCTAGAGCTCTAACTCCAAAGAAGGTGCAAGTAGACCTCCAAGTGTTGATTTCGCTCCAGCTAGCTGCTCCTGCCTCCTGCACATTTTTTGAGGCTCGAAGGGAGTGCTTCTGACCATGGTTATTGAATAAAATCAAAACAAATTAGAGGTGGATGGATCAACCTCTGTGAAGGTAAAGGACTGAGATCAAATTCTCATAAATATGAAATCTCTTGTGATTAGATGGTGTGAGGATGATGGGGAACATGAATTCTCAAATGAAAATGGATAGAATCAAATGCAGAAATTTAAAGGAAATGAATCTATGATTACCTATGGTGAACATACGAAGGTGATAGCCTCAATTCAGCTATGGATTGGCCGAAGAAACTAGGCTCGTCGGAGAGCTCCAATGGAGGCATGGATCTCACCTTCCACCCTCTTCTCGCACTCCTACTTGATAGGAGTCGACTATTGTCACCAATCTCGATGCTCATGTAAACAAACTCGGGGAGAATTTTGATGAAAATGGACCAGAATAAAAAATGGGATCAGGAGCTTATTTATAGAGCTGGAAATGGATGAATTTCAAAATTCAGATGTCATGTGAACAGAGGCCTTATGAAGCAAATTTTTATTCGGGCATGAGCATGAGTGATCAAATGGGAAAGAATTTAGGTTGGAAAGATCAAGATATCAGCTGTGATAAATCGGAGATAAAGGGGCATTCGAGCTTTTATTTAGGTAAAAGGGTTTAGAGGGGCAATTGACCCGGGTCAACAAACTCGGGTCCGTCCAATGGGAGTGCAGTCCGAATAAAACCAAGAACTAAATAAACAATTAATTCATTGAATAGAAATAATAAAATAAATAGAAAATGATTTTAATTAAAAAGTTTTCAAAATGCAAAATATTTATAAATAAATAAGTTAATTTTTTGTGATTTGTAATAATTTAGGTAAGTAAATAATAAGGTTAAAATAATAAAAACCTTTACTCATAGGTATAAAATAAACATATATATATTAATAATTTATTTTTTTTAAAAATACATTATTTATATTATATTTATTTACAGAATAAATAGAGAATATCAAATATGTTTTTATTTTATTTTTGGCAATTAATTTAATGGGTTAAATAAATATACATATTTATAAGATAAGTACATTAAACCAATAATATAAATACAATCATTTTATTTTTATTATTTTTATTGTTGTTCTTTGTATTTTATTAAAATAACATAAAATGTATATAAAATATTAAAAATACAATATGTGCGAAAATATAGATAAATAAATTAATATAAAGGTACACTATAGAAGTAAAGGTACAATAGCACTCCAAAAGCCAACTTTCACATCTTAACACTATTTTTTTTGAAATCACCTTCATTTTAAAGCTTATTTTATTTTAACACAATGAAAGTGAGTTCGGTTTATTTTCAGACTGTATGGAGTAGATATTGATCTTTCCATTTAATATTTATGAATTTTTTAGAGTGTTGTCCCTTTTATTTTGTATAAGATTTATTTGTGCAATTATTTTTTATTATTTAAAGCACATACTTGTGTACAAGTTTCAAGAAGAAAATATTTTTATTTGAGTTTGTTTTAATGATAAATAAAATATTACAAGATACACACATTATGAACACTGATGAATATGTACATGTGGTATTTATTTTCTTAGATTTTAATAGATTAATGACCATATCTCCACCTACTTCGTTTCTTGTTGATTAGGTCAAGTCTTGACCAACTCTCAATGTTAGGCTCAACCTGTATTTATTTCATAAATACAGTCTTCTTTTCTTTCCTTTTCTTTTATTTCTTTCTTTATTTATTTTCAGTTAAAATAATGATATTTATACAGTATTTACAGGTGAATATGAATTTTTAATGAGTGAGAAATAATACAATTTACAGATGTTTTATAAGGGATTTTAATCCAAAATAGATGAATAAAGATAATGAATTGATGATTCACCATCCCCTTATACTTTACCTTTGCTAGTTCTTTAGCAAACACTTATTAGAAGAATAAGTGACTAAAAAGGAAAAGGAAAAGGAAAAGAAAGAATTTAGAACAACTTTAATTTTCAAAAAAATCTTCATAAAATCAAAGTATGGAGCTCGATCAGACCTTTGAAGTATTAGTTTGTCAGAACCTTATTGAGAATCGGATTTAGGACTCAATAGCCTTTAGGTTCCACAAGTCCCTATTCAGTTCGCCTTGATAGTTAGGTCAAAACAAGTTTTCATACACAAATTCTGATGACTATGATTCTTACTTGTAATATGAATGTGAAATATAGCTCCCCACATCTGAAATGATAAAGAACAACCTTCTCTAGAAAGGTGACCCTAATTCCCCAATCTAGCTACTCTTTCCCCGAGGAGCAGGGTATTTCCTTCTATGTTCAGGTACGTGTTGTGTCCACAATCGAAAGGGGGAGAAAATAAAACAATGCTAAAAAGAAGTGGAGTGTGACCAGTGTAGCCACATCTCCTTATGAAGCTTGTCCAGTGTAACTAAGTCTCCACTAAAATATGCATGTTCTCTGAAACTTGGGTCATTGTGGTCATATATGTATTTGGTGTACGACTTCTTTTGGGTAGAAAATTTTGTTGCACTGCATTGATCATTTGTGCCTCGACAGATATAGAATCTTTTTTTGCCCATGTTATGGGGTCTTAGAAAATGTTATGCAAGTAGACCGTTCCTCATATGAAGATTATTTCAACCCACAACATCATGTATTTAGACATCCATCCTAGTAAACTAGGTTGGGATGCATTGGCCACATATAGTGACTGTGTATGTTTCCATTTGTGTACGTCTCAAGCTAGTGGATTCTGCCCCTCACCACCTTATCTGTGTTGACCGACATGCAAGGTGCTTATCCAAGTTAGGTCACTATCTAACAGAATCATTTGTTTGTTTAGAAATATTTTACTTAGACCAATCAAGATGGCAAGTGAACATAGTCTTGTAGACCTAAAGAATTAAGTCTCTCGACCTGGAAAGTCTCAACTCCATCTCCTATAAGGTTCCTCTAAAATTAAGTGGATTAAGGTCTTAAGCAAGCTCCATTCTTCAGACTTTATTCCAGACTAGTTTAATCATCAATATAATTCTCAAAAATATGAATGCAAATATAATAATTTCTTCTTTTGAAAATGATTTTCTGATTTACGCCTTTTATATGGTTTTTAGAAAGCTTTGCAAATTTTCATGAATTTTAATTTTTCTTCAAAATTTTTATGATTTTTTGATAGAGTTAGAGAATTAGATGTATCTACAAGAATTAACAAGGATTTTATGTACATTCATAAAGGATTTTATACAAAGATATGTAAAAGAATTATATAAAATTTATACAAGATTTTATTTGAAAAAAGAATGTATTTACAAGATTTATATACAAATTTCATAAAAGGATTTTATTTACAAGAGAATGTTATATCTCTTTTATTAAATAATTTTATATAAAAGTTTTAAATATGGCTTTTATACAAGAATTTTACAAGAATTTTATTTATAAAAGAATTTTATACACATATTTTACAAGTTGTTAAAAGTTTTATTTACATGAATTTTACAACAAGTTTACACACACATTTTACACAACTTTATTTATATACATGTTTGAAAATAATTTTACAAAATTAGTTTACAAAATTTTTTTACAAATAAATTTACAAAACCTTTACAAAATAATGTACAGAAAAATTTACAAAACATTTCACAAAATATTTTGCAATGAATTTTACAAATATTTTAAAAATCAAAATTTCAACTTTTTAGTTTCAACATTTTACAAATAGTTTACAAAATAATAATTTTATACAAAAAATATTTTATGAGCATTTTACAACCAAAATGATTTTATAATAATTTTACAACAATTTTACAAAATAATATTACAAAGACTTTACAAATATTTTATAAAGAATTTACAAGATGTTCTACAAAAGAATTTTTCAAAGAATTTTTACAAACTTCTACAAAACATTTTTATTCCAATTTTATTAGCCATATTATTAAACGCACAAAAGTACGAGTTATGACAGAACTATATATACAATATATACAACACCTCCTCTATACTTAGCTCAAACTATGTCCTCATAGTGAGCAAGAAGCGATAAAGGAAGACATAACTCATTCTAAGTATAGAAAAGTGAAAAGAATCATATACTATAATGACTCAAAGAATAAAGAATAAAATGAATAGAAGTCAATCATCCCCCCTATAATTAGGATTAAATAATCCTAAGTATAAAAGACCATACAAATGGAGAAAATCAACGAAAAGAATATACAAAATTGATGACTCAAATTGTCCCCCCCCATACTTATGGTAAAATATCCCTAAGTGTAGAAAAAAAATATCAATGAAGGGCAAGCGATTGAACAGAAGAAAATAACATGAATATAAACAAGGAAGAAATGAATGACATCATTCCCCCTATACTTAGGGTAAAGGATCCCTAAGTATAAGAAACAATAGGAGTGATGAAACATAATGAAAATAGAACAACTAAAGTCATTCACCTCCCCAATACTTACGATCTAGTCTTCCTATGTATAGCACAGAATAATAAAATAGAAGAAGGAAAGAATAAAACAAAAGGAATATATACAAGGTCAAAATCATCTCATGTATCAGACACATAAGAAGTCAAAGAATCATCGTCTGATACCACATGAATGGAATCTACAACGGACAAGAATGTTTCGTATACTAGATATGGCTTCAGCAACTGTTCGTTGATCACAAACAGCTGTGCGTTAGATGATAAGCCAGAAATAATAGTGCCACTGTTGTCACGCACAGCTCTCACTACAAAAGGCTCTGACCATTTGCTCTTGAGTTTGCTGGAAATAACTTCAACTTTATGTCAAACAGCTACACCTTCTAATTAGGCTCGAAAGACTTTCTCCTAATGTGCTTGTCATGTCATCTCTTAAATTTCTCCTTATACATCAAGTTGTTGTCATAAGCAGTCTAAGAATTCCAACAATTCATATCATTTTTTTTCTCTAGCATGCTCTTTTGGAATCCAAATTGCATACGATGATTGCCCACAAAGATTTATGAATTAACTCTACTAGAAAGTGGTAATTCTTTCCATAAACCAAGCGATAGGGAGATATACACAAAGGAGACTTATAAGCTGTATGACTGGCCCATAGAACCGAGTCAAGCATATGTGATCGATTCTTCCTATCTAAATGAATAAATTTTTGTAGAATCGTCTTTATCTCTCTATTAGTATTCTCATCCAAGTCGTTAGTCTGTGGGTGTACATGAGATGCGACACAATGCTAAATGTCGTACTCCTTAACTAATTTGTGATATTGATAAAGTGGCTTCCCCCATCTGAAATGAGAATATTGGGTATCCAAAACCGTGAGATAATTTTGTCCTTGAGGAAGTTACAAAGAGTATAACTATCATCGACTCAAGTGGGGATGGCCTCCACCTACGGAATGGGCCCATGAAGTCAATGCGCTAAGTATCAGAAACATCTAAAATCTTGATATACTCAAGGGGAATTTGTAATCTTTAGAATCGATGGTTCCTCCCATTCTCTGATAATCAATACAACTATTGAATATGTTGTAGCATCCTTAAACCATGTTGGTCACCAAAGGCCACATTGAAGAACTTTAGTTGACGTGTGCTTCCCCGAATGTCCTCCAGCTTCTAATATGTGACAATGATCAAGGACGCCGGCGTATTCCTCTTGAGGAATGCACCTCCTTCAGATACAATCCGCACCCTCATGAGATATGGATCCTCCTACTAGTAAAATGTATCTCAGACAAAAACCTATCAACCTTAAGCTTGGGACAATCTTGTGGAACTTTCTTGGTGACAAGATATTTGACAATATCTGTATACCATGGGAGTGAGGCATCAAACATGATCGCCTTATCTGTGAAAGTCTCTGTGATAGGAAGTAGTAAATTCTCAGAAGTCTCTACATATGTAATTTGATAAAAGCGATGTACCACTATATTCTTGATTCCAAGTTTATCATGAATCTCTAAATTAAACTTCTAGAGTAGAAGGGTCCGTTTGAATAGACGTGGTTTGGCATCCTTCTTACCTTCTAAATATCTAACAACAGAATGATCTGTGTATACAATTAGTTTACACCCAAGTAGGTGCGATTTAAATTTCTCCAAGGCAAACAAAATTGCTAGCATCTCCTTCTCTATAATGGTGTAATTCTTTAGTGCCTCATCGAGAGTATTGCTAGCATAATGGATATAAAATGGTACTCCATACCTTCTCTGCCCTAATACTACTCCTATAGAATAATCTGAGGCATCTGTCGTAAACTCAAAAGGAAGAGATTGGTCTTGTGGTTGTAGGCCATGAACTCATGTAATCAAGTCTTCCATCTGTTGAAATGCATGACGAACCTTATCATCAATAATAAACTTAGTCTCCTTGCATAGTGGCTCAGTTAAAGTTTGGAGATCTTTCTTTAGTCCTTTATGAATCACCTATAAAATACTGCATGCCCTAGAAAAGACCTTAACTACTTCAGTGTTGTTAGTGGATCTAACTTGGCATTAATATCCACCTTGGCTAGGTCAACATCCCTGCCATTCTTGGATATGATATGGCCCAACACTAACCCATTACTCAACATAAAGTGACTCCTATCCTACAAGAGCACCAAATTAACCTCGCAACAATGTTGAAGTACTCAGTCTAAATAAGCTAGAGATGAATCAAAGCTATCCTCGTAGACTGAGAAATCGTCCATGAAGACCTCAAGGAAACTACCTACCATGTTGGAAAAAACGGCCAACATATACCTTGGGAATGTAGCTGGAACATTACACAATCTAAAGGGCATCCTTTTAAAGGTGTAGGTGCAAAATAAACAAGTAAAAGTAGTTTTCTCTTGATCCTCAGAAGAAATTGATACCTGATTATACCATGAATATTTATCCAAGAAATAAAAGAACTCCTTCCTTGCAAGTATTTGATCGATCTAGTCAATATAGGCCAGCAGAAAGTGATCTTTCTTTATCTCTAAGTTCAAGTGTTGATAATCTACATAGACATGCCATGAAGTGGGTACTCGGGTGAGAATCTCTTCACCTCTTTCATCGTCACAATAGTGATCCTAGATATCTTCGAGATCACATATAACAAATTGACCCATTTGGAATCAGAAATGGGATAAATAAAGCCAGCTTCACACCAATTCATGATCTCTTTCATGACAACATCCCAGAGATTAGAATTCAGACGATGCTGAAACTCACGAGACAACTTGCTATCATCCTATAAGTAGATATGATGCAAGAACAATGTTGGATTAACCCCACAGAGATTCGAAATCTTCCAGCCTATGGTCTTACGATTTCTCTCAAGAACCTCTAGCAAGCGACATTCTTGGTTGTTGGTCAACTACAAAATGATGATGATCGGAAACATTTGGGGCTCACCCATAAGGATGGCATACCTTAGTGTTGATGGTACTACTTTTAGCTCAGATGGGGTCTGAATCTGCTCTATAGCAATCTCTGAAATTATGCTGGTGGTAGGTGAATAATCTAAAAACTATGAACTGTCCACCATGGCTACAATCGGCTCAGAAAGTAATGTCAGAAAATGATCTATAATTAATTATATTCTCTCATCTCAACATGGATCATCATCAATCAATTCAGTGAAATCATCAACAAACAACTCAGAAAAATCATAAGCATATGACTCGTCATCATAAATAACGGAGCAAATGCCGACTGTGCTTTCTAGTCATTCCTTTCGAAAAGGAATTCTTATGTATCAATATCATCCAAAGAAAGTCTAGTGTCTCTGATCTCAGCTAAAAAATATCAATCCTCTCTCTCAAATGTAATTGGCTCTCTCTCTCATTTGATGTTGGCTCTGACAGCTTTGGATTCGAGATCGTCTCGATCTTAACCTTATCACTATAGGAGTGAAAGGTTATCTCCCCATTACCATAATCTACTACAGCTTCGTCTCTTCGAAGGAACGACTGACAAAGTATGATTGGGGTATGGAATATCAGAGAAGAGGTGTCCATGTCCAGGATAATAAAGTCCACTAGGAATTGCATTCATGCACTGTTACGATAATATCCTCTAAAATGCCCCTCGGCTCCTTGGTTGATCTATCAGAAAACTAAAGGATCATCCTAGTTGATCTAAGAGGCCCCAACCCAAACTATTTGAGTAGAGAGGTCTACCAAAGTTTGACATAGGATCTGCTATCAAGAAGAGTGCGACCAAACTCTTGGTCAAAGATCTGACATTGGATAAGATGTGCTCCCTTGTCTTTCATTTTAAGCCGGAGGTTTCTTATGACATGAATAATGGCCATGGTCAATATGTATTTCTAGATCCTTTTGTGTCAGTTCTGCTTGGCTTGACCCTTTGTAGTACATGATACTTTCAGTCCTCATTTCACGACATGCATGTACTCTATGGCCTTCAGGAGTGGCATCTCAAAAAGATGTTTTGTAATATCTCTATCACTCTAGGATCAGATAGTGTTGTTTTTAGTTTTATGGTACTTTTGCTTTTATTGAAGGCATCAAGAAATGGAGCAAACTTAGAATCAATATTTTTATTCACATCAAAATCATCATGTACATATGGACGACCAAAATCATACAATACAATGTCATTCATAATAGGCAAAGGAAATGAAAAAGAATCTCGAGTTGCTCTTTCTGTCGCTGAAGAAGATAAATCCACGATAAGTGTGCTCTCCTCCACTACTGACTTGTCTCTGCATATCCCTTAATTATGTTTTGGGCTTTTTGTTTTTCTTCATTTTTTTGGTGTTTTGTAGATGTGGATGCTCCTCTATCTACTACAATGCTCAATCTTTGCTCACTAGATGAAGCTCTATCAACGGCTTTATTGCCCAATCCTAATGGTGTTGGCTGTTGCAATCTCGTACTGCTCCTGAGAGTGACGGCATTAGATAAACATAAAAAATCAGAAATCATACATGTCTCAAGAGTCATTGGATCATGATGTGCTACATGCTCCTTATTGTGGCGGAAATTGTTGGGATTGGCTTTGACCTAGGATGGTATGATAGCCTTCGTCGTGGTGAGGTCGTTAAGCTTGGTTGATATCATGCATATTCTTCATCAGTTGAGCAAGGTAGTTTAGTTATGGGTTCATCGATGGTGCCTATGGTAGCTCAATAGTTGGGGATCGTTGATATTGAAAGTGTGTTTGAGGCTAATGGTACCCTAAATAGGCAGACTGTGTTCAATACTAATAATGAGGAGGAGAAGGAGGATATGAATATCATGCAAGTTGTTGGTGATATGTCTAATATGAGTGGGCAAGTTGCATTTTCTAAAATCTGTGTCTCCATGTCTGGAAGTGTGACAGAGACTAAAACTGAGGATGTGGCTGGTGCTAGTATGTACGATCTCCATGGAACTCATGAATGAGCCTAGGGTTGGCTTGACAACTCAACTATGATTGCACTGATGGATGGGTCTGGCTATGCTCCGGACCGCTCCAAATACCATTCACGTCCTATATCCGAGGTGGAGGTGTAAACTGTGGCTTCGAAATGTATAGAGACTATGTATAGTAAGGCACCATATATGCTAGAGTGTGATGTTGCTGAACCTGATGTAGAGTCTGCATATAGTAAACATTCTAAATGGTAGGAGGTGCTCTGGAACTCTAATGAATTATAGTGGAAGAAGTGGACTCAGGTGGAGATGTCTCGGCTACAGTACTCGAACTCTGGCAAGAATGGATAGTGCTAACAAGTAACTTCAGGTGCTTTGTAATCTCATCCAGCTTGTCCAGTTGCTTCCTCCTCTGTTTGATCACATTATGTTTCTCAAGTTCTTATGATTGGTTTTCAATTATATCAACTTTAAGTAGGTAGTTTCTAATAATGCTCAAATATGAACAATCCACCCTATCCACATCATGAGATGTCGTTATGTTGAAGGTCTTGTGGAGAATATAAAGTGAAGGATGCTTCTAAAATACACAAGAAGAAGATAGAGTTGTTGAACTCTCTGCCATTTCCTCAAAGATCTGCAATAGTATGTCCTCATCCTTATTAAAGTGCGAACGCCAACGAGCGGCATCAACGGGCTTCTGGCTCTCTAATCTCAAACCCCCAAAGCAGTTCTGCAAAAGTCTAGTCTTTGGAATATCTTGATGGGGGCACTTCTCCGTCAAATATTTGAAGATTTCCCATGCCTCATGAATAGGACCATGGGATATCTAGGAGAAGTTAGCTATCAATGACTGCATTTGATTTAATAATCTCAATGGATAGTATTTATTCAGAAAAGGTGATCTCAGCTCTTCCCAGGACATCATCACACTTTCTAAATGGTTGATCCAATATAATGTCTTATCCATAAAGCTTAAGGGGAAAATTGTCATCTTCACTACCTTTAATGGAATACTAGGGTAGTGCATCATGGTGCATATGCGATCAAACTGGTGGAGGTGTATGTATAGTTCCTCAATAGTGTGTCCATGAAACAAGGGGAGAAGTGAAAGAAGATGGGGCTTCATCTCAAAATACCCATAAATCGTGGGAATTAGAATCTAATTCATAGCCATTCTTGCTCATGGGTTATAGAAATCTCTCAATGTGAGCTTAGCCTCTACTCGGTTCTGCTCAGGATCTGCTCGGTTCTTCTCATTCTCTTCATCATTCCCACCACCTCTATTTTCATCCTCCTCTCTCCTCTCAGCTCATCCTTTAATCTCCAAGATCATATTTCTCAATCTGGCATGTATGTTGGCCTACTTTATCAACTATGCTTAGATAGCCTGAATGGAAGCCAACATAGTATTGTTGATCTCTGACTGGTCGTCCAAGGGTGCCTTTCCTTTCGGAGCCATCGGGTCCTCTAAATCAGTCTCTGAAAATGAGAAAGGCACTCGATCAGTCATCATAAATGTAGGAGTCTCAATTGAAATCTCAAGTTGGAATCCATATCAAATAAAGGATTTATTGGTGAAAGATACAGAGTAAAAAAAAATAAGAGAATTCAGGAAGAGAGTCATCCTGAAGTAAAATGATTGAGCATGAGTGTATAGAAATAGGTCGGTGAAGTCCAAACAAAAAGTACTCCAATCTGACATCTTCGATGCAAAAGTAAGATGTGAGAACACGAAGGTCAAATCAAGAAGAAAGTGAGAAAAGGCACACAATGTGCAGAAGGATCTTTATTCTAGAAAGCAAACACAAACCAAACTCTTAAATTCACCAACTCAACATAAATGAAGACAATAAAAGTTCAGTCATTTATCTTTTCGATTTAAGAGTTTAGTGATTCATAAAGTTTCTTAAATTAAACTCACAAGTGGTGTTGCCCTATCGCTCAGTGTACGTCCTCACACTCTCCAAATAGTGGAACCATCTGCCCAGGCGGTTGGGTTATATCATGCCTAAAGGGAAATGCGAGGCGAAGCACACCAAAATGATTTTCTATGATCGGAGGCAAGTTCTTACAGCTGTAACTGTATACTGAATCGTTATACACAGGTACATAGGGCTCAAGTCCAAGGATTTTGAATCCATCCTTATGGCTACGTCCATACTCGCTCTGTCCAGAGGTAAGTACATGTGATCAATGAGGGGGTTACTCTCCCCAATACCAAATGAATCATTACATTTCTTTTAGGGGTCGAGTGTGTTTAGCAGTCCCAATTTGATTTTTTATCACTTTTTTCGAATATATTTCAAATAAAATCACCTGACAGTTTTTCCAATTCCTTTATTCCTAAGTCTAGGAAATCAAGGGAGGTATGATGCATGCATGGGATAGAATGAGTAACTTGCGATAAACAGTCTACATGGAAAATGACCCATGCATAAAATAAATTTGACCTATATGAAATGCAAATTGAGAACCATCCTAGCAGGAACTTCTATTATCAGGAAGAACCAAGTTTATTTGACTAAGTCCAATTCAAATCAGCTATAGGAACAAGAAGTATATTATGTGTGTGGACCTATTATTTACCAGCTCAACCTAGATAATAAAAACATAAATCTAGGGGCGCAAGCACACAAAACAAATAAAAATAAAGACAGAAAACTCAAATCATGGAAAACAAATAAAAAATAGGGAAAATAGGGATGAATAAAAGAAGAATGCAAAAAAATCAAAAATACGATGGGATCCCCAAGTGCACTGACACTTGTTGAAACAAACCCCAAATAACCACAAAGTCCCTAATAATTCTGTAGAAAACCAAGAAGGAGAAAATTTTAAAAAAAATATTACAAGAATAAAATGGAATAAAATAGATCTAGAAAGAAAATGAAACAAGTCTTCTGCTACTCCTACTCCTCCTCAGTCGCTCTCTCTTACCGGTTGATGTAGAACAACAGGCCTCCACCTCACTCGAGTGTGTCGGCTCTCATAGGATTGCCTCCCTCTCTCGTCGGACCCTCGCAACAAAGGTGAAACAAGAAGTATAGTTATAAGAAATATATAGATGAAAATAAAAGGGATATAAATGAAATAAAGAAGGAAATAAAACAAGCAAGTGAAACAAATAAAAAGAAACAAAAGGAAATGAAACCTATACCCTCGTCGTGCCTCCTCGGCAATGACACCATATGTTGAATCATCGATTTTACAGTTTCAAAAAGATGTATTTATCAATGTATTGTTGTTGCAACCCAAAACCAACTCAAATATTTTTTTACTCTAATACAAAGTTGGCACATATCTATTTTTTTTACTTTTGAATTAGTGTCTCCTTTTCAATCAAGGTCAACTTCTCTCCAACTGTCCCCAAAGATTTGCCAGGTGTGAAATCCCATTGCATTCGGGGCTCTCGTTCTTCTCGTCTGAATTTGCCATTCTGATTGTATTGCCTGATTTATGCACTAGAAATTTCACCTACATCCAACATGTCAGATGTATGATGCTCACAACCTAGACCTTGCCACCAGCCTCACATGCATCTAAAGAGTCAGGAATATGCTCCTCAGACTCAGCAGGCGATTGATGTGAACGTGAGGTCTCGTTTATAAAAAACAGATTGGATCTCTCATAACCATCCAATTTCTTTCTCATTTTCTGCCTATTTCGGATTTCATTATCAATATTCTTTATAAATCTTTATCTTTACTGCGAGAGGTCTCTTACCACAGATCTTTGGCCCAAGTTTCAGTCACAGCAGGGTGGAACTGGTGATTTGGTAAAGGAAGGCTTCCATTGCCCTCTTCTGAGTTCTATACATTCAGCTATATATGAGGGGCTCAAGGCTACCTATTTTAGGCTTCTCAACAATATCATAACGAATAAATGTTTGAATTTTAGTTCCAGTTTCCCTTTGGCCACTTCTTCAAACCTAAGCAAAAAAGGATATTCAGAGTTAACAATTGGCTACCGTATTTTGTCTCAACCGCAGTGCTTCGGAGGTGGATTATCCAGAACTATTGAAATAAGAATCTCTCTTCTCTCTCACATGTTCAATATTTTTTAGATGTTTTCGCAAAGATCTTTCTCATTAACGCTACTTTCATTTTGCTCATCCATGGAGTTGTAAGCTTCGTTGCCCAACAATATAGAGTACTGACCACACTGAGGGATTGGCCCTGAAGTGAAGGACGGGAACGAGCAGAATCAATGTCTTCCAATATCTGGCCTTGCACCGACTATCCAATGGACCATCGAATAAACAGCCACTACCTGAAAGCGAATTAATAGAATCGTCTTTTATAAGTTTCTTCAGCATTTTGGTACTTTTGACACCATCCTATCTAGTTTGTTTCCTGATCCTCCCCCACTTAGGGACCAGCTCAATGCAAACACCCTCTCCACTCCTGAGGATGAAGAATGATTTGGAGTTCTTCCAGAGTGGAACCATGCAGTACCAAACACGAGATAGATCTTCCAAAGAACAAGGCTTTTTTAAAAATCGAATAAGTCAATTCATTTGGGACCTTGCAGATCCAAGAAGTGTTATTTATATTACCTAGTATAGCAACATCATCAGACTCAGGGAGGCTACAATATCAGATGGTCAATTAATTATTGCTAATAAATACAAAATTTTCTTTTTTTGTACTTTTTATGCTTTTTAATGCATTTATATTTTATGGATTAATATTTTATATTGTTTATATTTTCTGGTTTTTTAACTAATTTTAAATTTTGCAAATTTTTATATTTTTAATTTTTTTAAAAATAATTTAAAGGATATATATATATATAAATGTGAAAAATGTTACTTTTTGTTTTCCAATTATAGGAAAAATAACCAAAAATGCATAAATAAAGTGTTTTTGTGTTTTATATAAATTTTACTACTTTTGTGATTTTTATGGTATTTTTACATTTTTAAGGATTTTATAAAGAAATTCAACTGAAAATAGCGAATAAAGTAAAAAAATCAAACAACTATTTTGGAATTTTGAAAAATAAAAGAAAATAATCTGAAAATAAATTTTAAATAGAAGACTTTTTTAATCTTTAAAACAAGCCAAAGTAGGCAATCTTATGACTTTTGTGTGAATTTATAAAATTTCTTATAAGGTTTTCTAAATTTTTAAAATTTCATGCTTTTCTAAAAAGTATTTTTATATGAAATTGATGTAGGTCATAAATTATAATAAAAGACAACTACTATAATTTTTTAATTTTTCAAAAGATTTTCAAATTTTTGTGAACTTTTTATTGTAAATAGGAAAAATAAATGGAGTTTTTGAATTTTTAAAAATAAAAAATAAAAAAATTTGGAAATGAAAATTACTGAAGTTAAAAATATTAAACAGAAATTTAACTATTTTTAGGGATTTTATAAAATTATTTAGCTAGTTATTTGAAGCAATTAATGAAGAACAAGAAATGCAACAGAATTAGGACCTAAGTGTAATTAATAAAAACTATATATACTACTTATTCACAATCAAATAAATTGCATGGAAAATTCTGCAAATAAACCAAGATTTCACACGTTTATGCATGTGAATCAGGCATACATGGACCTAACTGCAAATTTATAAAATAAACGAAGTAAATAATAACTACAATATGCAAGGACTTTTATTGCAATTTGCTCAAAAAGCGTGTTCTAATGCACGTGAGTTCAAGAGAGTAGGAGTAAAATGCAAATATCTAAACACTCAAGGGCTCATATGCAATTGTTTAATTATTCATGTTGTGACACGTAGGCAAATTATACTTATTTACAATTAAAGTAAAAAGTAGGGAAGGAATGCAAAATCAACACGATCATGTGTGGATCATATGCAGATTGTGCAACTGGGATCTGGCGTTGCGGATCTGATCTGACAGATACCTCTTGGGCACAAATGAACGATTTGGATGTAAACTAGAGCGACACTCTTCAATCGAATGGTGATTAAGGCCCCTGGACAAACTTGGAAGAAGGCATCACATGATTAGCTTCAATTGTCATTATCTCCTCAACTTTGGTCCGATCCGCTGGTGCAATGCTATCAATAGAATCCAAATCTTGTTCTATATCGATATGATGTAGAATTAAAGCCCAGATCCTGGTGATCAGGGGCCTGGAGCTCTAACTCCAAAGCAGGTGTAAGTCGACCTCCAAGTGCTGATTTCACTCCAAATAGTTGATCCTGCCTCCGGCAAATTAGTTAAGGCT
This sequence comes from Ottelia alismoides, assembly GCA_037367405.1. NCBI lineage: Eukaryota > Viridiplantae > Streptophyta > Magnoliopsida > Alismatales > Hydrocharitaceae > Ottelia > Ottelia alismoides. The sequence goes on from JAZKJV010007323.1 coordinate 409,884, forward strand.
TGAAAGGGGTGCTCTGTCTAGGATTATTGAACAAAATCAACACAAATCACATGTGGATGGATCAATATCTATAAAAGTGAAGGATTGAGATCGAATTGTCAAATTTATGAAAGATATGGTGATCAGATGACATGAGGATGATGGAGAAATGGTGCGTGATGGAGGTGAGATGATCGGACCGGATTAAAAAGTAAGGATGGCCTGTAATCTGGCATATCGGAGGCAAATCAACGTTGTACTGATCTAAATAAAATCAAATGGAAATTGACATAATCAAATGTAGAAATTGAAAGAAAATGGATCTACAATTTCCTATGGTGAAAATGGGATGGTGATAGGCTCAATTTGGCTATGGATTGGCTGAAGAAACTGGGCTCGTTGGAGGGCTCTGACGATTGTGTGGATCTCTCCTTCCACCCTCTTCTCGTGCTCCTGATTGCTGGGAGTCAACTCCTATCAGTAATCGCGTCGCTCAGAGGCTCAAGCTCAGCGAGAATTTGGATGAAAAATGGATCAGAATTGAAAAATGGTACAAGGAGCTTATTTGTAGAGCTCGCGATGGACGGATTTCATTATTCAGTTGGAGCGTGAATCGAGGCCTTATGAAGCAAATTTTTATTTAAGCGGGATTAAGAATTATTCATGTGATCAATTGGGAAAGAAATCAGGTTGGAAAGATCAAGAGATCATGTGTAATAAATCGGATATGGAGGGACATTCAGGCTTTTATTCAGGTAAAAGGGTTGAGAGGGGTAGTTAACCCAAGTAACAAACCCGTGCTCGACTAATGGGAGTGTAGCCCGAATAGGTTCAAGCACTACATGACAAAAATTAATTCATTAAATAGAAAAAAATGAAAATAGAAAATAAATTTAAATTTAAAAACTTTCAAAATACAAAATGTTTATAAATAAATAAGTTAATTTTTGCTATTTTGAATTATTTAAATAAGTTAATAAGCTTAAAATAAATAAACATCTTTATTCATAGGTATCAAATACCTATAAATACAATATACATATTTTTTAATAATTGTTTTTACAAAAATATACATTGTTTTTTATTCTATTTATTTACAGAATAAATAGAGGATTTTAAATATATTTTTATTTTTTTATGAATTAATTTAATGGGTTAAATAAATATAGATATGTATAATATAGGTACATTATACTTATAGTATAAATACAATTATTGTATTTTTGATCCTTTTTACTTTTGTTATTTTTTTATTTTATAAAAATAACATAAAATATGTACAAAATAATAAAATAAAATATGTTCAAAAATATACATAAATAAATGTAAAGGTACACTATAGATATAAAGGTACAATAACACTCCAAAAATCTGACTTTCACATATTAATTCAAATTTTTATGAAACCGCCTACATTTTAAATCTTATTTTATTTTGAACACAATGAAAGTGAGTTTGATTTATTTTTTTGTGTATGGAGTAGATATTGATCATTCAATTCTGGCTTTCCTTTTTCAGAGTGTTGTCCCTTTTGTTTTGCACCAGATTTATTTTTACAATTATTTTTATTATTTAAAGCACATTTTTATGTGCATGTTTTAAGAGGAAAACAATTTTATTGAGTTTATTTTAATGATAAATAAAAGAATACAATATATATACACTATTAACATTAATGAATATGTTCATGTGATATTTATTTTTTGTGATTTTTATAGATTAATGACCATATCCCCTACATTATTCTTATCGATTGGGTCGAGTCTTGAGCTACTCTCGAGGTCAGGATCAACATGTACTTATTTCATATATACGGACTTCTTTTCTTTCTTTTTATTTATTTATTTATTTATTTTGGGTTAAAATAATGATATTAATAAATGATTTACATATGAATATGAATTATTAATGAGTGAGAATTAATGTTATTTACAAGTATTTTATAATGGATTTTAAGCCAAAATAGATGAATTAGTGATTCATAAGTAAGTCCTCAATCTAGCTCTTTAGATATCATCTAAGCACCAACCTTTATAATTCAACTATTGAATCTACAGATATATGATTATCAAGATGGCCAAAGTACATAACCCTAATTGTACTAAGAGACCTTATCTGCAAATTAATTATTCCTTATTTCATATTAGGGAGTGCTTTGCAATAACTTTTATTGCAAAATGACTCGCCATGGACTCACATGTCCAAAAAGTATCTAACATGATCGCCTCATTTTGAGTAGACTCTTGGATAGGGAACTAATGTGTACTCTACACCACACATTTAGTTCAACTCATACGAGGTGTTGGAAGGTTGTGCATCTTTTTCTTTGGTAGCATGGACATCTGAAGATCAGAAAAATAGGTTGAAATAAAGCTCCGGATGAGGGATGGACTGCAAGCACAATTATTTCTAAGACTCCAAAACATGGGCGGAACAAAAGATTATATATCAATCAGGACACAAAAATATCAATGCATAGCCACCACAATTCATATCAAAAAGAAGACAATTCCTAAAGTACATCCTTTGACCATAATGGTCCAAGGTTCAGATAGCCTGTACATCTTGTTGAAGACATGGCTACGCTGGCCACGCTTTATAGGAGATGTGACTACACTGGTCACACTCCAGTTCTTTTCTCCTTCTTCTTGACTTCTATCGTCACTCGTTGTGAACTAGCACGCACCTGAACTTAGAAAGAAAATACCTGACTCCCCGAAGACAAGTTACTGGAGGAGTAGATGTCATGTAGATCAACATCTCAGATGGGAAGAGGTAACACCCCTCAAACACTATAAACATTTACTCAATGTTCATGTGGGATGCTTTGGGAGGTGGATGATCTAAGATGACTTATGAGTCAGACCTGGACAATGATTTGTAGAACTTAAAGGCTATTTTTTTAAAACCATAATTCTCATAAGGAGTTCCGTCACATTATTAATCCAAAGGTTGAGTTAAGCTCCATTTCCACATTTCGTTCATGACCTTGGTATTCTTAGAGTTATTGATGCATCAAGTGATAGCGAGCATGTTCAAAAGCCCCTGCAACTATATATCAGTTGATGCTTTTTTGATAATTTAATAGTTTTTATCTAAATTTTTATAATCTAAATATATAGTAGGTGTTGTGGAGATAAACTGGATTGTGAGGACTTTTGCAGGAGTTGGAGGTTGATTATAACAACCTTTCGAAAACTACATTGAGAAACGTCCTCTTCTTTTATTGCATGTCGACCATAGCATTCGAAACATAACACTCTTCTTCTTTGTCAGATTATCATCTTACCTCTTTCAAAGTCTCTTTGAGAATCCAAGACACTCATTCTGCAGTTCGTGAATGAGCCTTGCATGATCTCGAGTGGGAACTCAACCCTCTAACTTGGGAACTTAGTTAGATAGGTGAGTGGTTGTTCCAACAATTCTGAGGGACTTAAATCAGTTGTCTCCCAGAGAGCAAGAGGTCTTTCTGTCATGCCACAATAACTCAGCAACTACTCAGCACAACTGCCCTTTTCCTTCACTCAATCTCATTTCACTTATGCATTCATTTTAGTTGCTCGAGGATGAGCAAGGTTTATGTATAGGGGGTTTATAAGTATGTGATTCATTACTCTAAAAGTTGGAGATAGAGCTATGTCCCAAGTAATAAATTGCATTTAATCATTTATATTGCATTATTAGCATTCATCCCATGTGAATAATATCCATATTTTAGCATTTGTAATTGCACAAATAAGAAGCCAGAAATTATGTGTAAATAATCACATGTCTAATAACTAACTTCCCCTATTTTTCTTTATTTTTATCTAATTCCAAATCAAATAAAATCACTCCATTGTGTACATATTACTAACCTAGATAAAGGAAAATACTAGAAAAAATACTAAATTGTAAAATTGACAAATAAATCCAAATCCTAATTTTGAGATAAAAAGCTGCAAAGTCAAATATAACTCACATACAATCTCTATGATCTCCTACTCACTTTTGAATTAATGTAAATTCCTTTATCTATAAATCAAGAGCAAATTCAAAGAATCGTAGTTCATATGTAACATAGATTTGTAGACCTCATTGTATATTGTATATTTTGTCTTACTTTGACCTTATTACTTTATGTACATAATTAACTCCTTTTATTTTATTACTTTTTCATTTATTTTCTTTGATTTATATTTTAATAACGTGCACAAAAATCCAAACCTAAAATGAAGTAAAAATCAAATAAGATAAATTTGTGTGAGTTTGTATATAGTCATTATAAATAAACCTCTCTTATTTTATTTCTTTATTTTCTTAATTATTAAAAATTACAAAAAATATATTAAGATGTAAATATTTCTTTTATATTTTATTTGATTTTTGTTTAATTTTTTCTTTATTTAAAAATCATCAAAAAATGAAAAAAAACTCAAAAAATCGTTATTTAATGTTCATAGAAGACCACTAAAAATACATTTTATACAGATGACTTCTTTTGGTTTTGATCTTTTCACAAAAGTTGTAGATCTAATCAAGATGAACAACTTTCATGAAGATAACTTTTTTATTATTTGTTGTCTTCTATTTTATTTCGATTTATCTTTGATTTTATTTTATGATTTTTGTGGGAGCGACACGTGCCAGCTTCTGGAGTTGCCATGTGCCCTTCTCCACTTACTCCTCTTTGCGTCACCTTTTCTAAATCATTATATGAAGGGTGCTTCTTCCAATGGTCTAGATTAATTATCCACTTTATTTTGTTTATTTTATTTTATTTATTTCTTTCTTCTCTCCTCACCATGTGGAGTGTCCCTAACGGTTCGATCACAACGCGATCGGACGAAGGAGACTTCATCTTCCTCCATCTTCTCTGCCCTCTTCCAATGGCCTATGCCTCTTCCTCCATTGACCAAGCCTCCTCTTCCCTTATCCTTTCATGCATCCGCTCATCTCGAACACTCCCCCTCTCTCTCCACGTCGACCAATCATCGATGCCTTCCCCGCAAGCCTTAACTATTCCACCTCAAAATCCCCTCACTGCCTCCATCTCCATTCGTCTACCACCGTCGAGAGTTTCAAGGGCCCCTGCATCTTTGTGCTCTGCCCTTTGGTGACAACTTGGGTTGTGTTTGAAGGCGATGACGAGTAGAGGATGATCTCCACCGAGTTCCAAGGTTGGGTCTCAACATTGATGCAACCGAGGGTCATCGTTACTATAGAGCTTCCCGTGCTTCCCCATGGTTGAAGGTGAAGACCAAGAGCACAATTGTTCTCTCATCTCAGGTGAAAATCTCCAAGTAACTACTTATCGATCCCTTGTCTTAACTTCCTCTCCTTCTCTAGTTCTTCTTCTTCTCCTTAATTTCTTGATTGCCCTCTTCTTCTTCCCAGCTACTTTCTTCCTATTTCTCGATCTGCAAACGTATAAGATTCGACCCACTCTGACCAATCATCCCCCTTCTTCTTCACCATAACCCCCTCGCATCATCTATATCAGTTCATGCAAAGAACTGATTACCTCCAGGTTCTCCATCTTCCTCACGATTACTAGGATCTATACGACCACCTCACAGATGCTTCCTCATTCCCTAACTTTCCATCGCAGCAAACCTTCAGCTTAAATTGCCCGTTTTGAGTCATGCCCCCTTCATTTGTAAGTGATCCACGATTCTGGAAGAGCTTGCATCTGGAACACTGCTATTCGTGATTCAACCACGTGTTTGGGAGTGTGTCACCTAGGCATTGATGGAGCAACACCGTGCAGCTCACGGACCTGCGAACTTACCTAAAGGCGAGGGTGAAGGATCCTTTCTCCGGGTCCTGTGTCGATCGGAGGAGAGAACCTCGATCATTTTTTCAAATCTCAAGCCTCTCCAGTTGCATGTTATCTTCAGGTAGACAGACGTCCCCGATCCATGACTGTACGGTCACTCCTCTCTGACAGTCGCAACGATCGACGATACCTTCCAACCACCTCGAGCAACAACAGAGGATCCTGAGCCTTCTCCTCATCACCATCGATGAAGCCATCCCTCTTGAGGAGAACTGTCCTATAGTTGTTGTAGGATAGATCATCTTCATCGCCATCCTACGGTCCGAAACCCGCCACGTTGGGAGCTCTGAACCTCTATACGAGCCATATGTCTCGAGTCATCTAAAGACATAAGCGACCGCCACATGGATGTGCCACATCCGCTGGACAACCCAAACCTGAAGATAGAACATGCGTATCATGTGCGGAAGGGGAGTTTCAAAACTGACCCCCTGTTACTTCCTACATTTGCATTTCAACCCCAAGCACAAGCATGTGGCATGCACCACATGTCAAAACTGGATAAAAACCCTAGCATATTTTGGTAATTTCTCTTGAGTCCACGTCCATTAGTTGTGTTTGCATTTTTTATTTTTAACATTGGACTTATACCCTAACATTTTCATATTTTTTTCAACAGTTATGTGTCACCTTTTTAAATTCCAAAAATTACATTATGTAGAAAAATTAATTCTCTATCATGTGATCATTTATTTACATTTTTACGAGATTTAATTGATTTATTAAAATTAGTTTGGTGTGAAATTCCATATTTTACACATCTATGAGCAATTAATTCATTGAAATCATCCTTTACTCCAAAAAATCCTCAAAATCGTAGTTTGTAGAATTAATTAGTCTCTGACACATGCCCAAATTTCACATCATTTGCATGTACCGATTGCCCTTAATAAATTGTTTAATTATTAGAGTGAATGAATTTTAATTGTCTGTAAACTTAGTGTTTTAGGATCTACAATTTTTCATTTATGGATCTTTATTGAATACTTATAGGGTAATTTTATTCCTAAAAAAATAATTAAGTTTGCTAATTATTAAAATAATTTTCTAAAAATCACATTATCTACATATTTAATTCACATCAAATTTCATTTCCATTCAAAAATACTAAAAAATACATTAGGTCAAATTCATCATATTTAACCTACTATCCTATTTTCATAATTTTTGCATTCCATTTGCATGAAAACTTGCATTAAAACCCTTCAAAAAGATCCATTTTTCATGCATGCATATTAAATCTAAAAATTCATAAAAATGTGTTTCAGATGCATCATTGAATAAGGTTTAATGGAAAAATACAACTTTGCTAATTAGGATCAATTTTGCATTAAATTTAAATTATCTATGTTTGTTAATTTCCCTGAGGAATCTAGTTCATTTTACATTTTCGCATTCACATTCACATTGTATAAAAAATCTTCCTCAAAAACCTAATATCCATATTATCTGAAAATGCTCCTAAGGAAACAGTGGCCTCCCTGAGTTCGATCTTGGGCTTGCCCAAATTAAAAAATACAACCACTTGTGCATTTAAGTCATTAGTTCATTTAAGATGTTTTTGATCAATCCGTAATTGCCTGATTATAACACCATGATAATATTAACATAGGGCTTCTTCGTTTTCTTCAAACATACACCACATTCGAAGGATGGCACACCTCAACAACAATGACCCCCACAACAACAGCTGCCATTTTCTTTTTAGCGTCCAAGTCAAAGTCCTGTCATCAGTCCATGTTCGAGTCCCGTACAAAACTTTGTTTTCAATAAAAATGAAATTTCAATTCTCGAACTTGATCATTCAATTCCTTTCCCCCCTTCTCTAATGGTTGGAAAGAAGAAAATTTTGAAAATCAAGTTTTTGAGAACCTGGTTAGACAATAGTTCCTCCATCAATTTTATGTCCACTACCTTATTTGAACATCAGAATTTGGGTCCTCATAGTAAGTCAAGAGCTCTGATTTAATTTATAGATACATCAACTAAGAGACCCAAGGGCAAGATTAGGAACGTTTTGATGAACATCGAGGGACAGGATTATCTGGTAGACTTCACAATTCTAGACATGGATGTCCCTAGAAATTGGAAAGATTAGTAGATGATTTTAGGGAGGCACTTTCTTAGGACCGCATGAACCCTATTTGACTACACTTTTGGGAAGATGTAATTCAGATATGTTGAGATAGAAATGAAGCAGATAAGAATTCAAAGGCCTGATTCAGAATCCAGAACTGAGTTTGCTTCTTCTGTGTTTGAGGCATATTGTAGTATGGTTACAACAATTGGACCCCAGTGACAGAACATGATCACAATTGAAGAATCCCTCTCATCTTGAGAGGACATTGTCGACACTATAGCATGTCAGCTCATTCAAGATAACACTCTCTATGCATACCCTAAACTCTTGGAGACTCAGAGGTCCATCTTGACATGTCTGTTCCATTTCTCTCGAGACAATCAAGGGGTGAGGAAGATGGGTCGAATGCAGCTTTTGCCGAAATGAGGCACATTTTTGGCGATCCGATCCCTGAAGCCATTGAATTATGGAAGTAGAAACCATACAGGATCTAGCCACATTAATAGCACAACTAGGTTCAATAATGATAGAGCCATATTTCTTAGATGATACAGATCTACCTGAGCTAAAACCATTGCCCCCTACTCTCAAATATACCTTCCTTGTGGGACCTAAGGGAAAGTTTCCAGTCATCATCTTCTCACATCTGACTGAAGAGCTAGAAATCTGCATGATAAAAGTATTAGAGAAGAACTGCAAGGACATTGGCTGGAGATAGTTGAATCTCCAACGAATTAACCTTGCTCTCTATTTACATCACATACACCTTCAGGAGAATGCCAAGCCCTCTTGTGAATTCCAGCATAGGTTGAATCCAAATTTATGAAAAGTGGTGAAGATTCTATCCCATCTTGGACTCCAAGTGGGTGGCACCCTTAGTACCAAAAAAGTCGAGGCTTCAGTTCATCACCAATGAGGAGGGAGAAAATATCATGACACGAGTACCCACGTTATGACGTGTTTGTGTGAATTACAAATGTTTAAATGCCACGATGAAGAAAGACCACTTAACATTTCCATTTATTGATCATATATTGGAGAGCCTGGCCGAGAGGAAATACTTCCACTTTTTGGATGAGTACTCGACCTACAATCAAGTAGCCATTGCCTCTGAGGATCTTGAAAAGACAACATTTACTTGCCCTATCAGTACTTACGCATTCATGCATATTCCTTTTGGGTTTTGCAATGCCCCCGACACCTTTCAATGGTGCATAATTGTCATATTTACCGAGATGGTTGGGAATTTCCTGGAAGTCTTTATTGATGACTTCTCGTTTCATGGTGATTCATTCGATGATTATCTTGCCTGCCTGGATCGAGTCCTCAAGAAGTGTAGGGAAGTGAATATGGTCCTCTCTTAAAGAAAAGTCACTTTATGGTGACAGAGGGCATCATGTTGGAGGACGTCATCTCCAAGAAGGGAATGAAGGTTAACCCAACCAAGTTGGATGTGATCAAGAAACTCGGGCCACCAAATAATGTGAAACAAGTGCGATCATTTTTAGGGCATTGAAAAATGCTTAGCTGACTAATAAAGCAGATCTGACTCGCAATTAAAATGAAAGAGTTGATTGTAGAGAATCACGAAGAGAGATCTGATTTATCAAACAAAAGACTCCAAAATCAAGAGAGAGAGAGAGAAAATGAATAGAGCAACTCTCTCCTAATTTTGATGTTCACTATTTATTTTACTAGGGAAGTGTTTTTGGGTCCAACACAAGAAGGTAGAAAATCGAGGGATTTTTGAATGAGAATATATTTTGTGATTTTTTATTTCTATTAGTCTTCTGAGAAAATCTATTTGTCTACTTTAATTTTGTGTTTTTAATTGATTTATAAATTTTCAAATTTTCATTTAATTTTGTAAAATGATATTTTTCAAAATGAAAATCTCCAATATAGTAATATGAGATATATAATAATATGTGATAAAATATAGAGTAGATACACGAAAAGACTTGAGCAACTATCTCAAAAAAAAAATAAAACCAAATCAGAGTCAGAAATCAAAAGACTGAAATCTCGATAAAATCACGATTAAAAATCTTTGAAATTTGACGGAAAAATAAAATCCTTAAAGAATGATATCAAGATAGTGTGCACAACTGTCGAATAATACTACAATGTCCAAGAGTTCAAAGTGAACAAAATATAGAGAAAAAATAAAAGCTTCTAAACTAGGTACCTGGCTAGGGACCTAAATATAAGAAAGTTTTGGAACTTTACACTTAGGTCCCTAAATGAGGGCCTAAATATAATAATGAAAATACTTCTGAGCACGATGAGATTATGGAATTGATCGTGTACCTCTTTACTATAGGTCGAGATTAGAATATACATGGCTGGTCTGGCCATTGGATGTGTCATTGTATCGCTATTCTATGCCTTGAGTTCTTTGGGGTGTTCTTCCCAAATCTCATAGGTGGTGATGGTACTTCTTCTTCTCCTCAATCTTCGACTACTTCACGGCTAAGCTAGTCCTCTAGTAGGGCCAGAAGGGGGTCTCCTACCCCCTTAGAGCTCACCTATGGTGGGCTTGATCGAAGATGGTGGGGAAGAGAGTTGAAGGACCTGTAGCTAGGGTTTGGGTCCAACAAAGAAGGTGCTTCTCCTGATTAATTGCTTAGTAATGAAGATGCTCTAGATGGTTTAAGATGAATCTCCAAAGTCTATGGCTACCCATAATTAAAGATTTAATGCTTGATTTCTCAAGGAAATCAACCAAGAGTTAAGGTTATGTAGATATGAATGGGTTTCCAAAATGAGTGAAGTTGGTGATCAAATTGAATTGTTTTGAACTTGAAATAAGAATGGATCTTGATTTTGATTGAGAGAAGAGTGATTAAGGTATCTAATTGTGTGATTAAGTCGCTTAATTGGACACTTAAATCAAGGAAATTAACTAGGATGAAGGGAAGATACTTGGGAATGTTGACGATATAGGATGCTTAGATCTTCGTTCAATGGTGGGTATTCACCAGAGCTCAACGCTCGTTTGGTGGTTATGCAAGGCTGACCGAACCTTGGAACCCTCCTCCGACTTTCCTCCTTCCACACAGGCTAGTCACCAGTCTATATCACAACCGGAGGTGGGAGGCGCAAGATGGGGAAGATGGTTGGTCAGGCACTAGAAATGCAGTTATGGAGAAGTTGGTTTGAACAGTGGAGGTTGGGTGAATTAATAGGATGATAGATGGAGGGTTGGATCATATTTGATGGTTGGTATGTATCACGATTGTTAGATATAAGAACTGAAGGGTGCATATCAATGTTTGGGTGAAGAATGGTGCGTATAAAATTAGGTGAAGTGGAGTTGTTGAAATAGAAATCAGCAAGAAGTTCATGGAGAAGAAGAATGTGGTGGACACGTGTCAGCACCACATAGGTCAGATTGTTAAATAAAATATAAATTATATATTAAATAGTAGATAGCTTTTTTTTATATAGATGTAAAAATAAAAAATGTAAATAATTAATTTACCTAAATTATGGTATAATTATTTTTATAAATAAATAAATAATATATATATTTTTAATTCAATATTTTAATAAATAATATATTATTTTTATATTTTGTTAATCAATATAATAATTAGGAGTCATATTATTAATTAGAGAATATTATTTTCTGAACTTTAGTAGATTGAACTTGGAGTTAATATGAAGAAGTTATGTGGTTTAGAAGTTGAGAAATTAATAATTTATAAACTAGATTTCTTTACATATATGCATGTTGGAATTTGTTATGATTTTTATATTTTAATATACATTTTTATAAACACAAGGGAAAAGAGTCTGGTGAAAAATTTTACATATGAATTAATTAAAAATCAATAATGATTTAATAAATAATGAATGAATAAGAATTAATGTGTAATGTACATAATTAATTGTTTTTCTTGTTTTCTTCCTTATATTCCCCTACTTTATTGTTTGTCGACCAATCTATGCAGACTTGATCTTGGGGGTTAGGTTATATAAATATATCTTTCAACAATATTTATATTTAATTATTCATATTGTGCACATATACATATTTACAGTCTGTCTCTTCCTTTTCTTCCTTTTTTCTTTTATTTATTTACATGTTTTTGATGCATAAAAGTGCATTTTTATTCATGAATGGTATTTTTATAAGATATGAAAAATAATGCATATTTACATGTATTTGTTAAGGGTTTTAAGATAAAAGCGGTAGAAGTATTAATGAATCATGGATTCATGAACCCTTTATACTTAAACTTTGTTAGTCCCTTACTAGACACTTATTTGAAAAATAAGGGAAAAAGAAAGAAAGTTAGAATGAATTTATTTTCCTAAACCAATTCATGAGAACAGACAAAGACAGAGTTTGGTCGGTCCTTAAAAAGCATTTTGTCAGGGCCTTAACTAGGATTAGGATTTTAATCTCAATAGTCCTCAAGTTCTACATATCCTTATCCAGGTTCACCTCAACAACCAGCTCATATCCACATCCATATCACTAACTCTTTCAACCTTGAATTTAATTTGTATGGTGTGTGAATTGTGTTAGCTCTTCCTGCTTAAAAAAGCGAAAAAACCTCCCGTCCCAATAGTACACTCCCATCGGTTCCTCATCCCGCTACTCTTTCCTCAAGGAGGGGGTATCTTCTTCTAAGGTTAGGTTGTGTTGTGTCCACAATCGAATAGAGAAAGACTATTGAAGAATGAAAAAATAATTGAAGTGTGACTAGTGTAGTTACGTCTCATTATGAAGACTAGCCAGTGTAGATAAGTCTCTACTATGATGTGCATGATTTTTGGAAGCTTGGACCATTGTGGTCATATTTGTATTTGGTGATTGGCTTCTTTATAATGTTGCTTGCTCTACATCAATCTTTTGTGCCCTGGCGGATATATCATCTTTTGTTCTGCCTATTTTCCGGGGGCCTTGGAAAATTATGCCAACAGATCCTTCCCTCTTCCGAAGCTTTATTTCAACCCCACACCTTCTTTATTTAGACGTCCGCGCCACCATAAAAGGATGAAAATGCACCACTAAAATTAATTGCATTTCGCAACACCATGCAAGTCGAGCTAAGTGCAAGTGTCCAAAATTGGTCCACTTTTGGAGATCTAAATGGATTATACCAAGTGTTCTACTTAGGTGAGTTTAAGTTGAAGTTCGAACATGTTCTCATGGAACCCAAAGATTTAATTCAAAGACCTCAGAGTTTAAATTCCAGTTCCTAATTAGGCTCCTTACAATGAAAGTCAAAGGCTATAATCAAGCTCTATCCTTTAGACTATTCTCAAATTTAGTTCGAGAAATCAAACTTATTATGAAAAATGCTAATGCAAATGCAACCATATTTTTGTGAAGTACTTTTTTTTTCTGAATTTTACTCATTTTTATGTATTTTAAAGATTTTATGTTTTTTTATGAATGTTAGGACTTTGTATTTTTTATGGAATTTTCATTTTTATTACAAGAAATTTACAAGATAAATTACCATTTTTTATTCAAAGTAATTAACTAATTGTTTTTTACAAGTTTTATATACAAAGTTTTTAAATAGGGCTTGATGGGGCTGCCCCCTGGGGCAGCCAACATGGCTGCCCGGCCCCATTTTTTGGCATTTTTTTATTTTTTTTGAAAAATATCACAATGTATATTCATCCCTATATCCCTCTTATATGCCATTTGAATTTCTTTAGAAACAGAGACTCCTACGGCCTCCATCTAGACAGGGTTGATTTAAAAAATTCTGCGACCGTTAAAAAAAAGACGTCTGGATGGAGGCCATAGGAGTCTATATTTCTGACGAATTTCGAATGGCATATTGGAGGGATATAGGGATGAATATACATGGTAATAGTTTTCCCAAAAAATAAAAAAATTTTGCGAAAAATGGGGTGGGGGCAGCCACAGGGGCAACCCCATTTTCCCTTTTAAATATTAAGTTATTTACACATATTTTAATAAATAGGATTTTAAATTAGTATTATACATATTAAATACACATTTTATATATTAAATTTAAATTATGAATTTTAAATAAGAATTTTCCATATATTTTACTTGTTTACAAGGATTTTATAAATAATTTATATGTATATTTTAACTTAACCCTTACCCACTTTTTTATGGATTTTATAGATATAGAAAATATATAAAAGTACGAGTTATGGACAAAAATATATATTGAATATACATGCACCCCCTATACTTAGCTTGTGAGTTGTCCTCAGAGCATGAAAAGTGAGAAAGGAGGACATAACTCATGCTAAGTAAGAGTGGGTGAAAAGAATTAAAGAATGTAAAGTCAATCACCCCCATATACTTATGATCTAGTCATCGTAAGTATAGTGGAAAATGAAAAATGAGATGACTGAGGACAAGGAATAAACAATCAAAAGAAATAAATAAAAAGAAGAATAAACGAAATCAATGGAACCCCTCGGCTCCCCCCATACTTAGGATCAGTTATCCTAAGTATAGAAAGGAATGTGGCCAAAATTTGCAGATGAGTGATTGGTGTAAAATAATATACACAAAAGAAAAGTAAAAAGAACAAAATCGAAAACGAAAATCAATGGGCAATTGGTCCCCCCTATACTTAGGATATGGTATCCTAAGTATAAAGACAAGCAAAAATGGGGACGATTGGGATATTGGGATCTAACAAGAATATTCAAGTGGTGTACTCTAGAAAATTGAATGGTTTACAGGTCTCTGTACAAGACAAAATGAAGTGGAAGAGTAGTCATGAGTCCTGTACATAGTAGATCACCTCAACCTGGGTCATGCAGAATCGTCTGTTGTGCTAGCGTGTAACAATCCCTAACTGATCGAGTAGAGCTGCCTTTGTAGGTGAATGTTGTAAATGGCATAGGTCTCTCTATTGTAATATTTGTCTCTATAGTCGAACTATAGAAGGTGTCTATCCATGTGTCCATTACACCATATGACTCTTTATGTTGAATAGATCGCATGATCTCTGAAATGTAATCAAATGAATCTCATGCTCGAATATATCTACTCCCAATTTGTGGCACTGAGATGTCTACTGCAACTGAATGCTCCTCTAGTCCTGGTATGACCTACGTATCTGTATATGAACAGTCATCTGAAGAACTAGGTACTGTATGATCAACCCCATCCTCCTGTAGGATATCATGGGTATAAAAATAAACACTCTCAAGATCAAGAGAATGTGTCTAATCTATGTTCTTATAATCATCTGCTAGGATAGTGTCCTCTAATGTGAATAACAATATAGATATAGGTCTGCTACATCCTCTCACCATCTCAATGTGTACATCTCTATTGTCAGTGCGAAATGATACCCTCCCAGAATCATAATCAAAGAGGGCCTTCGTAGTCTACATGAAAGTCCTCATGAGAATGATTGGAGAAAGGTGTAACTATGTAGGGAACGTCGTGTCTAGAATAGTAAAGTCCACTGGAAACCCAAACCCTATACGGTCATGATAATGTTCCTCAACATGCCTCTAGGTCTCTTTACTGATCGATCTGCAAATTAAAGTAACCCCCATGATCTATAAAGAAGACCTAACTCGAGTTTATAGAGTAGAGAAGATGGTATCAAATTTATCGAGAAACCATTATCTAAGAGAGTGTGATCGATTGTTGCTTCTGAAATCTCACATCTAATGTAGTAAGCACCTGAATCTCTTTTTTTCTTGGGTACCTTGTTTTGAATAGTGCATGATGTGGCATTGGTCAAAACATGTTTCTCAACTCGTGATTTCATTTTCCTATGTGTCGTACATTTGTTCATCCACTGCTACTTAAGTGTAGGAAAATGGTCCAAGGCATCATGAAGTGGAATCTTCAAAAAGATGCCATCTTTCAATAATCGTTCTGTTTCTGGAGTGACAAAAATCTTTTGTTATTTTTCTTTCTTATACCAAACAAAGCATCTGGGAAAGGAACAATTTCATGAACAACGGAATTCTTTTCTTTATTCACATCCTTACAAAAGGAATCAACATGTACATCGGGAGTCTCAGAAGTATATACACAATTCTCGAATATAGGAAAAGAAGTAGAATCATAGGGAGTGTTTGTATGGCCTGGCACGGTATCATCATCTGAATCACCTATGTCCATATCAACTGTCTTTATATCGCTCCCACATATGGAATCATCCTGGACATCATGATCCTCGTGGTGGTCCTCCTCCTCAACGTCAGAATGTGTATCATCATCATGGATCATCTCTCGCTCCTCATCATCATGTGCCCTCTTCTATAGATCAGGTGCTCGTGGATTTCTACCATTCCTGAGATGAATGAAGTTAGACAAAATCAGGAAAAGTGACCCAACCTGTAGAGGTGTCTACCTGATACGGAATGTTGCCTCTTGTTGTTCGGGTTCATCTGATGTTGTGTTGGGAGAGTGGTCTTGGGTCCGACTAACTCATCCAGACGATGGTTAACCTGCTCCATCTCAGTCCTATGTTCTACATAAAGCATACTCAACATATCCATGATCTGATTCAGTGTTAAGGATTGCGCATATATCTCTGTCTCAGTTGTCTATCCAGGGCTCTCTATTCTCTTGTCTAGAATTTATGCTACGGTTGTGGTGTATATGGATGAAGAGATCTCTAAGGTGTAACAAAAAACTGTTGCTGCTACTGGTGATGATGTGAATATGTATATGTAGCAGGAGACTGATAAGCATGTGTTGGTCTCTAATATGCATGATGGTGAGATGGCTAATGTGTATAAGGTTGTTGGTGCTGAAAGTGTGGATGAATTTGTTGCGGTTGTTGATGTACGCTTTGAGGTGTAATATGTGCTTGAAAATGATACAGAAAAGGAGTACCATATATTGTTAATCTCAAAAGTGGATGAAGGGTCAACATCATCAACTGCAGGTATCATGATTTGACTCTAGTTGGAAGTGAACAAATCCTCATGTAAATCTAGTTGTGTAGGCTCAGTAAAACATGCTCGCTCACTCTGAGTATACTGAGTCTGACGGGTGGGAGGAGCGTGTAAAGACCTCCGTGTAGGCTTAGAAGAGGAAGAAAGTGACTGTTGATACTATAGCTGCAAATCAGACACCTTCTTCAGATCGCTCAACTGATGTGGTAATGATGAGAGTTCTCCAACTCTTGTGGCAACTGCAAGTATTCTAATTGCTTCTGAATCACATCGATTAATGTGAGTTTCTCACTAATAAATCCCATGTTAGATCGTGACTTAGAATCAAAAATATGTGACATCTTCTAATGATCTCGCTGGTGTGGTGGTTGTGGGGCTTTCTAGAATGCCTAAAGAATCTACAACTCATGAGTTCTCCGCCATCCCCTCAATAATGGACCAAACAGACTCAGCATCCCTATTCAAATAGCTTCCGCCACATGTGGCGTTCCTAAGACCTGAATATCTAGTTGTAGTACTCTAAAAGGTTATGCACTAGCACCTTCAAAGGAATCTCATGATGAGGGCATTTCTCAGTCAAGTCCTTGAATTGTTCATAGGCCTCATGGAACGACTCATGTGGGCTCTGTATGAAATTGGAGATCTGACTCCTCATCGCATTCATTCATCTCAAAGGAAAATACTTACGAAGGAAGGTTGACTTGAGATCCTCCCAAGTGGAAATCCCTCTCCCTAAATGATCCAGTCAATATAGTGCCTAATCTTCTAAGCAAAAGGGAAAGCCTTGAGGTGTATGGCATCATACGTAACTCCTGGATAAATCAACGTTCAACATATCATCTCAAACTACTGCGAAAAGGTGAACGGCTCCTCTGACATGTTCCCATAGAACTTGGGAAACAAAGATATGAAGGATGGTCTCAAATAGTATGGCCCTTGATTCGGTGGTAATCGAATCCAATGTTTTAGCGTGCTAGCTCTAGGGTCATACTGATCTCTCAATGTAGAGGGAAACATGGCAGGTAGTCATGGATATTACCGGCTCTTTCTCTCAGCGTAGCGATCTCAGCTCTCAACTTATCTTAGATTCTAAACTGATCTCTAATCCGTGTGTTCATCTATTGAAGTGTCACTAGAATCCCTACTGTAATATCAGTAGATGGATCATGTCTCTCATCAACATGTCTCTCCTCAACTGCTCGCTCCTCAATATCTTGCTCATCGATGGGTGACTTCCCTCTAGCCATGATGTCAGTTGAATCATGGGAAGGAAAAAGTCTTATAAGCACGTAGTGAAAATGTACTGGAGAAATAGACGAAAAGCCAAGGTTAGGGTCTACCTCAACTAAAGGGTTGGGAGGCGAGGGAGTCTAGGCCTGACTCACCTCGTAACTAGGTGGGATTGACTCGGGAAGAGGGTCATCTTGAGTTTGTGAAGATGTGCATAAGAGGGTGGAAGATCAAAAACTCGCGGAGTCCGAACGTAAAATCCATCTACATGTCATCCTCGATGTCAAGAGCATACATAAGTGGAATACAATGTCAAAGCAAGAACACGTGTGTGAACATGTATAAGACGCAGAAATACACACATACTGAAAAGAAATACAATACAAACCCTCAATTCATCAACTTCATACAGTGGAGACCGTAAGAGTTCGATCTTTTACCTTTTCAATTTTAGTTAGGTGATCAAGCAATTATATTAAGCAGACTCATAGGTGGTGTTACCCTGTCACATAGTGATGAATCTCATATTCATCATGTTAAAATCTACAAATTAATCCCCAAGCATAAGCAATTCAATAAAAACCATAAATAATTCATTGATATTAACCTTGATTATGTTGTATATATTCTGTGTATAATTAAAATATAAATAACACTAAAAGCTAACTCTAATCAATGCATTTAATCACTAACTTTTTCTTTATTTTCTATTTTATTAAAAATCCCTAAAAACTAGGTTTATTATTGTATATATTTATTTTGAATTTTAAAAAATTAAAATACAAAAAATCTTAAAACCAAACAACAATGTTTTTACCCATTAAAAATACTCTCGAAATTCATCTTTATGCAAATGACTTCTTTTCGCTTTTTGAACAACATAAAACTTGTCTCAATGAGATATACAACTTTCATTTTTTGACTTTTTTTGTAATTAAGCTTCTAATTATTTTATTCGGATTTTTCTTTGATTTTTTACTTTTCTATTTTTTATCATTGGGCCATGTGGCGCCCTCTTGGCCGCCCACGTGGCCCGCTCTCCTTTTGCCACCTACCAGCTTTCTTCACCATCTAATCACTTCTGGGGCCATGCATCTTACACCCACTTTCTAGTGATTTGAAGCCCTCACATTCGACTCCCAGACCAAATATGCACAGTTCACAACCGCCGGCATCCCAACCATCAGATGCCTTCGGATCCAATGGCTATCTCTCTTCCATGTCATCACTCCTCTCCCCACCGTACGATTTGAACCCATATCAGATTCAACTACTCCATCGCGCCTCTCCTCTCAACCGCCTGATCTCCCTCTACAGATCAAATCTCCACCACTACCTCCCATGCCCATCTCAGCCATTGGATGGCAACCATCTAAGGTATGAGCATCTTCTACGTCAAGCGCTCTATCCCCCGACGTAGGATGGACTCCAAGTCCCATCTAGACCGCTCGCTTACTCTCGATCTTCAGCAGCTTGATCAGATCTTATGATCTGATCTGAAGCATCCACCCATGCCTCCATCCGGACTGTTGGATCACGGGATCCAACAGTCCATGAATCCTCTTCTTTCTCCAAATGCCTTCCGCCCTAGGTGTTAAACCTCGTCTACTTCGCTCGCCCTTTTTATTTTGGAGCTCCTCTCGGCCACTCACTCCTCGTCCTAATACCACTACAACAGAGCTCTATCTTCTGTTACCCTCGCCGGCCCATCAATGAGTTGCCATCAAACCCTAGCCACGTCATTCCCCTCATTACATCTCTGTCGGCCATCCCCTGTAATGCACCACCACCTCCTATAAATTGCTCGCATCCAGCACCTCCACTCCTTGTCCACCAATACAAGCCTAAGACCTAGCCCTCTTCCACCTCCCTGTGACAGATAAAGGTCAAAGGAGGGCCATAATGGTGCTTTCGTGCTCTAGTGTCCACCCACTGTGCTCCGTTGTGTCACGATGCCTCTAGATCTACCAAGCTTCGTGCATCGGCTACACACGTTGAGCGAAAACCAGGGCTTCGACTGAAGCCCAACACCAGCCACATCCTCTGCCGGTGACTTACCTCTAATCAGGTATCTTCCTTATACTCCCCTTTCTCCGAATTAATTTTGGCCACTCACGCATCCTCTCCGACCCATGACCATCTCCGAACCTTATTCGCATATTGATCACCTTCACAACTCCCTCAATTTCCGCCTCCCCTCCTCCACAACCCTCTTTGCCTCGCTTCATTCTCTCCGACAACATGTCCGAGGACCCATTGGGCCTCCCCCTTCTACACTCTGATTAGGCCTTCACCCCACCTCACAAATCTCACGCGTGCATGCTTAGGCTATGCTCTAACCCTTGCAGGTCTTTATTGCTTTAATGGTCAGAGCACGGTCCCCAACTTCGATCTCGTGCTTCGCCTTCAGCGAGGTGATGTTGTTCCTCCTCCCTAGTCGTCGTTGCATCTCCTTCGTGATCCTAGCTCCTTCGCCCACACTTCAGCGACGTTCTACGATCCTTGACGGTGCTCCAGGAGAAAGGAGGAGCTGCAAGTCGCTCGTCGGAGCACAACCTCCTCCGGTGAAGGTGACAGAGCCATGAAGATACAGCTACCGTCCGATCATCTTGATCAGATGGTCTGGATGAAAACTGAGCCTCAAGCTAATCCCGTAGGTCCGTGATGACTGAGCCACTAGTCGAAGCTATGAACAAATGCCACGTGGCCAGAGCCTGGGCCGTCTCCCAAGCATGTTCCCTCACGTGCATGGTACGTGGGGCCTGGGTAAACTGCATTGAAGATCCTGCAACATCCAAAAAATGCATTTCGATCCTCCTGGCATGTGCCTCACGTGCGCGCTTGGGGTATTTTCGGGGACCTCCAGCCTAATTTAAACAATTATTCCCTGCGTGCAAAGGAGAAATTGCATTGGGCACCCTCTGGGTTTTGCTAAGACCTATTTGCATATTTACCTTTATTTTCTTGCAATTTTTAATACATTTATGCCCCTCGCATTATTTATTTCATATCTTGAGCAAACTAAGTCCAAATTGCATGATTTCAGATTCATTTTGAAGCTTATTTTATTCTTTATTTAATGATATAATGTAATCCATGAGTTGATACCTAATTAAAGGTAATAATATTTGCTGATACATGGTGTCTTTTTCTCTATAAATCTTTGCCATTAATAAATGCTTGATCTTGATTATGATGCTATGTTTGTCGCTGAAATTGACACTTAAGTTATTGCTCATTAATTTGATAATTTTCGGGCATATTTGTATAACATTCTCTTGCATGTTTGCATGTGCATTTCATCATGCATTATGTTCATATTTCATCTTATTTAATTGCATCTAAAATAAAAAATAAAAATTATATGCATCACTTGTCATTGCATTGTTTTATTTGTTGTGCATATCATATATGCATGACGACATAGGCCTATGAGAATACCCACTCATTAATTAAACAAATAAATTTGATAAATAGATGAAGAGGCCCGTGTCTTTGTGTTCGACCTTGGTATACTTGCCAAGAAAAATAACTTCCACATATTTGAAGGTGTGGATTTACTGATTCAAATTTACCTCCTATACTATGATAATAGGACCTTATTAAAGTGGAAAATTTGTGATTCATCAAATGGCATCTTTGTCGGCGACACGTCCCACCTTTATTTGTTTGTTGAGTTTTATTGTATTGATTTTTGATGTGAATATTTTCAATAATTTTAGGTCTTCTCATCATGATTTTTGCATCATTAGTTGATTATTTTTTTCTTAATATTTTCTTTGACCATTTCTTTTATGGCAGGGCCCATGGAAATCGAGGATGCTTGAGATCCATGGAGGCATGGAGTCAGGAGCTCCCACTGCGAGGAGCCACAAAAGAAAATCAAGGAAGATTCGAGGAGTTTTAGTCAGCATTTCTTTCATGTATTTTGTTGTAGAGAAATGTATCATGTGCATATTTCTAGCGGTCCTTGTTTAAGGACTCGCATGTGTTTAAAAAAAGGAAAAAAAGTAGATCACTAGAT
This sequence comes from Ottelia alismoides, assembly GCA_037367405.1. Lineage (NCBI taxonomy): Eukaryota > Viridiplantae > Streptophyta > Magnoliopsida > Alismatales > Hydrocharitaceae > Ottelia > Ottelia alismoides. The sequence goes on from JAZKJV010007323.1 coordinate 431,898, forward strand.
GATCTACACCCCCCCCCACACACACACATACACGTGCACACATCCATATATGTTTAACCACTCAACCCCCACCCCCCAGTATCATTGTATATTCACACAATGCACACCTTCCCCCCTCCTCCTGCATCTTCATATGTGAAAACTCAACCACCCCCCCTTCTCCTTGATATTCATCTGTAAATACACCATTCTAACCCTAACAGCCACGGGTACCCCAGCAAAATATCAAATCCATTACTTAGGCTATTTTAGCCTAAGTATAGGGGGGACCCGACTCAATCAATCCTCCCTTTATCTATCTTCTTATTCTTAGGTCATTTTTGACCTAAGTATAGGGGGACCCACGGAGTTAGTTCCCCTATATCTTCTTATATTTAACCAGAGTTTTGGCTTCATATCACTTGTGCTATGAGGTCATATTCAAAGTTAAGTATAGGGGTATATCATATATTATTGTATATATACTTTAGCCATAGCTCGTGTTTTAAATTTTTAAAAACCTATTTGGCTTGGTTTAAGTTGACTAGTGAACTATTTTTTTGTAAAAGTTGTAAAACCTTTTGAAAATTGAGGTATTAACTTTTTGTAAATAAAATTAACTTTTTTCAAAACTCCATGAAAATAAAGAAATTGATAGAGACTCTGACTACTAGACTTAAAAAATGAGTAGCTGCTTTCCAGTGAGGGAACTCCAATCTCCCTTAGCAGAGTGGGTGGTTTAGAGAACACTGTCTATGA